>VWZY01004500.1:29540-43994 GCA_013399075.1 Chloroceryle aenea | reverse complement strand
TCTGTTCCTGTGTGGGCTGCCCTGGGTGTTCCTGTGCTGGCAGAGGGGTTGGACTCGATATGCTCCAGAGGAACTTCCCATGTTTCATCTTAAGAGCATCACGTCTTGTCCTGTCACAGGGCACCTCTGACAAGAGCCTGGCCCCATCTCCTTGACCCCCACCCTGCAGAGATTTGTAACCATTCATCAGCTCCCCTCTCAGGCTTCTCTTCTCCAGGCTGAACAACCCCAGGGCTCTCGGCCTTTCCTCAGCAGAGAGATGTTCCAGTCCCTTCATCATCCTCATAGCTCTCATAATCTTCGTAGGATTAACATGTCCCTGCTGTTGACTCCTCCCACCCGAAGGGGCTCTGCTCTGTGAACACATCTGCACTTCAGGTGCCCGATGTGGAATTCTAGATGCTAACCAGCGGTCAGTGTTAAAACGTTAGACACTGCTAAACCTTAGCAAACTTTAATCTCTTTGTAGATTGATTTTCATCTGGATAAGGATTAGACTTTTAATGATGTTGCAGAGTCTGTCTCCCCAAATGTACTATAAGGTAATTTAACAAATATATCTGTCAAGTTGAATTGGCATCAGATTTGCAATACAAACTTGATTGTGTGCCTCCGTGTGTTCTACCCAAAACAGAAGTAATGAAATATATTCTAAATTGTATTTGCTTCAAAAACATTTCAATACAATTTCAGAACTAAAGGTACATTTTGCTTTCTATAAAAATATATAAAGAGGTCTTCATTAAGACTATTTTATTCTTGCAAAAGACCTTGACATCCCTTCTAACAGGAATAATCTACAACCATCTGTAGCAGGAATAATCCCATTTTATGTAACTGAAGGATTACAGCCAGACTCCTCAGAGCTGTAGATACTACAGAATGTTTTTGTGATAGGTGCTGATACCAACACTTAAAGTTGTTACTTTTTGAAAGAGTGAGTGCCACCGAAGGCATTAGAGTGCAGGTTTTCACAAGCAGTTGTGTTTCATGATAGCTTTGCTCAGTGCCACGGATCAAAATTCATCTCCTGACGTTCACATGGGTTTCAGTAGTTTTGAGACTGTATTAGTGGGCACCGTAGCCACCTTTAGTTAACAGAGACAATAACTTTATTGAGTCCTTAAGGATTAATATTTATCTAATAGTGGAAGCCAATTGTGCAGATTTCTTTAGAGAGGACAGAGCTGCAATAAAACGTATTAGAACTTGAACAAAATTGCTGCTTTCCTCTTTTAATGATAATACTTTTTGCAGGGATTCAAACATATAACTTCAGCAGCTGTCTTGCCCAGTTCAAAGGTACCACCACTTCTCTTCTGCTTTCTTCCCAAATGAGCATCACTATGGGAATACCATGAAGTTTAAGCTCTTCTGAAAGCATTACTGAGCTTGCCCACTTTGCCCATTGCTTATGTGAGGATAGACAGGTCACATCTACCTTGTTATAATTTGATGCACAGGTACAGCTGTCTAATACTTCAAACAACAGCAAAAGGCCAGATGCTCCAGTTTGGGATGCTACGTAGAGCCAGCCTTATCAATAAATGCAGGATGTTTTTATAATGCTCTTGTTCTTCCATATGCTTGGTCCTATGAGCACATAGCTCAATAGTATACAACTTGAGCATGTGTTGCAGTTATTTATGTATGTACCAGTTCTGCCCACTTGCAGAAAAAAAAAAGGTAGTTTAATCAGGAAACATCCCAGTTGGAATTCTTTGTTCCATTCTGCCCATGTTCCACTAAGTCTCTGGTTCTAAATAGATAATCCTAGCAAATATTAACAATATTCAAATTTTATTCTCTGATTTCTCTCTTAAAAAAATAAAAAAATAAAGCAATGAGAGATCGTAGCATGTTTTGAATGTTTCCTATAATGGTAGAACCATGTATGTTCTAGCTGAGTTTTTAGTAAGTTACAATACCAATTGTAACGATATTTCACTGAGATATTTCAATGATTTCACCAAGAAAAGACAACTTTCTCTTACATGTTTGTAAGAAGAAAACTATGGGGAAAGAGGGTAGCAGTAAACTGTGACAGCCACAGTCTGAACAGAACACTGTCTTCGGTGCATACATGACTATATTTATGAATAGATCTTCATTTTCCCTTCTCTTTTCTCAATCAAGCCACACTTTACTCAATTCCCAGGGGAAAAAATTGAAGCCAAATATCACAAAGTATAAAACCAGGAGAAAAGTCTATTAATGACATGGAAATCATAATCTGCGTGTAAGTGGATTTCTGAGTTTGTGGAGCTGTAAGAACTTCTGTGCTAAGTTACCACTATGTGCAGTGAAGGCTTTACAATAAACCTGGCCAACTGAAACTGTATTATGATGGTTTGAAAATGAATAGTCATTAATTCTAATTGATTTGTTGCTATCATTTTGTACTGGAATGGGTAAATCAGCACAGAAAATTGTAAGAGATATTTCTGACTCATTTGATGTCATATTGTTTGATTGGTGTGAAACTTGTTCCTGTAAAATATTGGGTGGCTGGATGTGTCCAGCATATGAAAATTCCCGCCATGCATATGGAATCATCTACAATTGAAATTCAGGGTACCTTTCACAAATCTGACTTGATTAGCTAATTGTATTGCAGTTGAACTCCATTCTAATTTAATTGTTAATGCAAACAAAAAATGATTACCTAAGAAACGTATATCCCAGAGATTAGCTGGTCAAATAAATCCAGTAATATACTTGTATTCATCATCGGTGACACAATAAACTGGTATTTGATTTCACACAGACTTTCTTCAACCTCTTTCTCCTTCGTCTAAATCAATATTATCTTTAAGACAGTTGCAGTTAGATGAGGAAGTGTTAATGTTACGCATTTCATAGAATCATGGAATTCTTTAGGCTGGAAAAGACCTTTAAGATCTGTGAGTCCAACCATTGACCCTACTCCGCCGAGTCCACTGCTGAACCACGTCCCTAAGCACCATATATGCACAACTTGTAAACACATCCAGGGATGGTGGTTCTACCACTTCCCTGGACAGCCTGTTCCAAGGCTTGGCAACCCTTTCAGTGAAGAAATATTTCCTAATATCCAATCTAAACCTCCCCCTGGTGCAGCTTGAGGCCACTTCCTCTTGTCCTAGTGCTTATTACCCAGGAGAAGAGACCCACACCTGCCTCTCTACAACTCCTTTCAGGGAACTGTAGAGAGCAACTTGTTGCTACAAATGGAGGTGATCTGTCTTATTCTTAACAAAAAGAAAAAAGGTATCAGAGATTATTCGTGTGTCCTTGAAAAGGAAGAACTCTCCTTCCAGCTTCATTTCTCCAGTCATTTTCTAAATGCTGCAGCTCCTGGGTTTGTTAGCTAAACTGAGAAATAGCAAAGCAGCTGATTATTAAACTGTGAAGCGTACAAGATTTTAAAGAAGGACTCTGCATTTTAGGTAATTGAAACCTTTAGTAATAACAATATCTGACATAAAAGTACAGCCATTTTAGAGGATGACAATGAAGCACGGGGGGAAGTGGCTTCACACAAATAAAATACCTGTCATTTGCAATAATTATTGCCTTGAGGTTTCTGCTCAGGCTTGATGGAAGTAATCAAAGCAAGAAAAATGGCCAGTTTCTTCACTGGTCCTCATCCTGACTACCAGAAAAGACGCCCAGTTCTTTACTCCTTACTCTGTTCCTGTTTTTCAAGTGGATGTGAAATTTTACTGACCAGGACATCAGCATTTGGCTCGTGTTCTTTAATGACTGCACAAGAGCATAGTTTATCACGCAAAGGTCTGTCATGAATAAAGTCATTACATTAACATTTTGCTAATAACTTCCAATATATTCCTCCTATTTAATAATTCAAACAAAATGTGCCAAATAGTGATACTGTAGGGTCTACAATTTCAACGTTATCTGCGAGACCCTGGTTTAGGCAACCAGTAGCTTCCAGGAAACACAATGAATATTAATTAAGCTTTCAGCTTGTGCTGAGACTTTTAATATGTTCTATGTTTCGGGGATGTATTAGACTCCTGCATTTATCCTCAATTAGCAGAAATGTCGGTCGGTGGCTAAAATGAGTATAATCTGATGCTAGTCAAAATTCAATAATCCCTTTTTATTACAAAGGATTGTCAGTCGGGAACCGAAACTCACCAATAAGGTTCCTCAGCAAGAAAGTACTTTTGATTAGAGAGAGTGATTTACTTATTATGCAAAATAAATTTAAGGGTCAGCAGATTAATTTACCTTTCAAATGCCCTGCTATGCACTTTCAATTCTACAGAAGCTTCAAAAACCTCACTGGAAATGTAACAGTACAATGATTATATTAAATTCCTCACAGAAAAGAAACCAGTTCTTATTTCAGAACCTTTTTGTGTATGTTTGTTTGTTTTAGCAAGTAGTAGTGTAATCCTTTGGAAGTTTTTTAAGTGTAGAACTTCCCTTCACTTGAGGACTATAATGTGATCATAGTATCGTTGAGAAATTCTTCACACTGAGTTCTTGATGTAACTGAGGAATTCTGCAAATGAAAATGCACCCTTCCAATAATCTAGTTTCAAAATACTATTGGAATGTGGAATATTTAACACTGAAATCTATGGTTTAAAAATTTGATTTTTAAGAAGGTATGTTCCATTGCGTAGCTAGATCCTTAATTATTGAACCTGCATCTTCAGTAGAGGAGGATGTCCTTCCAGTGGAGGCATTAGCACGTGAAGAATTAAAGTGTCCTCAATTCAGGGTAAGAACGGATTTAAATTTAACAGAAAATACAAGATAAAACTTCGTACTAACATTTCCTCCCAGGAATAGTATATACTTCTCTGTATCTCTGTCAGTCTTCATTCCATGAGCCTGTTTGGATTGTTTATAATACTGCCAACGTAAACTCCTCTGATGTGAATTCATCTGAGAAGCAATAGAGGAGTGGTTTGGTTATTGGGACAAACCTAAGGCTTATGAACTTTTCACGTGTAGGTTATGAATTTACTTTGTGCATGTGATCTGTCCAGTTTAACTTGATACAGAATTCGCAGTCGAGTAGCACTTGTATTTAGACAGATTGCCTTCTTCAGCTCCTACTCCTCTGTAAGGAGTCATTTTTTTCCATTGGTCTGCTCAGTTGCTAGTGCTGTTGTAAGATGACAGGATCACAGGATAACACAGGTGGGAAAGGAGGTCAGGAGGTTTTCAGTTCATCTTCCCCTCAGGCAGGGACAGCTGTATAGTCAGAGCAGGCTACCCAGAGCTCTGCCCTGTCAGGGCTTGGAAATCTCTAAGGATGGAACCTGCACAGCCTTGCTGGGAACCTGTGCCCCTATCCAGCCTGGTCCCCGCAAGGCAGCAGGTCTCTTGATCTCTGCTCTGAGCTTTCGGTCTCATCCTCCTGCTGTGCATTGCTGCGAAGGGCCTGTCTCCAGCTCCTCCCCGTTGGCTGTTGAAGAATGCTTGGAGTACCTCCTCTCCCCGCTTCTTCTCCCACCCCCCACTCCCCTAAGCCATCTCTTCTCCAGGCTAAATAAACCCAGTGCCTGCAGCCTCTTCTTCCTGGGAAAGTGCTCCGGCCCTCTCAGAATCCCGGGGGCTCTCTGTTGAGCTCACTTCACCTTACCAGTGTCTCTCCTCTTTTGGGGGCCCCAAACTGAAGCAGCATTTTGGATATGCCCTAATGAGTGCAGAGCAAATGGAGAAAATTATTTTCCTCAACTGTGGTCGCAGAGCCCGGGATATTGTTGGCCTTCACTGCTGCCAGGGAGTGTTGCTGCCTCATGTTCAACTTGCTGCTTACCAGGACACTCACAGACTTTCCACAAAGCCCCTTCCCAGGTAGCTTAAAATGAAAGAATTAGAAAGTGCTGTGACTGTGATAAGAGTTAGTTCAGGTCCGGTGAGGCAATCACTTGTACCTTTAGTCAAGTTCATCCACTAGGTAGCCCTGTTTCATACGTGGTTGAGTGATATCTAATGTTTGAGTCCATAGCATACTGTGGGAGTTTAATAACAGTGGACACAGTGTGTCTCTTTTCATAAGAGATCAGAAGTTTACCTAGAGTGGGATTTTCTTTGTACAGTAAAATTTCTATTAATACACTTCAACTCTACTCATTAGCAATAATGACATTGACAAAAGGCCAAACTACCATAAAGAAAAGAGGAAAAACAGTCTCAAAAATTAGCTTGATATTAGGAAAAATTAAATATTAACTACAGTGCATACAGTGGATCATAAGAGCTTGGAAAGAAGGTTTTAGTAGACATTTGCATGGAGTAATAAAGTCCAATACAATCTTCTTCTTTTAAAGTGTAAGAAAGACTTTGCATATTTTGTCTTTGGAGGTTTGGTGTTTCTTTTATTTGGTTGGGTTTTGTTTGTTTTGTTTTTAAAGCTGAGAACACCTTTATTGGATCGATAATGGCAGTAATAAAATATTTTCTACCCCCTTAGAAATATTTCGGATCCATTCTGAAATCACTGTATTTCTGTGCTGTATTTCTGAAGAAATCTTTGAGCAGTTACTACTCCAAAGCAATGGATTGCTGCTGTACCTACTCTCAGTCAAGAGCCAGCTATACACGAGAAAGCCAAATTGTTTAGATATTTGTACTGTGCTTTACATGTAAAATAGTCACAATGTAAGATAAGAATAAAAGATGTTCCTTACTGAGTAATGTTAAACATTCATCAAAGAGAGGGACATTTCATTCTTGTAGTAGACAAAAGATTGGTCACTAATTAGTTACACAAAGGAGGTGACTGCTGGTGTATTTAGGGAAACAACCTCTCTTAAGACAGCTCTTAAATGAATTAAAGGAGGTTCTTTTATTTTTTTTTCATCCTGAAGATTGAAATCAAATAACATTGAGAGAAACAAACCCCAACTTTAAACTAGACCATACCTTTCAGAAAGCTTTGAAAGGATGACTGGATCTAGGAGATGAAGGGCACCTAGAAAAGAAGCAAAAAGGCTGAAAACTTGACTGCCAACCGGTCAGGAGGGGATAGCAAGTGAACCGAGCAGGGCAGCATTATGGGAAAAGGTGTAGCATTCTCTTTCAGATGTGCTTTTGTAAGCTTGCATAGCTGTTGTCAGTTCGGAATAGGATGAAATAACACTTGTATTGGAATTTTGATTGGTTTATTCCTATATGTATTCTCTCTCCGTTCTGTTGGCCTCTGCGGTCCTCAGATGGCCACGTAGAAATACAGATGGCATCTCTCTTTCTAACACTGTTCCTTTTTACATGACTCATTTCTTGCTAAAGCTGTTCTGCCCATTGCGTCACAACGGCTGATCGTAATGATTAACTCAGATATGTTCCAAAAATATCCTTTGATACAGAAAGTGTTAAAGCATCAATCTGTCAGCTTCTGATTGTGATTTATTAGAGCCTTCCAGTGCCCTCGGTGATTTTGAATTCTTTTCTTTTTCTGTCATGAAACAACTGCTACAGGTCTATTCCCTGAAAAAAAAACACAAACCATCTAATTTGTCTCTGTATTCATCAAGCACATGTGTTTAATGGCTTCTGCTATTAGTATAGCTGGGGTATCTAGAAATACAGTTCTTTAACTTCCTTGGAAGAACACAAATGTGAATTTCCAATAATCTGTGTCACACTAGATTTCTGTATGTTTTTAAATGTGTTCCTACATAGAAAAATGTGGGAAGACCTCTTAATTTTACTTCTGTAAGAGCATTCTGTAAATTAATTACTGCAATGAATCCAGTGTCTCTCTAGAAGTATTCAAATGTGTTAAATACATTCAAAAAAGCTTCTATCTTTTAGTGTCACTAATGGAAGTTATAAACCTCATGGAACATTTTCTTCCGTAGTGCTTCAAAACCAATTCTTTCTTTTTCTGAAACCGAAACCAGAAATAATAATGATGCACAGGGAGCAATTCTCTTACCTAAGCATAGGTAGGGAGGGCTGTGTCTGATATCTTAGAGTTCCTGAGCTAACCAGAGAGGGCAGAAGCCTCCAAGAGATCTGCATCAACCAGCAGTACAGTCAATACAGGAGCAGCCCAGCAAATGCTCTAATATCCTTTAAGATATGGCTTTTTGTAAATTTTAAATATTTTAAATTACTCCTGATGTACGTTGAATAAATCATATTGGTAATAGCTCAGGGTATTTGAAACAAAGACTGGAAAATACCATCGCTATTATTCAATTATTTCTCATTAGCTTATGTCGTTTCCATGATGGTGAAACTTGATAAAAGATTTACAGCCTTTGGATCCTCTCGCTTGAATTAGATTTGGAAGGATTTTGAATCAATTTGATGATGAGAAAGGAAAAGACATAAGAAGAGTAAAACCAAGATGAACTAGAGGAATTTTTATGATTGATAGGAAAATTCTAATATCTTCCTGGGTCAATGCACTCCTTTGAAACCAAACGCTTTCAGTGCAAGCGTACCTAAAATACCTTGGGCATTGTAGAAATCATGTTTTCTCAGAAGCTGGTTTTCACCCCCTTTTAAGCATGGCTGTATTTACCTTTTCACACTTCACAGAAGAACTATCTGCAGCTGAGGTGAACAGGGATAAACATATTCAACAACAAGAATATTTCATTTGAAAACCTAAGTCTTGCTTACTGTTATGTTCAGCCTCGTTCTTGCCATCCTAACATATTCAACGTGCATGAAGTGAACAGATAGGTCCAAAACATCTTAATCCTCCTCCTGATACAGGAAAACAAGTCCTGAGAGGAATTTAAATATTTTAGTTGTATACGCATCTTTGGAAAAAATATAATAAAGATCAAAAAAGCAATTGGTATAAACTGAACCTTGCTTCTCTTCAAGCACAGCACTGAGATCTTCAGTCGTGATTTCACTACTACTTCCTTGACCACAGCAGTCCACGAAGGCAGTTTATGTTAGTGTGGGGAGGGAACTCAGTTTCCACTCTTGCGCGTGTGAACCGATAAAGAAACTCTTATTCATGCATAGAATTCATTAGACACAGAATGGTTATAGAACTGTCTCTGACTGGATGACATGAGACGATCTTGGGGCGGGTGGGTGGAAGACAACCTTTCAGGAGTACAAAAGCTTGTTCAGATTGGATAGGGTTTTGATTTGTGGTGCCTACATGAAAAACACTTAGAAAGCCAAATGAAGTTTCTTGCCAGTGATTTCAGTCATAGGTTTCAGTTGTAGAATGGCTGGAAGGGACCTCTCGAGGTCATCTGGTCCAACCTCCCTGCACAAGTAGGGACATCTCTACCTAGGGCAGGTTGCTCAGAGCCCCAGTAAGTTTTTTTCATGGTTTCTCCAGTTAGGATGCGAGGGTAAAGAGCTCAAGCAATTCCCAACCCTGGGCCATGGAGTTACTTTCAGTAAATATGGCAGGAGAGATTGTGACGATGGAAAAATAAATGAAGTGTATAAAGGATAAGAGTACAAATAACACAAATTCAGAACAAAGTGAGTTCCTCACAAATGAGGGAGAAGTAAGTAGGCTTTGGTTTTTTGCCAAAATAGTAGAAATAACAACCTCCCCATAAATACCATCTCACTTACAAAAACTATTTAGAAACATGTATTTTATTTTCAGTGTTCTAGTGCTTCAGGGCTAGGTTTGGTAAACCAGGAAGAGCTCATGGTTACAACCCACAAGTCTCTTTCTCAGGGTTTTTTTTTCTTGACAGAATATAGTAGATAGAGACATCTTGCTAAATACAGCTTTCACATCTAATAACGACAGTTGCAAGCTAAAACAAGACAGATAGCCAAAATGCTTCACAAAATTCTTGTAATCTGTAAATTTAAGGGAGTACTGTGCCAGACTGGTCAGCCACCACAAAATGGTGGCACTGCTGGCATTTTGTTCATTTTGATCACCATTTTTCAATATTTTATTTTAAAAATATTAATGAGCTTAAAAAAAAACAAAACCAAAAAACAAACCAGCATGCTTTTAGTTTTATGATTTTGACATATTAAACAGAAAGAAATTTATTTAATGTTTAATCTGTAACAAACTAACACACAGTCGGTATGTGCAGTGGTATGTTCAAGCTACACAGAGATAATGTCACTGTGTTTTGAGAAGTAACAAGTCTTGAAGAGTTCATGTTCATTTGCAGTTATGCACAAAACCTGAATTCATTTTCAGGTTGCTTTACTGTTCTGGTAAACACTGCTGTGTATAAATGAATTTAGAAAAGATAATATAAACTAGTTAGAGTACCTGGGGTATAGACAAAAGCTGAAGAAAGAAACTGTCATTACACTGAGACTTGGTATTCTCTCCCCACTTCTCCTCCCCTTTTTTTTCCCATGTTAATCTATCAGAAAATATAAATACTGGAATTCAACAGGAAAATTGTGACATTCAGCCATCATGACAATTCCAAAATCACAACATTCATCCAACTTTGATTTTGAGGAAGAAAAGAAAGTGTTAACTATGCAGAAACATCTTATTTTAAGGAGAAAAGCCAAGATAAAAAATAGAAAGTAGGTTAAAATGCAGTGTTTAAAATAATCTAATACTTTGCCCTAATTCTACTTTAGCAGGTGTGATGATTTTAACAGAGAATATATAAACTTTTTTTTGGTTCAAGTGTGAGAATTGTTGCAAAATTGGATTTCTGTCACCTGGAATAGTAGGTACTGAAGTAAGTAGTGCCATAATCAAGCTTTCAGAGAAGAAACAGAGGGATATGTTTTAATAACTAGGCACAGAAATAAAAATATTAATTGCAGAAAAATCATTCATGTCAGGTTTACCATATTTTTTAAGGGGACTGCTGGTAGCATCTAAGATCAGTAAGCTAAAACCAGGGAGGATAAATCTAACAACTAAAGTAGCAGATGGGCCACAATTAGTAAAAAGTGGTTCATTGCAGGAATGTGTCCGGAATGATTTCATTGCCATTACCTTGTCAAAATCTTGATAGAAATTGAACAAAATCTTCAACATATGTGAATCGATGACTGAAATGCTACAAAGTTGGCCAGAAGTTGTAAATTTGAAAATGGCACCGCTAAATATTGGCAAACTTTATAAAACTACTTTATTACTGTGGGTGAGAAAGTGGAATGTTGATACTATTACTGAGCTGTTAGGGGGGGTCTAGTTCAATGTACAGGAAGTCATGATGAATTAAAGAGAAAAAAAATTGCTGGGGAACTGTACATCTGTGTTTATTGTCATTGCCCAGATCAAATCTAATATGAAAGGTAAAGAAAATGGCATTGCCCATATCAAATCTAGTATGAAATGTAAAGAAAATGGCATTTGTAACACACTGTTGATGGTTACCTTCTAGTGATGTTAGTCAGCATCGAGTCAGTGATTAACTCTGATTTAAAAATGTCAGAAGCCTGTCATTCCTCAGAGCAAGTTCACAGGATGATCAGAATTTGGACTTCATGTAAGTTCAATGTGTGAAAAATATTAGTTATGGGAGCACAGAAATTGCCACATCTAAAAATTTTAATTCTCTTTTTCAATTGACAACTGTAATTTCCTCTGTAGTCTGTCACCATTAAAAAGAAGTAAATGAATAAGTAATTAAATAATGTAATGAAAACCAAACAAGGAGAACATAGTGCATAAACTTCCCTCAGCTCAAATTCTACCACCACATAATCACTCCTTTTAAGCATATGCTTCAAATGCTTAAATGCTTATAAAAAATAAAGTCATGATCTTTTGTAGCATATATGTAGAATACTGAATGTATACATGTCAGATAAAGTAGCCTTCCTGTTTTAAACTAAATGCAGTAATTTCTTTGTTCTGCGTTCACACAAAGTGAAAAACCCCATTTCTGGGGAGCCATATAGGAAACAGATTTGATAAAACTTGTCATATATATTAAGTGACTGGGTTGGTGGAATTCAAATTACCTGATCACCTTTTTATTCCCATGTTTGTTGACAATTCCCCCCCCTCCATTTTTTTTTTTTTCTTAACAAAAGCATGGAATGCATCAGTAGTCATAGAATTTGTTAAATACTACTAAATAAAGGTGATAATTATTTAATAAAAAAAAATAAAAATAGTTACAGCAATTTGTTAGTTTTCAGGATTGATGGGATGGTTTTAATCAGTGGGTGATATAACCTCAAAATTTTCAACAGCAGACCAGAAAAGAGAATTTTAGATGCTTATATAGATTTTTAAGACTTAAGTGAGAGTTGGAGGCAGTTAGTTAAGTTATTTATGGAAGGAAATATCAGTCTACTCCTCATTAGCTCTGGAAAAAAACCCAACCAACCAACCAAAAAACAAAACACAGAAGATGGAAAGTGCTCCACAAAACAGGAGAAAAGAACTTAAAGCTTCACAAAACTATCAACCCTTTAAATTTCCTTTATTCATCTTGAATTCAACCTTCAGTTGTCAAGATATTTCCCTTCAGGTTTTATCTACATAAAGATGTTTAAGGAAATTAATTCAAATCAATTAACGAGTTTGATTTACAGAGGACTAGTTAAACAATATTAGGTCCCTGTGTGGACATTTGAAAATCAGACCTGAAGTAAATTAAAGGAGTTCTAATTCACCTGGAAATGGACTGAGTTGAATAAAGAATCATTTCAGTGGGAAGAAGAGTCACAATAAATGTTTAATGTAATCTAATTAATCCATTTAAAATGTGTAATTTTGCTTCATTTCTATGAGCTCCCTTGATTTTCTTTATAGACTCAGACAGTGAGGGCTAATCTGCATGGATCATTTATTAGAATATTTTATGAACTTCAGTGTGTTTACTACCATCTAACAACGGAATTATATCAGCGGTTTCCTAATTAAAAGCAACACTTCAAAAAAATCATTACAATGATTAGGAGTGGTAATAAGCAGTGCCAGAATCTCTCCACACGTAGAAATAGTTGAATGATGTGATCTGAAGGAGATAAACACTGATTACATGTGAAAACAAGAAATACCAGTTTCAGTGAAATATCATCGGTGGGAAATTGTTTACCTGTTGACAAAGGTGAAACCATATTATTTATTAAATAAATTCAGGCTGGGCTGGAAGGAGAGTGTCCGTTGAACTTACAGCTCTTCATCGGGCCATAGATACCCTGGACAAGTAGCCATTCTTTTCAGTGTCTGGTTTTCTGAAGCAGTTGGGGTAGATATGGGAGGAAGTTCTCTGTGTTCCAGCATGCAGAGATGACATCATTCTGGACTCCTATCTCATAAAGGGAACGTGGGTTAAGAGATTGAGATGGAGGGTGAAAGGAATATGGGTTCTTATGAAGGGATTGAGATGGAGGGTGGAAATGGGGAGGAGTAACCGAAGAACCCCTAAAGCAGAGGAGAAACCAATGGTGCCCTATACAAGATGGTTTATTCCCATTTCCTGAAAGTTCTTTTGAATGATGGAGGAAACAAAATATTCAGATCTGTGCCAACTCTTCTTCCTCCGTATATCTTGATTGGGATATCACAGAACAGCAAACAGGTAGAAGGCCAGGTAGCCCCGGGGTTAGGTGATGAAACACAAGTTTATCAATTGAATTTATCTTTGAAGGTCCATAAGATGCTTATGAGGTGATGTATATTTTATGATAAAATATCATACTGAAGATGGAGATTCTTGAGCCTTGACACTTTGGTCACACTCAGGATGTGCTAGAATATCTCTTTCGGTGAACAATGAAGACGTTTCTGGGGGAAGGATGGGAATGGAGGGGGATGAATGTTGCTTTTCCACGCTGCTTTTAGGCAGCTGCTGTCACCGAGCTCTGTGATTCGCAGAAATGAATTTATCCCTAGAGAGGGTTTGCCAAAAGTCATTGCTCCCTGATTTCCCAGGGTTTCTTCATTAATAAATTAGAATTTAGGGTGCCTATGTTTTGTTGAGATAAGGCTGTTTCTTGGAGGTATTCTGCAACACTTTCTGGATTCTTCTTTGTTTTGTTTGTGGATTTAATTGTTTGGGTTTTTTGTTTTTTTTTAAAGCAGAGCTGAATATTTGCAGAGAGAATAAGAAACATTCCCCAGGAATATTCTGCAAAATAAGAGGCATTTTATTTCCACTGTTTTGTGCAGTCCTAAGAAGTGTGACATGAAAGGTCTGGTATTTCAGCTAGTCCATTTCCCGCTTCATGATTGTTTCCTGAGTTATTTATTTGCTTACATTTTGCTCAAGTGCAAAATTTACAGATTTTTATACGTTTTTAATATATATTGATCTAACTTATAGATATTTTATTCTCTCTCTGACAGAATAAGATGATTAAAATGCAGGTATGTTAATGAGTACCACAGAAAACTGCGGGATAGATAATTTCTTGTCTTCACCCGACTACATTATAGAGGCTTTTGATTCTCCCTTTGTTTGTTTTAATACACAAATGTAATTTAAAAAGAAAATGCACATAGAGCGCGAGCAGCGAGGCAGCGGCAAGGGGCAGCCCCGTGCCTGGGACGAGAGACTGAGGCGAACAGGGGCCAAAAAAAGCCGGGGGGGAAGC
>VWZY01004500.1:0-29358 GCA_013399075.1 Chloroceryle aenea | reverse complement strand
GGAGTGTTGTGTCCAGTTCTGGGCTCCCCAGTTCAAGAGGGACAGGGAAATCCTAGAGAGAGTCCAAGGGAGAGCTACAAAGATGATGAAGGGACTGGAACATCTCTCTGGTGAGGAAATGCTGAGAGCCCTGGGGCTGTTCAGCCTGGAGAAGAGCAGCCTGAGAGGGGATCTGATGAATGGTTACAAATCTCTGCAGGGTGGGGGTCAGGTAGAAGGGGCCAGGCTCTTGTCAGTGGTGCCCCGGGACGGGATGAGAGGTAACGGTCAGACGGTGAATCACAGGTAGTTCCACCTCAACATGAGGAGAAACTTCTTCCCTGTAAGAGTGATGGAGCCTCGAACAGGCTGCCCAGAGAGGCTGTGGAGTCTCCTTCTATAGAGACTTTCCAGCCCCTCCTGGCTCTGTTCCTGTGTGGGCTGCCCTGGGTGACCCTGCTCTGGCAGGGGGGTTGGACTCGACGATCTCCAGAGGTCCCTTCCAACCCCTACCGACTCTGATTTTATGTTTTAAATATAGGGAAAATACATTATTTTGTAAATTCTGTTTGCTTCTATCATAATTTCTAGTAAGGACTAAGAACACATGTAATATTTTTGACAAATACTATTTATTCTCTTTATATTTTAGTTATTTATGAAGTATACAATGAGTCTACAGTGGAAAGCTGACACAGTGAATATTATTTGACTTCCAAATTATCTTGGATTACAAGTTTGGTTCATAACTTCCCTTCCGGTGATTAATAATACCTTACCTTTTTACATATAATTGTCATAAAAGGGGATCTCAAAGCAGTTTGCATCAGGCACAGAAAAGTGTTGTGCTGCTTCCCCAGGAGCTTGAGATTTAGCATATACACAGAGTGTAAAAAGATGGTGAAAGTACAAAGGCAAGGAAGGACAGACATGCAATACCAGTGTCTTAAAAGCTGAAATGGCATTTTGGCTCGCTTGCAGCTGTGACAAGGTGTACAGTGCTAGAAGATAATGGCAACTGCTGGGGGCAGCGAGCGAGCAACTGGGAATGGGCTGAGGTGAACTCATCAGTTTTTACCATTATAATTATACAGTACAATATCATCTGAGAAGAAGGAGAGGAATAACATTTATTGCAGTCTTGAGAAGTGGAAACTTCTCTTGGTCAAAGGCCATTAGGTCCCAGGAAGGCATGTGAAAACCAAGCATAGCTGATGTATGCTGAAAAAACAGTTGTTGTGGAAAGGGCTGTTTCGCAGAGATCTGGTAATTTTGAAATGAATCTTTCTAGTGCTTAAATCCACGGATTTTGTCATGTACTCATCTTCAAAATCTGTCTGCTTTAACAGATTCAGGCAGCTGTGAATTATTTAGGTGGTGATTTGACCCCCTTCTTCACTTCATAGCTTTCTTGAACATGTTTAGCATTCAAAAATTACTCTCTTTCGGCTGTCAGCATTTGCGTCTTGATCCTAGATGACCTGCTTGTGTACTTATTATCACTACTGAAAGTAGTCTGTGGAGTAATCTTGTTTAAGTATTCAGCATTACACAAATAAAATATTGTGTACAAGTCTTATGACCAGATTCGAAGAATATGTAAATAGAGAAGAGTTCCTAAAGGAGGACAAAGAAATAACCAAAAGTTTGGGAGATAACCATTATCTTCAGAGGCTTTTTTGCTGACTCCTGGGAGGCAACACTGGATCGTGAACTCTTAGTCCTTTACTGCACCAGCAAATCAAAACTGTAGAGAAGTCCAAAATACGGAACAAAACCATTTTAAAAATGGATCAGCCTTATTTTCAAAGTAGCTCTGTTTGATCTCAGTCTTCCCTTTGGAGAGTTGTTCTGGGAATTTACAAATCTTCTAGTGACTAGAAAGCTTGTTCTGGTTTCCATCTTCAAAGTATTCAAGGCTGATTACATCTGGGTTTTTTCTTGCCCTAATTCTCCCATTAGGTTAAAGAGTTCACCTCGGTCCCTTGAGAATGTGCTTATACAGGAAAAGGTTTTTGATATATCTCGGTAGATTTATAGTACCTGTGGTTGGAATTTTCAACTCAAATAAAATACTGTTAAAATCAGATTTGGTATCTCGGTCAGAGAGGTGATTCAATTTCAAAACAACTCATTGAAAGAGATGGTGAAATCCCTGGGTTTTGGGCAAATGGATTTTCTTCCCAAAAGATCCACTTTGAAGCCTTTTTTTTTTTAAAGAGATCCTTTTGCTCCTTTGTGTCAGAGAAATGAGGCTGTCACTGCTCTAGTTTGGTCTCAGGCGGCCTGAATGTCCGTACAGGGTATAGCTGGAAAGGAGTTTAGATTCTTCACAACAGCCCACATGGTGCTGGTTTGGAATTGTGAGAAAAACAGCAATGAAAACATACCCGGGTTTTGGCTGTTGCTGAGCAGTGCTTGCACATCATCAAGGTTTTTCTTCTTTCTTTTTCTACCTTTTTCCCACTCTTCACTTTCCTGCCTTCTACCCCTGGTAGACTAGGGGTGTGCAAGAACTGGGGGGGGCACAAGCAGCTGATCCTAGCTGACTAAAGGAATATTCCATACCATATGACATCAGTAATAGGACATCTGTGACATGACTCAGTATGAAAGCTCAGGAATAGGAGGAGGAAGTGGGGAGGGGATATTTGGAATTATAGCAGGTGACTTTCTGGGTAACTGTTAAAGGTGCTGAGGCTTTTCTTTCCAGGAAGCAGCTAAACATCTGCTGGCTGATAGGAGATAGTGAGTAAATTCCTTATTTCCCTTTGGTCGAATGCACAGCTCCATTTCACCCGTTGAACTCTACCTTCACTCCCAAATTTGCTCTTCCTGTTCTTTACCTCATCCTGCTGGGGGGAGTGAGGGAGCGACTGGGTAGGGACTTAGGTGTTGACCAGAGTCCATGCACCGTGGTAACTTCGTACAGTCTACATTCTGAGGTCTGAGCAGTTTGTGAGTCTGCAATACTAGTATTTCTAGGACAAATATACAACATATTTATACTAAAACCACTCATCCGTTCTCCAGAGCAAGTGGAAAATCTTCAGACTTTGAATAAGCTACAATCATTTCAAGTTTCTTAAAATTTGAAGTGAGCTTAAACTTTTATAATAAGGCGATGAGGATGTACTTCATGTATCTGTGAGGGAGTAATATCAAAGGGAAAACAAATAACAGTTTGGATGGAAAAGCAGTTGGACCAGAAGAAGGCATCAGAAACAATATCGGGAGGCTTTCTGGAAGCATTTGTAGAAGTTCATCAGAATCTGATATGGAAAGACTTGGGTTTTTTGATTAATTTTCTCCTTATCAGAGTTAATTTTCTGGAATTCCGTACAAGGATGAAAAGAAAATACTGTCTCTATATTGTTTTCTTCTTTTATTATTTCTAGAAATGATGGTAAAATTTAAAAGTTCTTAATCACATCTTTGAAGGTCATTTAAAGATCATTCTTTGAAAGGCACTCATATGGTGTCTGAAATACTGTGGCCTTTTCAGTGATGGTTGGGAGCGAGAGGTAGCATTACCTCCAAACTCCAAAACCGAGTGTTAGACAGTGTTGGCCTGGGAAAACAAAAGGCAGTCTTGTTGTAGGCAAAGGAAGTTTTGCAAAGATAAGCAAAATTTTTACATATTCACATTGATCTTGGGGGAAAAAAAAAAAAAGTAGATCTTTTGTTCTATCATGAAAGCATCTAGAGAAGAATACCTGCTTCATGACAATAAAAACACTAATACCTCCTACGCCTTCTTCTGGATCACGTAAATTATGCACCTTTTATTGATACAGATTTAGTATTTTTTTATAATAATGTTCCACAGGGAATTTATTCAACAATTTTGGCCATATTTATGATACTGCAAAGGGGTTATTTTATTATATATCATTATTTTATTTGCAAAATGTAGAAACGTTTTAACCACAAGTGACTATGATTGAGGAGGAAAATAGGCAAATCTTACAAGGAACAAAGCATAGTCTCGAAGCGATGGCAACAATAGAAAAATACAGATATTAAAAGATATGCTGTACAATGGCAAGCATAATACTTTCTTCATGCCTGGAGGTCCGGATCTTCTTATCCAACTCCACCAAATAGAATTTGCTATTGTTCTGAGTTCCTGAAACGTGCATAATTTGCAGCACGTTAGCCAATTGCCGTTACCGTGCATGAAAACACACAGTGCAATATGTGGGTAAGGGGACAAGGAAAGGATTAGAAAAGGAAAGAAAGCATGCTTAGAACAGGAAAGCAACTAGACAAAATTAGATGTGTGGAAAAATGGAAAGAATGATGAAAGAAACCAATGAAAAAGGAGATGCGGCTGATACGCCAGAGGGTTGTGCTGCCATCCAGGGGGACCTCGTCAGCCTGAAGAGCCAACAGGAACCTAATTAAATTTAATAAGAAGTGCAAGAAGCTGCACCTGGGGAGGAGCAATCTCCTGCACCATGCAAAGGAAAGCAGTTTTGCAGAAAAGGACCTGGAGGTCCTGTTGGAGGGC
Organism: Chloroceryle aenea; assembly: GCA_013399075.1. Taxonomy (NCBI): domain Eukaryota; kingdom Metazoa; phylum Chordata; class Aves; order Coraciiformes; family Cerylidae; genus Chloroceryle; species Chloroceryle aenea. Next base: position 24,866 of record VWZY01004500.1, on the reverse strand, counting down.
GAGCTGAACGTGAGCCAGGAACGTGCCCTTGCAGCAAAGAAGGCAAGTGGCGTCCTGGGCTACGTTACACGGTATTGCCACCAGGCTGAAGGAGAGAGGCTCTGCTCAGCACTAGGGAGGCCACATCTGGAGTGCTGCATCCAGTTCTGGTCTCTCAGTACAAGAGAGATGGGCATACTGGGCAGAATCCAGCCACCGGGATGATGGAGGGACTGGAGTAGCTTTCCTATGAGGAAAGGCTGAGAGAGATGGGACCATTTAGCCTGGGAAAGGAAAGTCTCAGGGGGAATGTTATAAATGTTTATAAATTCCCAAAGGAGTGTGTGAAGAGGATGGAGCCAGGCTCTTTTCAGTGGTGCCCTGTGACAGGACACGAGGCAAAAGGGCACCAGCAGAAACATGGGAGATTCTCTCTGAATGCCCGGAGACGCTTTTTCACTGTGAGGGTNACGGCGAGCTGAACGTGAGCCAGGAACGTGCCCTTGCAGCAAAAAAGGCAAGTGGCGTCCTGGGCTACGTTACACGGTATTGCCACCAGGCTGAAGGAGAGAGGCTCTGCTCAGCACTAGGGAGGCCACATCTGGAGTGCTGCATCCAGTTCTGGTCTCTCAGTACAAGAGAGATGGGCATACTGGGCAGAATCCAGCCACCGGGATGATGGAGGGACTGGAGTAGCTTTCCTATGAGGAAAGGCTGAGAGAGATGGGACCATTTAGCCTGGGAAAGGAAAGTCTCAGGGGGAATGTTATTAATGTTTATAAATTCCCAAAGGAGTGTGTGAAGAGGATGGAGCCAGGCTCTTTTCAGTGGTGCCCTGTGACAGGACACGAGGCAAAAGGGCACCAGCAGAAACAGGGGAGATTCTCTCTGAATGCCCGGAGACGCTTTTTCACTGTGAGGGTGACTGAGTACTGGCACAGGTTTCCCAGGGAGATTCTGGAGTCTCCATCCACGGAGATACTCAGAAACTGCCTGAACATAGTCCTAGGCAATTGTGTCTAGGTGGCCCTGCTGGAAGAAGCAGGGTTGTGGACAAGATGACCTCCAGAGGTCCTTTCCAACCTCGGTGAAAAGTCACTAAGCACGTGAACATGTACGGAGAGGAAAGGAGTAGCAAAACCCAGAAAGCTCAAGAATAAGAGTAAGTTCTGCCTCTGTGCCACCGTGCTCAGTATAGATGTTTCAGTAGCACTCCGGTGTTCGCTGGCATGAGAGTGGCCACAGTTCAGAAACACAAAACCTAAAAACGGGAATCCAAACGAACGTCGGTGTGATTTGTGCTTCGAGTTACAGACCGGTGATTCTGAGACAAGAGAATACCTGGATTGGTATGAGGACAGGAATTAGAGTTCTCATCTGTGATTGGTTAATGGCACCGTGGAGTGATTTGTAAACCCGATTATAGCCAGTGATTGATAATGGTTAATTTATTTCAGAGAGCGCAGTGCCAGGCTAAAAGAAGAATCAGCCAACAAAAACACCACTTCATCATGTAGATAACTCACAGCCACTTTTGTTTTTTTCACTTTCAGCTATATTAAAATATTTTAAAAATAAAGTCCTTGAACAAAGAACATCATGGTGCTGATTCAAGGCTCTATTTAGCTGAAAATTATTCATACCCAATAGAAATGACATTTTAGTTTTAGACTGCCAAAGTGAACTTTATTAGTATGTCATTAATCATTGTCTTGGAGGTGGCACTTGGGGAAAATGATTTAGTGGAGATTAGAGCAGTCAAATGTAACACTGAAAATATCACATTTATTTCCAGCATCAATCAGTCAATGAAACTCATATTAACAAAAAATGACATTTATTTACATTTAAATCTGCTCTTAACAAAATGCATTGCTTTCTGTACAGGCATGTTTTCTGGGTTTTTCCCATTTTATATCGAGTTTATAGTTTATACAAAAATCTACTGTTATCAATGTATTCAATTTAAAAATCTGTGCAATAAAACATGTTTGAAAGAACACAGAAATTGGAAAGTTTTGCCAAAAAGGACCATTTGTTAGAAAAGACAGTGTTTGGAAAAGAAAAATCCCCCTATTCATAGAGTCTACAGGCATTGCTGCATAGAAAATATGTAACTCAAAACCATCTGAAATGCTGTTCCTTCTCTTATATTTTGCAGATGTTGTAATAGTGATAAAAAACCCAGTCAAATAAACAACCAAGCCTTTTTATTCTGGGATGAAAAAAATCACCCTTTAGAAGATCTCCTACGGAAGAGCTGCCCGATAGGAAAGTAAGGACACATTCTTATTTTTCAAAGAGCAGTAACGTTTGTGTAACTCGTTTAAGTCACGCGATTTGGAGAAAACAATACAATTCCTCTCTTTCTCTGCTTTACTGACTGCTAACACTTGTCTGTATGCGACCTTTTCCAGGCTTGGTGTCATAATCTTACGGCTTTTAACTTAACTACTTTCCCCTATTCTTCTGTCGGGAATCAGGAAGCAGAACATCACTATTTTCTGAAGGTGTTATACTTGTTTTTATTGGAGGACGAGAAGAGCAGCTGTTTCCTGCCCTTTAGGTTTTTAAGCGTGAAATACTGTACTGATACAAGAAAGGAGATGAGCACTAAAATAGGAAGTCACTGCAAATTAAACCCAAGCATCCCTTGTGTACACATTTACAGAAGTATTCAATATTAAATTTGGCTTTTTTTTAAAGATATTTGTTTCATATCAATGAGAGTTGTTGTAGTCTGATTCTTAGCAGATCTATTTTTTTAAATTAAAATCTCAATATGTTGTGCTTTGTTCTGGAAATTGATTACCTCCTCCTGCACTGAGGTAGTGGATGGAAGGATCATTTCTTGGCTACGTCGGCGGAGCATGTCTGTGAATAACTGTATATGCTAAATGTTACAGAGGTGCATATTATTCCATAGCTGTTATGACACAAACCTGATTTAAGGGCTGTGTGCATGATGTGTGCATTGCACAATGCGATTAAGCATATTAAAAGGACACGGTAATAAATAGACAACTTTAAATATATTGCAGTTTCAGAAAGAAGCTGAACGTTTGTTTTCAAAATGAGTGACTACTGTGGAATCTGTGAAATAAATATAATTCAGACCTCCAAGCGTGCTGAAGCAGTTCAAGAAAGTGAGAATGAATTGGTATCTATGACATCGCTTTAGAACGTGCAGCTGAAAAATAGTAGTCCCCATCTAGTATCTCTAGTCAATAAAACATGAGCTGCCTGGAGTTGAGGTATATTTGGTTTGCTAAACTGAACAGTAAGAATTGTCACCGCACATCAGTAATCCACTACAGGTTTGAATAGCTATGGCTAAGAATCAAAGATTTAGTTGACACAAATATTTTTCCTTCCTAAAGATAGACCCTTATCACCCACAGCCCTGCTCTTCCTCATGCTGGCAGCAGTAGCACTGTAGGAAATAAACAGTTGTGCCTGAGAGTGGACTCTGGGAGTAGGAGATGCCTAGCTGAAAGACAATAAGAGAAAGTACTGGAAGCTCTAAAGGAAGATGATTTATTTCAGAACTATGTCATTGGGAGCAGAAGTTACAAGCTAAAGTCTGATTTGATCTAAACCAAACACTTCTGAAATGCAACTTTCATGACAAGCTTTAAGAGCACATTTCCTGCGTAGAGGCACCTCATCACTGAGCACTCAGTGACGTTTCAGGAGCAGAGGAGGGCAGGGTGCTCTTTGGGGAGCAGCAGCAGAGCTCGATTTACTTGTTTGTCTTTTCAGCCAGACACGGGCTTCCCTTACTGCTCAACTCATTAGTCATTCATCAGTCTAGAAAAGGCACAACTGCTCACAGAAATAATGCCCTCTCTCTTCAATCGTGTTGGAGTCTTTCCATCAGCTCAGCAGGGTCCATCTCGAACAACTCATCTTCTTCTGTGCCTCCCGTTCCTCACTGGCTCTATGAGTTCTGTGTCATTTGTAAAGCAGACTGCTCTTAAAGGTTCTTTAGAAACATCCAGTAGAACTCAGAATTATGTAAACCGAGAGGAAAGCACAGCAAGCAGTCTTTCCCCAAAGGTATGTGAAGAGTGGTGACAGCAAGGCTCTTTGGGCCTGCTCCTTGAATCTTTACAGCGGTGCAGAATTATCATAAAAAACCTCACCACGAAAAAGCCCCGAAGCGAACAAACCCACAAAGCACCGTATTTTAGACAACATGAGGATATACTCATGTAGAAAAGAGCACGTGCTGTAAGAACCCATAATCGACCCCCTAACCAATGAAACGAATCAGGGCTATCTCAAGGTACCACAAATATTAATATTTAACAGAAGCTATTTTGCTGGAGATAAAGGTCAGGAATTCACTTACAGTGCCATTATCGCAAAGGTGAAATCTAGCATGGAAGGAGACTCGAACTGTAGCTGGCTGCTAGAGGTTGCTACAGCAACCTGTAAAGGTTGAAAATGAGGTTCAGTGAAGCCAAAAGTCAGGAAGCTGAAGTCAGAACAGACTTTGCTCATTTGATGTTATTCCACCAGACTGGTATATTCCTGATTTTTGAAACACAGTCAAACTAAATGCATTTCTTTTGTGTGATTTTGCTACAGAATATTCAGCGTTTAATACAGAAAAAAAATATTTTGCAATGCTGTAAGCTGAGGTAGCTTGTTTTCTAAGTACTTCTTAGTTTCTTAGTGAAGCATGCATGGACTGTGATGCCCATCCAAGCCACGAGCAGCCAGTTTCTCCAGGTGAATGCTGCGGGAAATGGTGTCAAAAACTTTACTGGAGTCCAGGTGAATAACATCCACAGCCTCTCCCTCATCCACTAAGCAGGTCACCTTGTCGTAGGAGCCGACAGGTTAGTCAAGCAGGACCTGCCTTTCATAAATGCACGCTGACTGGGCCTGATCACCTGGCCGGCCTGTATGTGCTGCATGACAGCAGTCAAGGCGATCTGCTCCATAACCTTCCCTGGCACAGAGTTCAGACTGACAGGCCTGTAGTTCCCTGGATCCTTCTTCCAGCCCTCCATGTGTCACATTTGCTATTCTCCAGTCACCTGGAACCTCCCCAGTATAGCCAGGACTGCTGATAAATGATGGAAAGTGGCTTGATGAGCACTTTCTCTGGCTTCCTCAGTACCCTTGGGTGGATCCCATCGGGCTCCTTAGACTTGTGTGTGTCTAAGTAGTGTAGCAGGTCCCTGACCATATTCCCTTGGATTATGGGGGCTTCATCCTGCTTCTCATCCCTGTCTTCCGGCTCAGGGGGCTGGGCACTCAGAGCGCAACTGACATTAACACCTGAGGCAAAGAAGGCATCCAGTACCTCAGACTTTTCCTCCTTGGTCACTATATTTCCCCTGGCATCCAATAAAGGATGGAGCTTCTCCTCAGTCCCTCTATTGTTAATGTATTTATGGAAATACTTTTACTGTCTTTTACGGCAGTAGCCAGATTGTAGTTGGGCTTCGGCCTTTCTAATTTTTCCCCTGAATAGCCTCACAAAATCTTTGTAGTCCCACTATGTTTCCATGATGGCAAGGCTGTATCATAACTTTCCTGCTGTACAGTGGCTTTCCAGCTCCTCCTGCTTGTTGCCTGTGCTGCGTGCATTCATGTAGGTGTGCTTCAGTTAGGCTGTGGATCCTGTCACCTTTGTGGGGGGAGAAAGCCTAATTCCTACCTGATCATTCCCAGGCTGTACTGTCATTTCTGGCCCATCACTCTCCCTTCTGTCCTTGCTATCATATGGCTGTCCCATTCCACTTGCATATCATGTGTAAGAACCTTGATAGAACATGCTACTCCAAAATACTGCTGTGCTTATCTCCAGCAAGCCTGGTTTGATCCCTTTGTCCCTCCCTGCAAGTCTACCTTAAAGCTCATTTGATGAGCCCTTGAAACTCCTGTGCAAAACTCATTTCCCTCCTTTGAGCCAGGTGTACCCTGTCTGCCGTCAGCAGGCCTCCTGTTGTGTAAACAAGCCCAGGATCAAAAGCCCCATAATGCTGCTGGTGACACCTGGCTCAGGGTCAGGTGTTGATCTGATGGATCTTCCTATTTAGTCATTTCCCGCCCCTTCCGTTCTTCCCTGCAACAGAGAGGACAGCTCTGCTTGTGCTCCTGATCTCTTTGCCAAGTCATCTCAAGGCACTGAAGTCTCTCTTGATTGCTCCTGGATTTCTCGTCGTGAGTTCATCTCTGCCTGCTTGAAAAGTCAACAATGGACACTAATCCGAGGGCCATACCAAGGTAGGAAGTTTTCTCACTATATTTCTAACCCAGGTCTCGGGGAGGCAGCAGACTTCATGAAGCAGGTCTGGTCTGTATGTAAGGCTTTCTGCTCTCTTCACAAGGGAGCTCCCTATGATAACAGCCTGGTTTGGTTTTTTTATCTTCTAGAAGTAGTTTTGATGTAGGTTGTAGGCTGACTTAATTTTAGCAACACTTGTAAGCTAGATGAATCATCCTTGTTGTTACTATAAGGCTCTTCTTTGAGGGCCTTGTACCTGATAAGAAAGGCCACTTGGGAAGGTGGGGAAGTTGCCCCTCTCCTGGATACTGTGCTCAGTCAGATGCTTGTTCATTTTGTGCATATATCTAAATAGTCACAAAATCTGCTCTTAAATTCTGAGGTAAGGGCAAGAAATGAACCTGCTGTAGTAACTCGTCCATCAGATGTGAAAGACTCCTCAAGGCTGGGCGTGCTCACTGTGTTCCCTCTTCTCTTTGTTTGGCTTTGAAAGAACTGAATTGTGGAAGTTGAATCATAGGGAACTGTTTATCTTCTGTATTTGCTGAACGTATAAAATAGATTCCCACAGCATACTGAGTAATGAATTAAAGGCATTGTAATTAAATTACCTAATTAAACTCTTAGATGTTTACATTGTTGCTGTATTATATTTATTTTTTCTGTAGGTTAGCGAGAGCCTTGTTATGTGTGTTTACAAAATACATTAAGTTAATTTTAAAATAACATAAAAAATTATTATTTGCACACTCCTGAAGTCTGTGCACTAAATAATTGCTAAAATTAATTAAGTCTAATAAATTTAAGGCTTCCGCAAGAATAACATTCCTGGGGGAAGCCCTCATTGAATTTAAATTATAGTGTGTTAAGCCTGTTGAATGCAGAGCATCAGGACCAAGAGTAGGGGAGCTTTCATATTTAACAACTTTGTTATGTCATTACATTGGAAATGGAACAGGGAAAAGTTACAGCACTCTCTGAGACCTTCTCAATTCAGAGAAAAGCAAAGGTGGTATGTGATTGTATTACTGGAGTTGTACTATACCAACAGCTGAAAAACAGGAAAAAAAACCCCAAACTTTCTCAGCAGTTTCCTACCCCTGCATGCAAAAAAAAAAAAAAAAACCAGAAAAGATTATTTATGGCTGAAATCTGGGTTTGTTCTGAGCTCACACACAGAGCAGAGCAGGGTAAACTCTTTGTAAAGGAAGATCTGGACCTTGCACTAGAGGCAGCTACTGCAGTTTGGGACTCTCAAGGCTTTATTTTCCTAGAATGAAACCTGAAGGGGGTACAGTGCATCCAGTGGTGTTTCAATGAAAGTAAAAAGAATAAAGATGCAGAAGCATTAGTTTTGTTTTTTTGTTTGGAAAAACAACCCAGGCATGCTGTTATATTAACCAGGCCATTTAAGTAGGTTCAGGTGAAACCTATAAAATCAGTTAAATCTAAAAATGGTGGCAGTGATAGATGATCCTTCTGGCTCCTGCATCAAAAATACCCCATCACCACAGGGTATCTAGGATTCTAATTAAAGATTTCACAGAATAAAGTAATTAATATTACTCTATGCTTGAGGAAAACTGCAGATAGCCTGTTTCTGGGCACTTGCTGGCTGGGCTGAGCCAATTGTTAATGAGGTGATTCAGAAGGACTGTGGACTTCTTACAGGCTAGGATGATTGCTTTCAAAATGACTTTTGGTGACAGAGACCATCTTCGTGTGCCTGTGTCAGTGCAAAAAGTAAGCTCATTGTGTCAGACAGTTTTGTGTGTGTATATATACAGCACACACATGCATCTACTTGTGAATATATGTGCGTGCGTTTGTGTATATATGGTGTTTATACAATGACTTTATCCCTAACTGCGCCTCACCTTGCCTGATCCTCTTTAAAGATCTGGGAAGCAAGTGTCTGACAGGCAGCTGGGTAGACTGGTACAGCCTCCTGACTGAAAGATTGAGACTGTAAAACTGCAGCATAGATCCACAGCAGGAAGAAAAGGAGCAGCCTTGATCTTTCTAATAAAAGAACACTGGCTGAAAGGCAGGGACAGCAGAATTCTGCGTGCTTTAATATGTGCTAAAGATGACTATCCAGAGACTATGTTGTATATGCTATTTATTTTTTTTCCTGTGATCAAATGGATGCAGCAATGTGAGCAGGGCAGAATCTCTCACAGAACTGCTGAACCACTAGAAAGAATACAGAAATCAGGAGGTAATAGTTGGGGTGGGGTGAACCTTTTGTAAAAACTACCTATCTTACTACAGCAAATAATAAGAATTGAGTTTTATTTATTTTTCCTTGTCACCTGAAAATTCTCAGGTATATTAAAACTTTACACAGGAAAAAATACACAGACAAAAAAATCTGGTTTGCTAATGTCCAGTTTGTAGGCTCTCATTAAAAAGATATGGATGGCAAAACTGATATGAGAGTGATTTGAAAAATAAACCCTCCTGAATTAAGTCTTTAAATGAACAGAAATGTCTTCTGGCTAAGAAGGGTAGATCTCTGCCTCAGCTCATCACCAAAAAATGCTTTACCAAGAAAGTTAATCTTTCTGTTATCAAACTCTCAAGAGGTCTTAACAAAAATATCCCTTCTTAATATCATCAAACACTCCTTAGAGTCAGCTGTTGATTTCCTGGCTTGTAAGCAGAGATGATTGAATAATGGACTTTTCACTGGGAAATTGAAAACATGAAAAACCCCTTGGTTCCAACCAAAAGATACTCTTTGAACAGAAATTAATATCATTCTAATACATTAAAAAGTGTGTATATCTATATCTCAAAAGGCAAAGTGTTGGGTAAATTGATGATGTTGTGGAAGTAACACAACAAAAATGTTACACAAAGTTTAGTCTAAAATATTCCTTTTATATTTATAGCTTTGAATTAGGTTGGGTTTTGTTGTTTTTCTTTCTGGACATTTCAATGTTTTTAAGAACCATGGTTCAGGTCAATCTCAGCAATGTTTACAGAGAAAATAATTATTTGCTGTAGTTTCTAGCCTAAATGAAAAATTCAGGGTATGTATTTCTATCCTCTGTATACTAATTAAGTGGTATGATGGCTGGTTTTTTACTCCCAGTAAATAGTTACTGTGATCAGTAATATCCCATCTTAAATGTATAGCAGGATTTCAGTGTTAGTACAGCCAGAAGGAATCACACATTATTTCTGTAAACTACGCCTTCTAAAGGCTTATTAGGCCAGCTGAACTTGATGTCATATTCTCCATCTGCTACAGCAGATGCTGCATTCCAATGTGAATATTAAGGTCATTCTGAAAACAGTTTTTATAATTGTGAGAAACACTGGGGACACAAAAGGAAGGTGCAGGTGTTTGGTGACGCACATGACGATGCATTACCGTTCTGTATGTCACGATGGACGCAGGGTAAAACATTACAGATCACGTTTAAGAAAGCAGTGCAAGTTAATTCTTAGCACTAGTTTTAGTGCACATTTTTTCCATTCAGTTACAGTACAGTATTTCAAACTATTTAGTAATTACTGGTTTTATTTGTAACCCTGACGTCAAGTCTGTTTGTGCTGCCTCAAATGTATTTGTGGTAAAACAACTGGTCACAAACCTAGCCTTGCATTACTACAGAAAAAGAGGGGCAGAATGGACAGGAAACTTTTTCCCTTATGAACTGTGTCTAGAAGTCAAACAGCATAGAATATAAGAAATACTCAACTAAATACACCTACTGGTGTGAATAATGAAACTCGAAGGGTTGTTTGGATTGGACTTGGTGACATCCAGTAAAGACCTACTGAGAATTCACACACATGGGCTTGTACTGGAACGTGACACCTTAGAGGTAACATTAGCTAAAAAATACTTCAAATTATTATGTAATCGTAGAATAAATAGCCCAGGTTGACCTCAAAAGGTCTGGTCCAACTTTTGCTGGGAAAGGGAATCTAGGTGAGATCATCTAGCACCTTGTCCAGTTGTGTCTTGAAAACCTCCAGTAATGGGCACTCTGCCATATCCCTGGCAATGTTGTTCCTGTGACTAATTGTTCTTACTGTAAAATATTTCTTTCTTCTACTGATGTGCAACTTGTCCCTGTTGCCCGTTGTCTTTTCCATATGGCTCCTTGTGAAGAGAGAGCCTCCATCCTATCTGTAGCTGTCTCTTAAGAACAAAGCTTTGCAAACAACATAGGGAAGGATTGAATATGTAATTTTATTATTATTGCTAAATTACATCAAACTCCAAACAAACAGGAAAAAAGGAGCTTGGGTTTCTTACATTTTTGTGCTACCTGCCTTCACTGATGGTTGCAGTGAAATTACACCTTTTGCAGAGCCTTCAAGAGTAAAGGCCACTTCTGGAGTATGTGCTTTTCAAGTGACCAGTCTCAATACCCATTTCTTTGCAGTTCCAAACGTAGTCTGTGAGAACACCTGCATTAATCTACTGATCATCAGGTGAAGAGTAAAGTGCACTCTCAGGAATGCTGAGCTGACTCTGCAGGTCTACAGCAAGTGTCACTTACAGCAATTCCAGCACTGCTAGATTGACCTGGAAATCTGCTGTGGATGTGCCTAGGGTTTCAGCAGATTAAATGGGTACTGATAGCCAATCGGAAGAAATTCTAAGCAATTCCTATTATTTTTCACAAACATCCAGACATTCCAAGTTCTAGTAGTGCAAAAGACTGTTTTGAGGTCTGCAATGTGTGTTGCATAAATCTGTTTATGATCTCCTTTGCTCTTACAATGAGGTGCAGGCTCTTGTCCCTATTGTGAAGAGGAGTTGTGGTATCTGGGTCTGCTGCCCTGCTCGGGCCATAATCAGTCTTATTCTGTATTTTGTTAGCTAGTATTAAAACATTTCAGGGGTAGATGCAAGATGTAGAGAGCACAGCAGAAGCTACAAGCGGCATTATCCATTCATTACGTTTTGCCCTAATGTTCCTCAGATTGTAACTGACATTTAAAATGTATTGCTACGTTTCCAGTTCCTTACAAACTCACTGCAGCAGTTATGATAACCACAGATTTCCTCGAGACTCGCTCTGTGTTTGAAATCCACACGCATATCAATCCCGAACACCGCCGGTTCGGAAGGATTGTTTACCATCTTCAGAGCAATGACCTCTTGCTTTCATAATCCCCTGGAATCAGAACAGGCTTTTCTCAGTCTCTTCATGTGTGACCCTTTTAAATATTTATACACTGTAATCCAGTCGTTTTTCCTCCTTGAAGCAAGAAGAGGGAGCATATTCCACTCTTCAAGCCTTTACTAATAGGACTCCTAATCCCCAGATAAACCTTGTAGCCCACCCCTCCCACCAGCGCTTTCTGCCCAAGGCTGTAAACAATATTCCAGACTTGGGCTTCAGGTAACTTGTGTAATTGAGCTATCACATGTCTTAATATAAGTAGCCCTTCTATTTATGCACCCTAAGTCCTTGCTAGACTGTTTTGAACAGTCATTTATTACGTGTGCTTTCTACCATCTATGTAAAACTATGCAACTATATTTTTACCTCTGTGTCATTACAGTATTTTTCATGTTTATGAATCTGAAATTGATATCAGAAACCAACATTAACATGTTTTCCCCCTCTGGAGTGGGCTAGTTGTAGTCAACGACCGAAATCCCACCAAACTGCTTACTTTCTCCCTTGGCAGGAAAAAAAGGACAAAAGCAAAAAAACTCACAAGCTGACAAAGATAGGCAGATGACCTCCCCATTAAAGCAGACTCTACTTGGAGAAAATGTACTTAATTGATTGCAAATTAGAATACAATTAAAAAATACTATTTTGATTAGTGGGGGAAAAAAACCCCAGAACATTAAACCAGTGCTTTTTCCTCTCCTTTTCCCAGGCTCAACACCACTCCTCTCTCCTTCCATTAGTGAGGCAGGGTGACAGTACATGGTGGTTTATCTCTGATGCTCCTTTCTCCTCACACTTTCCCTTTGCTCTGGTGTGGGTCCCCCACAGGCATCAGTTCCTTCAGGAATATCATCTGCTCCAATGGCATCTTCCACGGGCTGCATTTGAGTCTCTGCTCCAGTGCCTGGAGCACCTTCTCCTCCTCCTCTCACCTTGGTGTCTGCAGGGCTGTTTCTCTTGCTTTTTTCCCTCGCTCCACTCTGCCTGTCAAAATTTTAGCCTTTCTAAAACATTATATCACAGGGGAGCCACCAGCTTGGCTGAGGGGCTCAGCCGTGTGCTGCAGTGGGTCTGCTGGAGTCAGCTGGAACCTGCTGGAACTGTGTCTCTCCTCGGAGAGCTCACCCTGCAGACCCTCCTGCCAACACCTGGGCACTGACATCCCCTGCCACCTCTATGCCTGCAATATCAGTGCACCTGTAAGGTGGTGTCACCTCTTTGCACTCCGTATGTAGGTCGATAGCAGATCAGAAAAGACACACACAGCTCAATGTTACATTTTGCAGGGTGCGTTTCTCTCCTAGACAATGACTCATAGACATCCCCTGCAGACACTGTGAGGAGCTTCAAATTCAAGTAGGTGCTCGCTGCTTCTCAACGAGTACCTGCAGCAGGGACTTGTGCAGATTCCCCATTGGTCATTTGCTGTTACAAAAGAGTGTTAATCTTCAGATTTATTGTACAGCAAACCCATTACCTGCACATTCACTAAATGCTGTCTGTGGAGGAAATTTACTGAAATCAGTAAGGGAGGTTTACACGTTCTCCTTTTTTGTATTTTATATCTGCAGGACCACAATAGCTCAAGGTTTAGTTGCAGTCCTTTACTGAGCATTGAATTTAGCCTATTTCATCACTTGTCTCTTTGCGAGAGTCACTGGCACACACGTTGTGCGTGCTCTTTATAGAGGTAAAACATTCCTGCCCAGGAATGCGTGCAGAGCATCCCATTCCATGCAGAAAAAAAAGATTGGTTGTTGCTAGAAAATGGCCTTTGCTCAAATAAAGAAAATAAATGAAAACAGGCAGGAAAATACTTCATAGAATGATTATACATGTCTGTGAAGCCATCTGTTCCAGCTGACATTGAAGACTTCTGAACTAGGCTATGCGTTTATTGTGGCGTCCAAATAGCATTCTCTTTAGAAAGCATACTCTTGGTGGATAGCGTACACTAAATGTCTGGGAAAAAAGGTGACAAAGTAAATCTAAAGATGGATGCTTATGGAAAGACCTTGCCTGATCTCCCTGGAGCAAATCCTTTTCTCTTTACAGACGAGCTAGTAATTCACAATCAGTGATTGTGAGAACTTGTGTGCTACTCCCAACAGCTTTTAGAGGAAATGCCTTACAGATGAGGTTAGTTTGTTTGAGGGGTTAACTCTTTCTTGTAAATGTGTTTGTTCTAATGGTATGGATGGGGAAAAAAAGTGAAAATAATTGTCCATATGGGATGGGCATCCATTCAATGCGGATTAGACTTAATGTGGGGGGTTACCGGTGGGTTTCTGTTGTGAAAGAGAGGACTTGATTTGGAGTTAAAGATAAGGGATGAAAGGGTATTTTATTGCTAGCTCTCTGATATTAGCTGCCTGTATGTTGTGTTTCCATTACTTATGAGGGCATGAAAATTTACAACGTGTGGTGGAAATCTGAGGGGAATTTCTGCTTTTTGGCCTTTGTGTCTGAAACCTGGGAGATGATGCTTCTAAGCTGGCATAGGTACTGATGTTTGGCTGATGAGCGAGTAGTAAGGTGAACACAGTCTTGCATCAGTGCTTCTGTGACTCGCTTGTTTGAACGAGGAGGGCCCGTTACTGCGATCTCGCATAGCAATGCTACTCTTGTGCAGTAATTTCTGTATCGGACCCCACGGTGACGCGGAGAAGTCTGCAGAATTTCTGTGCGCTTCACCTGTGTCTGAGTTGCGGTGCAAACTCAGACCGGTACGAAAAGAAATCAAAATGATCGGGTTGCCTATAAAGCTGAAGTGCTGGATTTGGGTATTTCAGGTTTGAACCTCTCTGCATTCCTTATGATCCTGCTTTCTTACGTCGTATCTGAAAACTTAACAGCGAGACTTAGACAAGGGCATAAGTGCTGCCTGGAGTGCGGCCATCTCCTGGTATCCTACCTGTGGTGAAAGCTCCCATCTAACAGAGACAGCCTGTGGAGCTGTAGCTCAGAGTCTGTGGTGCGACCTTTACAGCAATAGCCTGCAGTCTTTGTGCTAAGCCAGCAACACGGACCTCAGGGCTTGTCAGACTTTACCTAGACGCGGGCTACGAGGCAGTTTCTTTAAGCTGGCTGTCTAACCACGTGACTGTTCTCGCCTTGGCTTTAGTTTTTGCTGAGCTTCGTTCGTTGTGTGGTGTAACACCTACTGTTGTATGTACTTTTTGTAAATAATAGATAGCAGTAACAAGCAGCTATGCTGCATAGACTGCAATATTTATGATCCTAGAATAAAAATGCAGTTTAGAGGAGCACAGAGGATTATAGCAGTGGCCTTGAAAGCGTGGGCGCAAACTGCTACCAGACTTCTTAAAGCTGCAAGCAATTTACCAGTGGTTAAATACCCATTATTGAGTGAATGCATCTCTGGGAATTTAAGGAGTAGCCATTAACAGGTAGCGATCGTACGCAGAATATCACGTACACCAAATAACAGTGAAGAAACAAGTGGAAGTGTCGTGCACGGTAGAAAAAGAAAATAATCTCAGATGTATCCCAGAGCAAAGAGGAAGAAATCTTCATTCCTCAGTACCATAATCCTTCCAGAAAAGACTTAGGATGCTGATAACTCAATACAACCTTCCCCTAGACTGAGGATATGACTCCTGGGACCCAGGGGAACAGTGGAACGGCCCAGAAAATAGGTATAATAATTTGAACTGTAATACTACTAGGATTTTTTCTTCCTAGTAATATTTTCTTCTATTTTCTGCAATAATTAAACCTGGGCTGAAAAGAATTCTTTGATTTGACTGTTTCACGTAGACTAGCAATAAATTACTGTATTTCTACATAAAGTGTATTACTTGAGCCTACATAAAGTGCTCAAGTTTAACAGCAAGGAATGATGAGAATTTAGGCAAGTCAACATTTAGTCCAGATGCAAAGAGAACAGAGTTGGAGCCAGTGAGATTCAGCCTAGAAATCTGTGAGAATCCTGCATACCTGCAAACCTTTTGAAGAGGAACAGAACTCTTCCCAATAGCCTAAATTATCTAACAGCTTCTATTTCCAAGCTTCCCTCACTGTATCTATGGCATGAATTCTGTCTGGTGTGATTTGTTAGACTGGTAACATTATACACAAAACAATGTTCAAAAAGCAAAACCCAAACCACCTCTACTATAAGTTCATGAAGGTCAGAATTCCCACACATCTTGGATTTGTTTGGGTTTTTTGCATTGTATTTATCATCCTAATTCAGTCTAACATTGTGACAAGGTCAAGAATTGCTGAGGCATTCGGAAAGTTTAACGAATGTATTTATTCCTGTTGCCTTTTGTGCATTTCTGGTCTACTTTTTCACACACTGTTTGCAGTTTCAGTCCAAAAACTGGGAAAAAAAAAAAAAGGAAAGTAGATTAACAGCATATAAGCAGTTTTCTCTGTAATTGCCCCGTGATATTCCTCTTTAAAGGCAGAGTGTGTGGGCTGTCTGAACAGCACAGCCTATAGTCTGTTGAATCATGTTTGTAGGGCAAAGAATTACATCTGGGCAATAGCAATAGATGGGACTGAGTCTTCCTTTCTATTGGCCTGCACTCAGCTGCTCAAATGAATTAATTTTATTATTCCTAAATCAAGCCAACATCCCTAAAGTCAATTAGATGTTTACTGAGACCTCTTTGGGGAAACCCTTTTAAAGTCCCAGACTCCCATAAAACCGTTAGCTCTTGGTCTGAGCACACGGAGAAACACAAACCAAGGTTGTGAACTCCTGCGAGGCCTAACGGCTGATTTCCCCACCAGTGCAGGTCACAACCTGAACTGGGCATCGCAGTTTTTCAGTTTGGTCTGATAAGGGCTTGGAAGGTCTGTAACTGTGTGTGCTCACCCCCCTCCCCTAGGGTAAATACTTCATAAACTAGGGCATTGTCATACATTATAAAAGAATTTTGCCAAAAGAAGCCCAAGCAGCGTAGCATCATGATTATTAATGATGCTTTTTCTATTTACATGTAATAAAAATAATTTATTCACACTGTCAGAGAACAGGGGCTTACGAAGCAAGCCAGGCCAGAAAACAACAGTAAAGAAAAAAGATAAATCAATCGTGCTGATAAACTTTGGTGATTTGCACTGATGATTTATTTTTACATTTTTTTACTTGGTAAACTTCACCAGTCAAGAAAATAAAGAATAGTTCTCCCCTGGGCAAGTAACTAATGGATAGAACCAGAGCGGTCCGTAGGAGTAAATCCTTCTCTTGCCATCCAGTCAAGGCACTGGTAGGAATACAAGGCACCTGCTCCCCCACTGTGGCTTTCCAGAAAGGCTGGGGCAATACTGCGAGGCATTTGTGGCAGCTTAGGAAATGTCAGTTTAGAGTTTGGGATATTTTGTTGATTTCGTGGACTTGCTGGGGCACTGAATCCCATTAGCCACTTGCAGACAGACCTGAAGAGGTGTTATTGCTAAATAAATAACAACCACCCATGGTTTATGACAGTTTGTGAACACTCTCTGATGTCCCTTTTGTGGTTCTACTTCAATGTCCCCACAAATAAAAGATTTGTAGTGAACCTCTCCCCCTGTGGGCCAGAAAATCTTCCCTAGGTGAAGATTACAAAGCAGTTTTTAAAAGCTGTGTCTCTCTTTGGAGGGTTAACCAGATGCCAGTAATGAAGTTCAGTATGTGCTTACTAAAGACTTGGCAATTCAGTTTTGATTCTTCTGAATATTGTTCTCAGTATGGTAGAGATTGGGGTTATTTTCTTTTACACAAGTGTTACCAGGACCCACTTAGCAGACTGGCTGAATCTTAATCCTGAAGAGTAGGGACTTCTGATTATTTTTCTGCCAATCTGCTTTTGTGCTCCCCATACTGGCAATCTCGAAACACAAGGGTCCCTTTTGATGGTTTTGATGTAGTTTCCAAAAAAGAAAGGTAAATCAGGGTATCAGACTATGCAGAACAGTATTTTGAAGTTTAATAAAGAAACAGAAATCTACTCAGAGGTCATTCAAACTTTAACAGTTCTTTTTCCCTGAGATAGAAATATTTCGGTCTCCTTTCTTTTAACTTTGATCTTTTCATTTGTGACTGTGTAGTTTGCCTTGAAATAAGAGTTCACAGATTTTTGGATACTCAAATGCTTTACAAAATAGGAGTTGTATGTCTAGTTGACGGGGGGAGAATCTCCAGAGCAAAAGAACCACATCAGATCAGTTCTCTTGTGTGAAGAACAATGGTGATATTGTGTGCTGATACATGAATGACATTGTTTGTTCTGAGGATACCCAAAAAGTAGGAGAAAAAGAAGTTTTAAATGGAACCCAGACTTTTAAGATTAAATACACAGATCTTTTCTGTGGTGTTTAAAGTAATTTCTTTTTTAAAGACATTTCTTGTACCTCCACTTTTTAAGCTGGGATGTAACAGTGATGTGATAATTCTTTGATGTATTTTAGAAGCTCACTTCCTGCCAAGTTACCCATTCTGCATCTAATTCCATTGCTCCCTGTCGATATTTAGGGCGCCAAAAGGCAATTCCTGTAGCTCCCTTAAATGCCTGGACTATACACCTACAGGCACCATGCACGGGCAGTCCTCCAGGATGTAGCCTTCCATGCATGCACAGTTAGCACCCAGGACTAGCAACTGGTGGGAACTTCCTTGCCAGAAAAGTTGCTCTGTGGCCGTTGTCCTAAAAAGGAGAGGTTACAAGGGATAAAACCTTTGCAATTCCCTTACTCTTGGGAGTAGAGATACTATTATATCTCAATATTTCTTATCATTAATTTCCTTTCTAACTTGCAAGACTCAGTGTTCCGGGACTTTCCAGGACCATGTCTTCCATGGCCGAATAGGGACTTTGAGGGATTTGGGATGTTGCACCTTTCTGCTGGACTGGGTGATGGTCTGTGTAGCACTGTTGAAACCTGGGATGCAGTGAAGTGGGAATATAGAAAAAGCTTGCTGGTTTCCTAACCTGTTAGCTTGGAAGGTCAGACCTTAACAGGCAGACAGGTTATAGTTCCTGTGTTTGTGTGTATATTTATTATAATTTATTTTGTATATTGCTTTAATTGGAAACCCACACGATTCTGGGAGCAGGAGCTGCATCTCTGCAGGCTTTCCTGACTCTGCTGCATTCATTTATAGAGCTCTCCATTTGTCAAGTGTCTGCTCTTCCTTCGGCACAGACAACCGCACACCAAAACTGGGGTTTTGGACATCCTTCTGGGGAAATACCCTCTGGACCCGATTCTTCCTTCATTTTTTTTCTTTTCCTTTTTTTTTTTTTTTTCCCAGACATAGACTATTGTAGTGACAGAAACATTGCTGCTTGGAAATGGATGGGAGAGGTGTATGTACGTAGCTTCCTATTCAGGCCATTAAACCATACTCATTTTCTATCATTGGTTTCTCTCTTCACTTAAATCACGTGGTCACATTGGTTCTG
Organism: Chloroceryle aenea; assembly: GCA_013399075.1. Taxonomy (NCBI): domain Eukaryota; kingdom Metazoa; phylum Chordata; class Aves; order Coraciiformes; family Cerylidae; genus Chloroceryle; species Chloroceryle aenea. The sequence continues at coordinate 6,069 of VWZY01004500.1, read as the reverse complement.
TTGCAAGTGTTGCTGTAATCAGCTCTGGATTTATGAGAGAGGAGTGCACTTTTTGACTCCTATTTCTGAGCATGAAGCTGTCAGAGCAGCGTAGTTTTCTCTGAGATAAGATGCAGGGAGCCAAAGAGAGTGGTGCTGGAGCAAGCCGAGTAACACGTGCTTCTCCCTTCTGCAGTTCTCGGTGACACGACACAAGCAGACAAGGCATCAGGGCTGTAATCGCGTCTGCTTTCGACAGCCTGACAAATGCTTGAAATTACTGTAAGCAGGACACAGCTTCAACTGGCATGTGACAGAGTCTCCCCATTAAGTTTACAGAACACTGCTCATTTATACGAGCTGATAATACAGCCAAAACATGCATTGCAGTTCTTCTTCCCTGTCAAGCCTAAGACTTTACCAAAGTGGTCTCTTTGTGCGAGGCAGGAAAGCAAAGGCAGAAGTTTTGTCTTGTTTGCTATTCTGGCTTTCACTCGGGCAGAGATCCTTTTTTAATCTTGGGTGTGTACGTTTCTAGCCCACGCACCTACGCGCACGCGGGTCACTGCAAAAGACACTTAGTGCTAACAGAAAGTAACTGCCCGTGGATGATGTGAAGTTTTCTTAGGGATGAATAAAGCCAGGCCTCTTTCACATTGTGACCCTGCATCTTTTGGGAAGTGAGGCTTATTCAAACTTGGTTTTACCTGGATAATCCAATGCTCCAAAATGGAAGCCACGCTTAAATTACGAGGAAAAGTATTTGGGGCAAAGAGAGTTTTAGAAAGGATTTAATACAGATTCATCGACGGATTGCCACCTGCGTGCACTGGGATGGCTAAAATGGGGGCCTGGAATTGTTATGGAGTAAAATGTTGAATAAAATGGAGACGTATTACAGCGAGTCAGGACTGGCAGATGTAGGGTAGTCCATCAGCCCAGATATTGACAAGGTTTGGATGAGTAATTCATGTATTACCTCCCTACTGTGTTGCTCTGTTGTTCGGTATGAATCTCCTGTCTGATTCATTATCTTTAGGCTGTTGTTCTTCGAGGTCTGCCTCCATTTATTCAGCACAATCCTCAAAAGTCAATTCCCATTTAGAGAGTGAGACTTCTGGCTGTTCTCAGCTTTCAGTTCTTCATTCCTTCTGTTTGATTGTAGGTTTCTCCACACTTCACAGCCTTTCCACAGTTATTCACCTGCAATCACAAATGGAAAAAAACCTGAAACCAACAAAGCAGGTCTAAGGGTAACTGCAGTTTTTCTTCCTCCTTATTCTACACAGAATTAACATTCTGTATCCTAGAGCCACTCATGTTTTAGACTCCTCAGCTGTACCTGCTCTAATTCACGTGTCTCCTAGTTTGCCTTCCCTTTATTCTCAGTTTTGTGCCATGTGTCCCAATGGGCTAGCTTTCTATCTCTAGGTGTTGTATGGTTTGTTGGTTGGTTGGCTGGCTTGTTTGGTTTCCTCCTCATTGTAAGCTTTGAATGGTTTGATTCCAAGACTCCAGATGGGCTGGAGCTTGTTCCTGCTGCTTAACGGGACTGGTATTGTTTACCCACACGGTCTCCCGGTCTTGATGTTGAATTGATTCTTTTCCTTGTATCCATATCCGTGGTAGGATTTTTGGTTATTTTCATGGCTGACTGAATAGAATTGACCAACTGGTTGTGAATTTTAACCGCTGAAGGTCTAAAGGTGTTTCTGATTAGGTGTGGAAATGGTGCAGTGTGATAGGATTGGATCCATAGAAGCAAGTAGTTGCTGTGAGTGTTGTTGGGTCTCTAACAGCACGGCCGTTGCTGGCCTTCGACACGGGCAGTTGGGTGTTCTGCCCTTGTTCACTTCCTGGGTCCACACCTGTGCCAGAGCCACTCCTGTGGGTCCTCCGAGCAGTGCTCGCCCCCCACCCCCCGATTCCTGCGGTGTCGGTCACATCTGGCCCAGGACTGTGCGCACAAAGGCTCGGGGGAGTTATGCTTTGGTGACCTCGAAAGGTATGAGGGAGCAGTCAGGTGCTTGTGAAGTTGTAGGGCCCTGATTTGTTGAAACTCCACAATCGTGGCCAAGGAATATCTGGTTATTGCACTAATTAAAAACACACCACTCCCAGCTACTTAAACTAAACCAGAAATTCCGATCAACACAAATTCTCTAAAAGGTAATGATGCCTGTTTGTAAATGACAGGCAAACTGAAAGCAAAGCTACAGGCTACTGCCACTAACACTGTCAGGAAGACACGCTCCTCTCTCTTTCTCTTTGTATTTTCCAATTCCCTGAACCTTTTTTCTCTTAAATATTTATTTGTTGTTCTTCTAGTTAAGGCACTGATCAGGATTTCAGGCTCTAGCAGCACCTGGAATCTCTAGGTGCAGCTATTAGGAAGAATTCCTACATCTCTTTCAAACTGACCTGTCAGATAAAAGGTGCCTGGACCTCTGTATTAAAAAGATTCAATTTTAAATTTTAAGCAGTCAAATTTGTCAGTCAAAGGGTAGAAACTTTGATGGTTTCAGGAGACCTTTCAAGGAAATAAATAATAGTTGAAGGTGTCTCTCTTTGAAGTCTGAAAGCATTTTGTAACATCCACTACTAGTTGACCATCTCACTGTCCTGTTTCTTACACCCTACCTCTACAAACTTGCTCGTGTCTCTCAGTGTTCTGTGATAAAAGCAAATCCGTTCGGTCTCTGGAGTTCTGACGCAGAGGGTTGAGATTTGACAAGCTGTATGGTAATTATGATTGCTACTACTTGGGCTAATTGTACTAAAAAGTTTCAGCTTCCGAGCCTTAAAATAACTTTATAGCTTATTATGTGGATTTAACCTGAGGTTTTTTGTCTAATGGTTGTCTAGTTAATGACACATGACAAAATACTGTATAAACTTCTGAGGAGGTTCGTCGGGGTAAAGGGGTGTGGAGAAGGCCAGATATACTCAGAATATGTTCAGCATATATTCAGATATTCTTCTCTTGGTTGTAAAAACCTGCGCCGTGAGGGGGATTTTTGCAGCGTGTAGGCGAGGACAGGGACACGGGAGTTGCTCGTAACGCCCGCAGTTCTGCGACTGGAGCGCTGCTATCCTGCTTGCTCTCTGCTGAGGTCAGCTAGGGAAGAAGTCTCATGAGGAGCGACTGGGGCTGTTGGTCTCAGCTCCGAAATTGTAACTGCTAGGACAAGAGGAAATGGCCTCAAGTCCTGCCGGGGAGGTTTAGGTTGGACATAAGGAAAAACTTCTATACCAAAAGGGTTAGGAAAGACTGAACAGGCTGCCCAGGGAAGGGTTAGATCTCCATCTCTGGATGTAATTAAAATCCATCTAGATATGGTGCTGAAGTACATGGTGTAATACAGACACTGGTACAGTCAGACAACAGTTGGACTTGATGATGTTAAAGGCCTCTTCCAACTGTATAGCAGTTCAGTGATGTAGGCATCGATGAGCTCTGCCAACCACAGCTCCGTTACCACCTGCCCCTTCATGTCTACCCTTGGCCACAGGCAGTTTTCCCAAGCATCTGACACTACTGATTTCACTCAGAGTTCTACCTCGTAACCAACTTGCTCACCGTTCTGTATCTGTGGGGTTTCTGGAAGACTGACAGTCCATTGCATGGGAGGGAAGTCTGTGATGAGTTTCACAAGGCAGCAGGAGAGCGACCAAGGTCTTGGTTTAGATTGAGTTGCGGGAATTTCTGAGAGTGCTATTGGGTTTTTTTTCCCATTTCCCACAGCTGTCTGCAGGAGCTGTCAACTTAAGGTCTGTAATTTTGCTTCTGAGATGCCATCACAGGGCTGATATAATATTATTATTTATGCAAACGTGCGATTCCATTTAGAAATGCAAATCAATAATAACTGATGACGGCGATCAGGGAGTAATTTTGCCACATTACTGTGGCAATGACTTGTTAATTTGTGTGGTATTAACCATAATAGTGAATACTTGGCTTTTTTGGGTCAGTAATGTGTACGTTCCACCTCTCCTGGTCTCTCTTTGGTGCTTGCACTTGAATTTGTATTAACTTGGCATGACACAGAATTGCAAGTTAAGCGTAATTATAGGGAGAGCATCATGTTCGAATGGAGAGATCGCATGATGGGTTTCAAATAATCTTTTCTAGATCACACAGATGTTCCTCCTCTTGCAGTGTTTGCAAAACAAACCTTTTGGAAAAATTACCCCTTCCTCTAAGCCAGAGCCGGAATGCAATCCACCGCTCCCTGGCAGCCTGTGCCCCTGATGTGTTCTCAGAGAGGCTGGTCTGTAAAAAGATCCCAGGAAGTCCTCTCCAGGATTTCCTGCTGGCCCTCTGCTCCCATGTTTTGCTTTTTGTTTGCTTCTCTCCTTGTTTAAAGGCCCAGTGTGTGTGTGTGTGTGTAAGGTCCTCTCCATTCCCTTGTATTATTTCATCTTAGGCTAAAGTTCAATGAATGAAAATTTAAGGAACACTTGCAAACAACTTGCAAATAATTTTAATAAGATCACTCTTGCTTTGATTGTTTGTTTGCGGTGCTCGGCAGAAGTAGTCCAGGCTTTTTGCAGCAATTTGGTACGTTACATTTGACTGAGGAGAGCAGTTCTGCTGCTTACTGGGGCTGTGCACATAAACAGCATTAAGAGCAGCCCCTCCAAGAGGACATGAATTAACTCTTTAAGAATGTAAGAAGCATTCTGGGTAAAAATAGTTGCCTTAAACTATAAACAGATAAAAAGCATGATAAAGAAAAACAGAGATAAGAAGCAATCTATTTGATGATAGGTAAGAACTTGTACGTTCTTAAGAGCCTTAAGATAGAGAAAGCAGAGTAGTGATGCTCCAAGTTCAGCAAACGCTGTTTAAAATATTTTCTCATCTCTCTGCCAGGGGAAATGAGTTCTTTTACTCCCAGGTGAAACTGTAGTTGACAGCAGGTGGTATTTTCCAATGAACGTGCTGGGCTTCCATGATGAAATCCTGGCGCTTTGGAAGTCTGTGACTAGACAAGGAGAGACAGGGTGTGAGAGGGGGTTTGCTCATTGTTTATTCTCTTAGTACATATTCATGGACAGTGTGAAAAAACCCATAGGAATCTAAAAATAAACCCTCCAAATTAACACAACCAAAAAGTTCAAGTAACACTTTGCAAAAANCTGAGCACGTATAAATAAGCAGGAGCCCAATCTGCATGTGTAGCTGGGGGGAAGGAAGCAAGGGAAGAGAATTTAATTCTTGAAGCAGAAGAGGCAGTGTCACTTCAGGGTATCCCCTGCTACGCTGAGGGCCAGAGGACACACACAAGTTTAAGGGCTAATACAGCTTTCCAAGGCACTTGGCCTGAATTCAGCTGTTTTGGAGGGAGTCTGTTCCTATTTTCTGCAGGAAAAAACAAACCAAACCAGAACCTCATAGGGTTTTTTCTTGGTAAGTAATGATGTTTGTGCACATATGACCAGAAAGAACCAGCTAGTAGTTATTAACAGGGGATAGTTTGCTAATGCTCTTCGAGGAAGTGCATATTAGATTTCTTTGTTGTGGACAGCCGGTACCCTCTGCAGAGAGAGGGGTTCTCTTGATTGAGGGGAAATCTGAGCATTAGTTCCGGGTGTCAGAGAAAAGCCAGCTCTCCCTAAAGCAACAACAAAGCAACCCCAAACCACAGTGGAATTTGGTAGAGATTCCAAGCAAGCAGGTTGGCTTCCCCCTGCCTCTGGTGACTGTGCTGAAGGCAACTGGTTTTTTTTTTTTCTGTCTTATTTCTTGTTATCACCAAACTAAATGAAACAAATGCAACAACTATTTGTCAATCTTTGAGATGTCACAGTTACTAATCAAGAGAAGAATCCCTATGAAATTTACAGAACCTGTTGTAGGAAATCTACTACAGGCTTCCTTGGGAAGGTGATAGTGTGGTTTATGTTCACTGGTAAGTAGTATGGATAGCAGCAGAGTTTTTGAACTCCTAATGCTAGGACATGCTCACTCTTTATGCTCCTGCTCTCTCTCACCTGTGTCATCTTTTGCAAGAGGCAAAGTTGTGTGAGCTCAGAGGCAAGAAGAGGCTCTTAACTCAGGGTAAGAGCAGCAAGTAGCGTGGT
>VWZY01004499.1:166387-179130 GCA_013399075.1 Chloroceryle aenea | reverse complement strand
AGCCGGCTGGAAGCGATTCGCCTTTGGGGAGGGCACGGGGGGTGGATGGGCTGAGGAATGCTGGGGGAGGGGGCAGCGAGCGCTTGCGAGGCGGCAGAGCTCGTGAAAAGTTCAGGGTTAGCCCTCGAAGATGTTGGGAAAGCTCAGAAAACGCCGTGTTCACCCCCCGGGGGTTACTGGAATCGCCCCAAGAAACTGGTGCGGGAGAAGCAGCGCAACCCCGTCTCCCGGTGGAACGGGTGCGGAGGAGAGTGAGGGGCTCTGGCTGCGGTGTGCGTGGTGCCAGACCCTGCCGGGTCGTGTGCTTTTTTGTCTGCTAAGATCCCCAGAGGCTCTAACCCTGTTTTTGTCTACCCTCGTGGGGAAGAGCTTGCTTCCCTACTTTAGAACGCGTGGGATCGCAGCGCCGAACTCGCCCCGGCGTGTAACAAAGTGGCCTCCGCTGCCTGCAGCGGGAGGGGGGAATCTCGATTCATTTAAAGACCTGAGCTACATAATTATTTCCTGCGAAAATGGCAGGGGCAGTAATTGCCCGCACCCTTCTTCTCCTGTCGTGCGGAGACCTGTTAACGGGATTCTTTCCTCAGACAGAGAGGTCTCCTTAGCAGCATCTACTGTCGCCAGTGAAGCGGTGGCAGGTAGGAACTGAATGCGTTGCAATCAAAAAGTGCATGCTAAAGAATTCCCAACTTCCCTGCGGGGTGTTCAGTGTTGTGCAAAACATCCGCGGAGCGATGTGTTTAAAAAGTAGAACCGTCTCCAAATAGCGTGGAAATCGGGGAGAAAGTAGTGGAGTTAAAGCTCACAAAAGACTCTGAGTGCGCCTTGAGAAAAGGGGGTTGAATAGAGGAGGTGACAGAAAGAAAAGCAGATTTCAGGGCGGGTAGGAGGGGATCACGGGAGGTTTTCCATTTGCAGCTGGTGAGGGAATATGCCAATGTGTTTCTGAAGTTGCCCGAGAGGGGTTTTGGGCTCTGGTGCTGCCTCTCCTTTGGCCGCGCTCAGCGCTGCGGTGCGAGGCTGAAGAGGCCGGGGGGCTGCTCGTGCCCACGGGGCCATTCGGGGTCCTGCTGCCCCATCCACGCTGCGGCCTGAACTGGGAAACTGGAAACCACACAACACCCAGCAAAAGATACCCCAGGAGGTGTCTGGAGAGGGGCTGGGGCCGCGGCTGCTCCCTGGAGCCTGCCCACAGGCCCTCTGGCCTCAGTCCTGGCCCGAAGCTCCAGCCCAACCCCTTCTGTGCTCCTCTGATGGTTGCAGGATGAAGGAGAGGAGCTCAGGCTGCCCCTGTTCGGTGCTGCCCTTTGTCACATGCTCCCTTCCTCACTTGGACTTTGCCAGAGGGTTTTTTTTATCTGAAAGTTTGCTTTCTGGTTGTTTGCTGTGCCCAAACTTTGGGGAAAATGTGGATAAAATGAATCCTGTGTTTCTAAGAAGCAGTTTAAGGCAGGGGGGAAGTCTTGCCTGTTTTCAACACTGCTGACCTGTCGCTGAACAACTTTGTTTCCCACGCTTTGGAGAAGGGAACTGCTTTTTGTTTTGCATGAATTTGCATCAGGGATGTGCTTCTTGTTGTTCCCTCTGAAAATCTTCCTCAGTCTGGCCAGTTCATAAGTCTCAGAAAAATGCACATGCTTTGATTTTTATTTATTTATTTAAAGTAAATTAAATGTCTGAAGACTTCATCCTTAATATACTGGAATCTCCCAAGAGCTTCCAGTTGTGGCCGGGCTGACTGAGTCCCAGAGCATGAGTGAAGATGCTGCCTGTGACCTGGGGCTCCAGGTGATAAACCAGATTGTCACCATCCTGGCTGGTTCCAGTTGCCTTTGGCTGGTTTGGAGCTAAGAGCTGGCCCTGGCTGAGCCCGCTGGGGTGACTTGACAGGAGACTTCCTGGCACACACCAGTGAAAAAGGGTTTGTAAAGTAATGGAAGGGTGGGGCAGACACAGAAGTGGAGTAGGAGCTCAGAGTGTTCTTTTAACATGGCTTTATATGTATAAAATCTTAATATAAAGTGAACAAAAAGCAGAGCTTTCTGCTCTTTTTCTGTTGGCAGGGTGCTCGACAAGCGAGGGCAAACGTGAGCTTTAAATGGGGGATGTATTTAGTGCCCTTTAAATGGGGGATGTATTTAGTGCCAGGGTGTGCAGAAGATGAATGGCTTTGGATGTTTCCTGGCTGTTAGGGTGTGATTTGGTCTGTGATTTGGTAAAACCAGTGGAAAGGTGCTGTTTACTTCAGCGGGCTGTGGAGAGGCTTTTTAAAGGATAAAACCAGAACTTATGTCAAATTATGCACATCTTTAAGAGCAAATTAATGTACTTAAATATTCCATAAGTAATCTGTTGAGCCTGTTTTCTGGTGACTTGGAAGATCCCTCACTATTAGGAGGGTGAGGATTTTACGCCTCAGAGTGGTTTTAGTTTTTGGCATTGAATTGTGCTGGTCACCAAGGGGTGAGAATTAACAGCTGGCAGTGTGACCTGGGAGTGAAATCAGTTACAGCAACACAGAAGATGGGGTGCAAGGTAAACAGAGTGCTTTTTGTGCCTCTGGTCTGTTTAAGTGACCTGCCTGCTGGCTGGGTTGGCTTGGGGATCTACCACGAGCCTTTAGCTGACCCCAGAGTCTGCTCTCAGCTGACACTGGAAGCACTCACAGAATAAGGAGTGGTGACAGAAGGTGGTCCAAGAGTGAACGCTTTCAGCCTGCTCTACAGGAATATGTCAAGTGCTTCAGCTTGGAAAAACCTTCATATAATGAATGAAGTGCAGGAAGTGGGCGAAGTGAGGGAATACAAGTAATCAAATGAACTTAAGTTAACAGACTACTTAAAACCATGGGCTTGTCAACACTGGACAAGGTCAAATCAAAGTTAAGCCAACCAGATGCTTTCTCTCTATTCTTTCCAGATCACCCTCTTTTGACAGGCATTTTATTCACCTTTTTTTTTCCTGTCTTCTGTGATGTGGCCAGTTTCTGTCAGCCCTCAGAGATAAAAGGTAGCAGTCCTCAGGCTGCTTTAACCAGGCCTTTAAGTACCCTAGAGTGAAGTCTGACTCAGACAATCAGAGGCCCTGTAATTTATTCTGCTTTCTAAGCTGTACTTTCTGTGTCCAGGATGCCCGTAGTGGGAGTTCTCATTCACCACCAGAATGACCAGCTGGCTTTGGGCTTTCTGAACAAAGACTACATTCTGGCCTGCTTAGCAAGAGCATGCCTCCTCTCACTGAGTCAAGAATGCTGAATTTTATTTTGTATCTTGGGCTTCGAGTTTTTTTGTCCATTTCTTTCTTCACCTGAACAGCCCCACTTCTCCTGCTGGCTCTCACCTGGGATCCAGCTCTTCCTTGTCACTTGCAAGCCCCAGGTTCTTTGGTCCTGACTCTCCTAGTTTCCCATCTGATCTTTGTCTTCCTTTTTATCTTCCTCTAAACCAGTTTTTGTGGAGGTTTTTGGGTGATTTGGGTCTAATTTTTTCATGCCCCCCAGTTAATCTGGAATATCCCCTCTGGGAGTCCAGCCTCAGCACACTTTTACTCAACTCTATTCCACCTGATTCTAACTCTTCCCTGAATGTGGGGATTCTTTTGCTCCTCCTGGTTGTGATCCGAGCAGCACGGACAGGAGAGCACAGCTGAGAGGTGCTCTGGTTTCACTGGCTGTGGATGATGCTGGGCTTCCAAGAGAAATTCCCGGAACTGCCTCGTAAGCTGTGGACTGACTGCGTGGAAACTTTAATACATCAAGTCTCTGCTGAATTTATGCAAAGTGGTTGTTCAGGGATTTAAATTTAGCCCCAGATTCGGATGACTTGGATGTCACAGATAAATCAAACCCGAGTACTTGGTGCAGTAGCTGTTCGTGCCAGGTTTTCAGCCTGAACTCTAAAGGACAAGAGCTCCTGTTTCATAAAGGACTGTCAGAATTTTTATTAACCTTGCCAAGACAGGGTATTATCCTGAGACTGGCTCTGCAACAGCTGGGGCACTTCATCTGACAACCAAAAACACCCAACCCCCAGGAGCATCTCTCTGGCTGGAATATTCCAGTCGAAGGGATAAACACTTCTCTGGTAAGTGCCCGTAGCAGGAAGGGTGAGGTGATGCTGGGACCTCTCTAGAATACACACCCTGCCTGGTTTTCATCCCAGAGATGAAATGACCTCTCTCCTCTCTGGGAGTTTATTCTTGCTGCAGTGTTCCATGCACGGAGCTGTGTAAGATTATTTCTTGGATCGTGGATTTTGCTGCACCTGTCCCTGTTGCTGTACAGGCTTCTAGCTTCAAAACCAGGGAAGGAGTATGATCAGAATCTGAAAAGAATCTTCTTGCTGTCATCTGTCCAGAAGTAGTTACGTAGTGGGCTGTTTGCTGAGCCTGTATCTGAGAAAATTTCCATCCTGGTTTGAAGCAAATGTTTCTTGTTAGAATTTTTTTTAATTTATAATATAAATCAGCAAGGGTTTGGGTTTTTATCTTCTGGCAAAAAAAAAAATACTAGCATAACATTACAAATAATTATTTATTTTAAAATTATCAATAGACTTTCTCATCAGGCATAAAGCAAATGGCTTAGCTATTAAATGTACCCTTTGAGCTGAGTTTGGTGATCATCTTAGAGCCTGTAAAATGTAAAGGTTTGACCCCAGGGCTTGTCACACTTGTGTGACTAATCACCAGAAAGCTAATCTCAGGGGTTTTACCCTTCTGTCTTTGAACTGGTCACATCATGTTGCATATTTATTGCTAGGGTCGATTTTTTTGTGTGTGTGCTTTCAAAACTCCCAAGTCATTTTTACAGGACCGTTTGTAGAAGGCTCCAAAATCACTTGGCTTCATATTGCCTGGTGCAGAAATCCAAGGTGGGCAATGCAACGCTGCTGCTTGTAGGTTACTGATGCTGTCCTGAGTGTCTGGGTTCTCCACACTGCCCCGTCCAGCCCTTCACACAATCAAACCTTTGCAGGCAGCGCCGTTCCCGGTACCGCCCGGTCTGATTTAGGAGACCCATGCAAGTCCTAGAATGAGCTGCCCACCCCCTTCAGCGTGCTCAGGAGAGCTGCACTGTGCTGCTCCAGGATCTCGGAGCTGAATCTGGGGCAGTAACAGCTCGGCGTGTGTCAGGAAGGGTTGTGCTGTCCAGGCTGAAAGCAGGTCATCTGTGCCCGTTCCCCACCACGGCCCTACGCGCATATTCTGCACTGCTGAGGGATTGAGACATTCAAGGGTCCTCCCAGATGAGCTCACACGATCAGGATTTGTGTCCCATCCAGGCAGAGCGGGGTCTTTCTGTCCCAGCCTCCATCCTCGTGTCCCTTCACCCTCCCCTGCTGCCGAGGACCATTTGGAGAAGCTGCTCTGGGACAATTTAACCGTAAGCTCCCAGGGGTAGGAGCTGTCCTCGGGGTGTCTGCTGCTTCACCTGCCTCCGAGGAGCCCTCAGCAGGAGCTCCCTGCCCCAGGGAGTGCCCCGAGTTCAGGTGGCATTTGCAGCCCTTGCCAGGTTACGCGCTCTACGGTTGCGCTGCTGAGCACCCTCACACTTTGCTGGTTCTTCGATGGATTTGTGTGTCTTGAATACCTTGAAGTGTTTCATTGTGGGTGGAATTGGAATGCTTTATTTGGCATGGACCAAAAGCTTGTACCTTTAAGGTGGTTGGTTTGGGTTTTTTTGTAGGCAAGGTGGAAAAGTGATTTTTTTGATATGAGCTGAAGCAATTCTTAATTAACAGATTCAGTTGTCGAACCAAAAATATCTGTGATGGGGCCATGCCAGAAAGCTGTTCCTGGCAGATCTTAGCTGGCAAGCATCATGTCTCTGGTGCTTCTTAGTCAAATTTTGAATTGCCAGTCCCAGTCTCATGAGAATTCCCTGCAAATGTTTGCCTAAAATAAGTGGCTTATCTGGAGAACATGACTTTCTCCAGGAGCACCACCTGCTCCTCAGGAAGCTCAGCTGCTGTTCCTGCCATGTGACGTTTTCCAGCAAGGGCTGAGGAGCCCCATGGATCAGACAGATGCAGAACCACACGGGTGAGAGCAGCTCTGGGACGTGTCAGTTGCTCCCTGCCCTTCCTTGTGCAGCAGCTGCTCTCCTTTTCCCCGTGGCACATCTCACGTAGAGGAGGCACCTAAATCCGGATCAGTGCCCGTGGTAAGTGGCATGGTTTCTGGAACTGCTTCCGTGGGGTTTCAAAGGGATCTTGGGTGGTGTTTCAGAAGGGTCAGTAGAGCCTCTGCTAGCATAATAATGGGACACGAGCTTGCACGTGTACTCTTGGGTCTCTTGGGCTTAAGGATCTGAGCCCATAACCTGAAGTGACCCCTGAAAGCGCACCCACAGAGCTCGCCCGTCGCGTGATTAGCAGGGGAAAGCCGGTCTAGGCGGTAGAGCATGGCGCTGGAAAAGAGAGGATTTGGTCTCTTCCCACTTTTGCCATTAACTCGCTGCACAAACGTGGCTAAATCACCCTGTAGCCCCAAATCTGTCCTTGGAATAACTTCTGTCAGCTCTGTCTGCTGCGTTCAAAGCGCCTTTATCTGTACTTCGATATCTAAAGTCATTTTGCCTAAATTACATAGATCAGACTGGTAAAGCAAGAAGGATTTGCTCATATTAAATATAAAAGAAACCCTTTCCAGGTTTGTGAGGTTTATTAGCAAATTGTCAGTCACTGGATGAGACTGAGAGTCTCCCACGAGGTGCCTAAGAAAATGGATCCTTTTAATGTATAAAAATCAGGTTTTCAAAGCGGAGATGGGTTGTAGCATCGTGTATCCACTTGTGGGAATTTCCAGAGTAGGCTCCTTCTGTGCTTCCTCTTTTCTGTTAATAACTTCTTACAACTTTACCACATGAAAAAAACAACTTGAAATTGGTTCCTGGGTGTTTTTCCATAGTGAAAACTCTCATAAAAGCTGTTGTGAAATTTCCACCGTGCGGAGCTTGCAGAGTAAGGTCTCCGTGGGCAGAGATGGCTCATGGAGGAGGAAACACATGCCTCCTAAACTATGAATCTTAAATGTAGAATGGCTTTGTGTATTAGTCTGTCATCCTGACGCCTTCTGAAGTTCAGGGAGATGCCCAAATTGCAATGATTGTGGCATTTCCAGACTGCCGGCCAAAGGAGCGCTCAGCGAACGTGAAGCTGTGTGATTAATGAGCTGGGTTTGCTCGGAGACCTCTGAAACACTTCTTAGTGCTTGATTATTAGACTAATACTGCTTTCAGTTGTGAACCTGTGTGTGCTTGCGAGAGAGACTGATTTTTAGTTTTTATTTCCAAAAGCTACATTCAGGAGCCATCAGTTCAGACCCTGCTGGTGTTGTTCATTTATAAACCCCACCGCAGCAAACAAAAGCACAGGAGAAAGCCATGCCTGCTGTCGGTCACTGCTCCGAGCTGGGCTTGATGCCCAGACCTTCATGTCCCACGTCTCTGACCCTGTGTAATTTTTGCCTGCCGAAGCCGCGCGCTGCCAGCCCAAGCTGCTGTCGGCATCCACGGCTCCCGTTGCTCCACGGTGGGTTATCTGGGAGCATGGCAAGGCTGCCCAGCTCTCTGTTTGCAACTTAATCACGTAATGCTCCTTTTCTTTATGACATCTCGTGGCTACATTATTTATTTAGCCTCCCCGTAACAAAGACACCGTTGTACTGGAGAGCAGCGAGGAAGCGGAGCGCCTGCCGCCGCCTCGGCCGCGGAGCTGGATCGAGATACCCCCAGCAGCCCTCGTTAGTTATTTATTTTCCCCAGTGCAGAACGAGGAGCTCGTGCCTGATGACAAAAGCAGGCAGCAGCTGCCATCGCTGCTCTCCAGCCGGACCCCTGTCCCAGGGGAGCTGCAATGTCCCTCTCCTCTCACGTTTTGGAAGGTAAACAGCTAGATCAGCCTTTCCCGGGGAGTTGTTCATTAGCATCCCGTGCTGCTCTTTAATCCTTGGCTATGAGTCTGGTTCCTGAACTGAGGTTTCTGTATGTAGTGACCAGTCTCAATTAAACTGTAGTTTTATCGTTATCTGGGGGAAGAAGACGGGGTATAACTTACGACGAGCGTGGCATCCCTGAAAAGGAATGTTTCTCTGTTTCCAAACGTCCTGGCGTTTTGCCAACATCATGACAGAGTTTTGCTGTAGTCTTGAGTGGATTGGTAATGGACCCAGAGCAGGATTCAGGTCACTCTGTTTGCTGGCTGAGTGCTGGATACACATTCATATCTCGGGTACCGCAGCACCGCGGGTCCACCCTCTGCCCTCAGCTCTGCTGATCACAGGCTGGAGGGACCAGCCCTACTGATTTCCGTGTTTCACACCCAGGCTCTGCTCTGTGTCCAGGGAAGCTCAGCACGGTGCCGACACCGAGCGTGAAGCGGCTTGGGATGAGTTTGTGTGACAGCCCCAGCTGCTGGGATAGCTCGGTGCTGCTGAACGCAGCCATGCTGGACATCGTGGCCTTTCCTCCTCTTCCTCCTCTCCTCAACAACCACCCAATTCCTCTGTGAATTCTTTCAGCTCAATAAACCAGCAGAAAACAGACTAAAACCCCTGAAGAGCTTCTGCTGAATTATCAAACTGAGTCAACCCAGCAGAGTCCAACAAGCACTTGAGCTGCAGCAGGGCCAGTGTTGGGGCCAGGGGAGGAAGGGGTTGGAAGAGAAGGGGTGAGGACAATCTCTGCCCTTTCAACAGGGTGTTGCCTCAGCTGGATTTCCATTTAAATGCTCTGAGCAGATTCCTCTCTGAGGCCGGGGGATCACTGGTGATCTATGAGCCATGCAAAATGGAGTTCAGCTGGTTTGGGATATTTTCCCAAGGTGAGGACATTTTCCTTGTTCTCCCCTGAAGCTCTACCATTATATATTTCACTAGGGACAAATCCTGTAACATTACTCAGTGAAGATTTATGTGGCTAAAAGCGTGGCTGGGCTGTTTGGCAACAATACCAATTTAAGGTAATTGTCAGCTTCCCTCTCTTCATTTCTTCTCTAAACTATGGCCCAACCTCATGGATGTCTATAAATAGGTAAAGGGTGAGTGTCAGGAGGATGGAGCCAGGCTCTGCTCAGTGGCATCCAGTGACAGGACACAGGGCAAAGGGTGCAAGATGGAACATGGGAGGTTCCACAGAAATATGAGAAAAAACCTCTTCATGGTGAGGGTGACAGAGCCTGGCCCAGGCTGCCCAGAGAGGTTGTGGAGTCTCCTGCTCTGGAGAGATTCCAAACCCACCTGGATCTGCTCCTGTGTGACCTGCTCTAGGTGATCCTGCTCTGGCAGGGGGGTTGGACTCGATCTCCAGAGTTCCCATCTAATCCCAAACCTTCTGTGTATTACCTAAATAATAGAAAATGCTAAACAAATCTGTTGGTTGTTTGCTGTGGTGTCACGCAGAAGGACCAACTCCTGTAGGAACGATCAGATTCTAGTGAAAAAATGATGACTTGGTGTCCATACTAACACCATCCCAGTGAGTTTGGTTACTAGGTGGGGCAGGCACCTCTGTGAAGCCTGGGATTGACGAGATCTCTCGGGGATATTGCTTTGTCTATTAGGCTGCTGTTACTTGGATGGGTTTTGCCTGTAAACCCTGGGATTTTGATTTTCACTCGATATCTGTGCCACTGCTGACCTCGTTTTCAAAGCCAGGAACTCTGAGCAGCCATCTGTACCCCAGCTGATGCCAAGTAATGCAAATAACATCCAAAGTTAATAACCCACTGGGGCGACTGGAGGGTTTTATGGGTAGCCTTTGCTGTTTGTGTTGCTTCCCCCCCTGGATTTTCCCCCTTTCTGGCACCTAGTAAAAAAGGCTGGGAAGGCGGATGGGTGGGAGCCGTGCTGCGGGGTGATGGGGGCTCCCACCAGCCCTGCCCATGGCTCTTTACCTCCTCCCGAGGTGGCTGAGGAAGCCCTGAGGTAGCTGGGGTGGTTTTTACTTTATCCTTAAGGTGTCCACCTCAGTAACCAGTGACCTTTCTGGGGTATTTGGGGCTGTACAAAGAAGATTGTCCCGGATGTAGAAATGATTTAATATTATTTTTATCCTCTCCCTGCAGCCTGTAGATGTTTCTGTGGTGTCGATACAGTGCAGCCAGCACTGAAGAGGTGGTGTCTGCTCACTGCCCACCACCCATGTGCTGCCATGGCTGTTGTTGATCGCTGATGTTTCCTTCATTTTCTCCAGAGTTACAGGTCCTTGCCTTCGGGAGCTGCACACGAGTGCGGGACGCTCCCGAGCGCTGCGCAGATTCCAGGGAAGACCTGGGAGAGAGCATTAGGAGACGAGATTTGGCCCCTAATCCTAATTATCCCTTTTCTACTGCCAGGCAGTTGTGCAGCTGCTGTGGCAGTGTTGGGCTGAAAGGCCCACTGATGGCAGCGACCAACATCTGCACCCTGAGTGGGATGAGGTTTTACACGTCTCTGAAAGCGTGAGCTGTAGAAACTCCAGGGTTCCCTTAAAGTCTTAACTCTTGCTAAAGAAATGCACCGTGCATAGCACCATTTCTGCTTCTGAAGAAGAGTTTGGAAATGCAATGTAAACTCACTGTACAAGTTTTGGAACCCAAGGGCAGATAAAATGATCCCCAGCTCTGTTGTTTTTACTAAATCCTTTGCTTGTTTTTACTCTCGGCCCCATTTATTGTTGTTACTGTGTAAGTTTAGAGATAACAAACCTAAGCATGCTTTTTCATGACTTGTAGATCTCCCACAATTGCTTTGGTTACTTCCTCGTGGTGATGAATGAGCGGCTGGCGTGCTTGTGTCTGGCAGGAGAACGAGGTTTGTGCCTCGCTTCCCTCCTATTCTCCGATTCTCATGCATCACAGTGTCTTTAGCTGCCAAGAGCAGCTGTAAATTCTCTCTTTTGGGGTCTCTCCATCGTGTCTCATTCAATTATTAGCAGTCACTAAACACGTTCCCTCGTTTCAGCCGGGGCATGGCCGTGGTTAACCCCATCTCCCAGGAGCACCTTCCTCTCGCTCTCCCTCCGGAGCAGCTGTGCCGTGCCTGAAGCTGAGGGCAGAGCACGGGGTGACAGCTCAGCCCAACCCCACAGCCCTTCAGGCGAAGGCAGAGGGAGGGTTTGGCTGTTAATTCTTGTCAAACACAGATTTACTGTGAGTGCTGGGGCCCCGGGGGAGCTCTAGCCCTGCTCCCCCTTCCCTCTGCCCAGCATTTCACGTGCCTGTGGTTCCAGCAGCGTCCTCCCTGCTCGGAGCTGAACCCAGCCTCACAGCAGTTTACATTGAGATACCAATCACTAGAGATGCAGACCATATATAATATTTCATGACTTCTTTACGAGGCAATGAGTTCATAATTGAGGAGCAGTGTTTGGAGGCATGTGATTTATACGTGGAAATAACTTTCTAATTGGTGAATGCAATTACTGTGTGCCTGCTGCTGTGTCCTGTTGCAGGTTACTAGTAAAAGCTCTGTGGTTTAGAGCTCCCAGTTACACCAGCCTGTGCTGACAGGGCTGTTTCCCTGAGGCTTTGCACTGTTTTGAAAGTTTCAGGCAATTTGCTCCAAGCAGCTGCTGACATTTTCCACCCCACAGAAGCTTTCAGCACCCTCAGGTTGGGAGGGAAGTTGGGTTTGTTTCCGAGGTCTCGCGGTTCTTACTGGATTTATCCTGACAACAGCATCGTGAGAAGAATGGGTTTTTATCCCCAATTTACATACGAGGCACACTTCTTTGAGGGCTCTGGAGTTGCTCAGGTTTGTCTTTTTCCTCCCAAGCTGGCATCATGCTGTGCAAGGTCTATTTATTTATTTATTTATTTATTCTCATCTGCATCCAGTTCTGGGTTCCCCAGGTCAAGAGGGACAGGGATCTGCTAGAGAGAGTCCAACAGAGGCTGTGAGGACAATGCAGGAACTGGAACACCTGCCTTATGAGGAAAGGCTGAGGAACTGTGGCCTTTCAGTCTGGAGAGGACTGAGAGGGGATCTCAATGTCTATAAACATCTGAGGGCTGGTGCCAAGAAGGCAGGGACAGCCTCTTCTCACTTGTGTCCTGTGATAGGATGAGGGGCAGTGGATCCAAGCTCAAGTGCTGGAAGTTCCACCTCAACACGAGGAAGAATTTCTGCACTGTGAGGGTGGCAGAGCCTGTGCCAGGCTGCCCAGAGAGGTTGTGGAGTCTCCTGCTCTGGAGACTTTGATGCCCTGGCTGCATTTCTGAGTGCTCTGCTCTAGTTCTGTCCTGCACTTGCAGGGGGGTTGGACTCGATGATCTCCAGAGGTCCTTTCCAACCCCCACCCTTCTGTGATTTCTCGGACTGTTGGAATCAGTTCCCTCCCCTCCCGTTGCAGAACACTTGACTTGATCAGCTCCCAAGTCCCTGCTTTGTGAAACAGTATTTAATGCACTGACCAAACACCCAGTTAGTTACTGAGTAACTTCCCGGGAGCCCTTCTCCCTACCCCGGGAGTTACTGATCACAGTCTGTGCTGCTGAAAAATATACTGGCCTTAGTGGTGGTCTGTTTGTGTGCAGGTTCCTGAAGAGGAGCCTGGATGGTTGCTCACAGAAAAACCTCAAATGTGGCTTAAATGACTCCTCAGTGAACTGCTCTCCTCAAGCACAGGAGATGTGGAGTGGAGATCTTCCCAACACAACCATCCCATCCTCTCCTGTGCCTGCTGTGCAGTGAACCAGGGCCAGGTTCTGAGCTCTCTGCTGTGCTTTGGCACCACCAGGCAAAAACTAAAGGCTGGCTCTGCT
>VWZY01004499.1:155191-165766 GCA_013399075.1 Chloroceryle aenea | reverse complement strand
CTGGAGACTTTGCGGCCCTGGCTGCATTTCTGAGTGCTCTGCTCTAGTTCTGTCCTGCCCTGGCAGGGGGGTTGGACTCGATGATCTCCAGAGGTCCTTTCCAACCCCCACCCTTCTGTGATTTCTCGGACTGTTGGAATCAGTTCCCTCCCCTCCCGTTGCAGAACACTTGACTTGATCAGCTCCCAAGTCCCTGCTTTGTGAAACAGTATTTAATGCACTGACCAAACACCCAGTTAGTTACTGAGTAACTTCCCGGGAGCCCTTCTCCCTACCCCGGGAGTTACTGATCACAGTCTGTGCTGCTGAAAAATATACTGGCCTTAGTGGTGGTCTGTTTGTGTGCAGGTTCCTGAAGAGGAGCCTGGATGGTTGCTCACAGAAAAACCTCAAATGTGGCTTAAATGACTCCTCAGTGAACTGCTCTCCTCAAGCACAGGAGATGTGGAGTGGAGATCTTCCCAACACAACCATCCCATCCTCTCCTGTGCCTGCTGTGCAGTGAACCAGGGCCAGGTTCTGAGCTCTCTGCCGTGCTTTGGCACCACCAGGCAAAAACTAAAGGCTGGCTCTGCTTTGCACTGCAGAATAGTCTTCTTGCACGGGGGCAAGGAGCACTACACATAGCCACAAGCAGGAGGGGATTATTTCTGTTGGAAATGTGGAAGGAATCCTCGTTTTTCCCTCGAGAGACGATACATAAGAACACATCAGGGAGCTGCTGGCTGCATGGCATTATCCAGTTGGCAGCTTAGTTTGTGGAATAAAACAGAGGCATGAAATCAGCTTATTTTTTAAGCCCATCTGAAAACTACTGGGAATTCACCTCCCTAGAAAAAGACATTATCAAATATTAGTATCTGATTTCATCGCTTATTTTTGGAGGCAGGGAGGAATTCATTGCAGGGGCTTGAGCTGATTCCGAGTCTCACAAAACAGATGAAAGCCTCAATCTGTGCCTTCTGTGCTGCTTTATGAACAAAACACTTGGAAATCAAAAAACACCCAATGAAAAAAAAAAAATTGTATTAAGAAAACCTGCCCCAAACCCCCGCAGCATATAAAACAGGGCTTCAGAGTTTCCATGAGCTGTATTCACTTTTATAGCACAACCCTTTTCCTCTCCCCCTCTGAAAGCAGTGCATCATTCTTTAAGGAAATCAAATCTACCTACTTCCTTGGTTTAAATTCATGGATTTAATTAGCTTTTTGTCTGGGAGTGCTTCTCGGCCACCCCCCTGCAAGCGCTTTCTGCCTGCCTGCTACAACCCCAGGCCGGGACACCCCAAGCCAAGGTGTAGCAGCGAGCAGGATGCTCTTCTGGTGATGCCATCCCAGTGGGATGCACGGGAGAGGAGCGTGCTGGCTCCTGGGGCAGCGAGGGCCTCACCTGCTCACACCACCATGACCTCAGCAGCATCTTCATGGAATTTTTCTGTTGCGCCCACGCGGGAGTCGTGGCCGCAGCCCAACAGCTCAGGCAGAAAAAAGCACCCTGGTTAATAATTGACCAGTGAGCTAACGAACCAGCCGAGCCCGCCGTTTGCTTCCCTTCCTTTGCCCCTGCAACGCCGGGCAGGACGGAGTGTGGTGAACCAAAGGGCAGTTTCTGCTGGTGGGGCAGAGGGGCCGTCTGTGAGTCGCTTGTGCAGCTTCGGCGCCCGTGCTGCTGCCGCCGGGATGTCCCTGGAACCTCCCCGGAGTGAGTGGCATTGAAAATGCTTCAGGTCCTGAGGTTTGCAGGGTTTTTTTCCCTCTCTCTTTCGGATGCTCTGCAGATGGAGCTGGAACGTGGGTCTGAAGCGTTAGCTTTTGTGCTCTACAGTCAGAGGTAGAAGGCTTGCGCTGGCTGTACTCATGTGAGGGTGCAGTCCGGGTGTTGTTTCGCTGGGGGGTCTGTATTTTAGATGGCTGTAGCTGGTATATGTGGTCTCTGTAATGACCCAGTTGCTGTGATGCCCTCTGTGTGTTTGCTTTGGGCAAAAAAAGAATGGAATCAACACTCTGGTTCCTCCCTGTTGCTCGTGTCTCGGTCGCTGGAAAGCTGGGAGGAGCGGTGGTTCTGCTGATCTTTGGGCTGAGTCACTGCTGCTTTGGCTGTTTGGGGAGGACAGGGGGCTCAGGGATACCCTGAGTGAGGACCTTTGAGGGTCCTCAGACCTCCCAAGGCAGAGTTTGTGTGATGTAAGGTGGGTTGAGTGCTTCCCGATGCAGCCCATGGGTGCTTGTAGGTGCTGTGGCAGCAGCTGACAGGTGGTGTCTGCAAAACAGGAGGCACACGGTGTGTGCTCAGCCCACAGGTCACACAGGAGAAGGATGATCAGAGATTTATTGCAAGAGCCCATCCAGACCCAGGCGTGAGCCGGAGGAGGTGGCAGGAGGAAGGTGAAAAATGAAGTGTCCTAGTGTTGTGTTTTCTATCGATCCTTTCTCCCCACCCAGGACTAACTGGGCTCTCGGGCTTCTTCCAGAGCATCTGCTGCCAAAGTCCATCAGCTCCCATCCAGAGGCACCCTTCTGTAACAGCCAGCAGGAAAACGGGCGAGGGAGCAGGATATGTCTTGGAGAATATTAAACCCCCATTCTCAAATGTTTAACCTAGAGTCTCAAGCAGCCTTAGGCACGTGTGGTTACACGGGGCCACCCGAACTTCGGGGCTTCCCTGCTGTATCTCTGCGAGTGAAAGGTGACATTCTTCACAGGGAAAGGTGTGGATGGAACCAAATCATTAAACAAAGGGCAGAAGCAAATTTGTACCAGAAAATGTGTCTTTAAAATGTTCCAATTCTTCGTGTGCCTGGCTGTTTGGCTAGGGACCAGTGGCTGTGAAGTGCTGCAGGCAGGTTTGTCCACTAACCGGGCAATCCTCTAAATGAAACTTCCCCTTCTCACTGTCGAGTTACTCCCTGTTGTCAGAGGTTGAGCAACTGCCCTGGCGTCAGCTGCTTTCTTAGAGTCTCTCTTATTATGGCTCTAAGTCCTGGCTTTTCCCAGAATGACTTAGATTTGTGCTTTCCCCCATCTTTTTCCTCCATCTCCCGTGGACACGGCCGTGCCTGGACGCTGCCTGCAGAGCAGGCGTTGAACTTCTGCCCGTGATTCCAAGCAGCTTCCACCCCCTGGTGAAACCTGTACTCGTGGAGCTGATGGATATTTCCAGGTTATCTTTAATGAGTTTCTCCCTGTTTGTTGTGGAAACTGGTGATACTAATGTTTAGTGAGATTAAGAATCAATGACATGTGTGAATTCTGCCCAAATGGAAGGTACAGGAAAATACTTGAATACAGAGGAATGGGCTGGTCTGCTCTGCATTATGTCTCGTGTATATTGATGGTTTTCTCTTATTCCAGTGGAATGTTGTGCAGTGACTGGGTGTTACCTTACTGTCTCCCTCAGCCCAGACAGGCACAGCGGTGTGTAACATCTGGATGAACTAGACTGAAACCAGACATCCTCTGGAAAGGAATCATTTCTGTTTCTTATATCAAAATAGGAAAGTTAAAGAGCACATCTCCGAAGATGGCAGTGCTGATGTTGTTTGCTGATTACATTTTAGGCTGGGAATGTGGAATGGGGAATGGGAAAGAAAAGAATGGAGGAGTTACAAGATTTACTGAGGGTACTAAGGTATTAAAAGAAGTAATTTGTAGTTAGAAGTTTAGAGGCTGGTTTCTTCTCTCGCAGATCCACTTGATGCCTCAGCAGCAGGTCAGGGGGACTACGAGATCTTTACTTTTCTCCAATGTTTCTTGGAGAGCTTTGCTGCCAAGCAGTCAACAAGGTAGGGATGAGAA
Organism: Chloroceryle aenea; assembly: GCA_013399075.1. NCBI lineage: Eukaryota > Metazoa > Chordata > Aves > Coraciiformes > Cerylidae > Chloroceryle > Chloroceryle aenea. The sequence continues at coordinate 161,971 of VWZY01004499.1, read as the reverse complement.
AACACCTTCTGAGGCTGCTCTGCCGCTGATCTATGAGCTCATGCTGCAGCTTACCCTCTTCCTGGACATCAACCCTCCTTCTCCCTGCTGGAAAATGGGACGGCTTATCCATCAGGGAGAACCTCATCTCTCAGAGATTTCTCACCTCTCCACTTGTACCGAGTCAAGCAGGGGAGGGAAAAGTATTTTTCTGCCCTTAAAGATCAGCCTTCCTCCTCAACCTGTTGCGGAGAGGAGGAGGAGGCAGCTAGTGAAGGCTTTTTGCTTAATTTGATTTTTCTTCTGTGTTTTCTAAGCTCCTGCATAACGTACACTCATTCTAGAGGAACATCTCTGAAAAGGAACAGCACCATTGAGGTGTTTCTGAAGTTTTGTGTTCTGTTCAGGTCTGTAATTCCTTAAAGCTCTTCAAGAGTTGTGAGTCTGTTCTTATAGCCTGTAAAAGCAGGAGGGGTGGTAAACTTATGGCATCAAATGAACTTGGTTAGATTAATTTTTTTTAAAGAAGGAAAATGGTGATGAAGTGAGGGGCATGAGATGGAAAGGACTGGAAACCTTTGGGATGAAGCTGTGATTTCTGGCAGAAGTGTTTCTTTCCAGAGTGCCTCAGAGGTAGAAACAAAAACACACGTTCGGTGTTTAGCAGATTAGGGAGTCGTGGTGATGAAAACCAAGAGTATGTTTTGAGGCTGAATAAGGAAGTCAGGGAATTCAAGGCCAATGGAGAAGTATGTGGCGGGTGACTGCTCTAATTAAAAGGTCAGACTCTGTTGGGTGCTCAGAAAAGGTCTCCTGCAGAGCAGTGAGGAATTGCCAAACCTCATCTTCCTCGTTAAATCCTTAGCCAGAGATTGGACCATGGTCCTGGGGGCCAGAGGTGTTTTATTTGGGCCACAGCTTTTCACCAGCCAAGTGCGTATGTTACTGAGATGCCAGCCAGTCGTGTCCAGAGGGAGATGCCATCACCGTGGGGGAAATGACATCAGGAAGGGTGTGGGATGCACCCATTCTGGCACCGTGGCTCAGGGAAAGGTCCCGGGGAGGTTCCCAGCAGGAATCTCCTTCCCTCAGAGCTGGCCATAGCTGGGTGAGGAAGTTTAGGAAGACTTACCTTGCCCTCCTCCCCTCCCCTAAAATAGATACCGAGGCGTGTTATTGTTTTAATCCTCCTCCTAATGACTCCAGACACTTCCATAGCTCCAGAAAACCCAGTGACTTATCTGTGGGTTTTACTGGAAACGTTTACATTCCTCAAACTATGGTGAAATTTACTTCCATGCAAAGGAGGCATAAACCTCATCTAAAGCCCATTTAAGCTCTGTTTGGAGAATGTCTGAGTTGACTTTCCCTGGCTCCCAGTAGGAGGGTAAGTTTCTCGCTGGTACTGCACAAACCAGACCTGGAAGTTTGTTCTTGGTGTGGGTGGATGGATGGGTGGATGGATGGATGGGTGGATGGATGGATGGATGGATGGGCAAGTGGGTGGGTGGATGGATGGATGGATGGATGGATGGATGGATGGATGGATGGGTGAGTGGGTGGGTGGATTGTATCCTAGGCAGCCGTTGGCTACCTGCATGATAGCTCTGGAAACTGCACTACATGAGAAATCTGGTTTTTAGTCTTAAGAAATCTTGGCAAAAAACCCCATACAGCTGAGCAGAAAATGTGTTTTCCAGTCACCTAATGGGGATGTCATCTGGTGTCTTCTCTTATGCTGACTTCCTGTCTGAAAGCTAAAGCTGAAAGTCCTTGAGGATAAAAATGTTGACTACAGGCTAGGGGAAAAAAAAAGAAAAAAAAAAGGAATATAACTATTAATAAAAAGCAGAGAGAAATGACTTTCAGAGATGATCAGCCAGCCACACTCCCTGGATGGGCTGTCCTTCCACATCCCTCACTCCTTCAGCAGTCATATGAAAGTCATGGCATTTGAAGACTTAGTTTGTCTGGAATTCCTGGATATTTCTCAGTCTGGACAAAGAGGCAGTTTCTATTTCCAGATGTCTCAGGCAGAGATACAGTCTCTGACAGTGCCTAGGTCATCTGTGCCATGAGTGTGCAGAGCTGTCTGTCCTGGGTGGAGATCTGGGAACCTTCACTAGATGGTTCAACTGATGACCTGCTGAAGGTGTCTGTGATACCAGAGACTCTCTGCTTTCCTTCCCTGGGATTTCAGACTCTCCAGACTTCCCTGGGACAGCACTGGCTGCTCAGGCAAGAGTCCGACAGACGCTGTTTTGGTAGCAGCTGGGTCTCCTGGTCTGCAGAACAGAAGGGTCAGGTGCTGTGGACTGTGCAACCGTTGGCATCTGAAGAATTTCAGCTAATGTTTACATCAGGTGTTTACCTTTGATAAGAAACAGGTCATTCACAAGCAGGTACATGACATAATATTGGTAGGTTCGTCACGGTGTTTGCTTTGCATTTCACACACTTCTCGTTCTCGCTGCTCGGAGAACAAGTTGCATATTGTAGTTTGAGAGGGATTGATAGCTCTGTCCTCCCCCACGATTTCCATGGAGCCCGTTTGTTGAAAAAGGGCAGGTTTACAGAAATAGATTGGTGAAGTTTTCCACATCCCAACACATCAGCAGGGTGTGGCCTTTGTCTCGAGTGGCTGGTAGGAGAAATCCTGTTTGATTTTCCATTAGTTACAGTTCCTCACCTATAAACACCCACAGCCCAGGCTGAAAAGGTTTGAACTGTGTGCTTGAAGCTTGTGTTTCTGAAGGAAACTGCTCGTTCTTGCTTCTGTGATGGGAAGATCATGTTGGGAACTGCACAAGGGTGCAAACACACCGTGTGGCTGTGCTCGGTGCCGGGGTTGTTGGGGAGAAATCAGAGACTTGATAAGGCAAATACCTGTGTTTCAGATGGGTGATGCGTTGTGTATAACTTACATAACTGCAGGAGAATGAAGGGTTAATTATCAGCACCTCATCCAATCTAAACAAGGTGTAAGCAGAAGAAAGCCCACCCTGACAAGACAGGTAACTTCCTGACTGACCGCACTCCAGAGCCGATGATTTTTCTCTGCACAGGGCTAATTTGCCAGAGACTTTGAGGCTTTGACCTGCTAAGCTGCTTGCAAGGAATTCAAGGTTGTGCAATACAAACCTTTTCTAGAATGAAGAGGTTGAGGAGGTGACTGGGATTCTGAGGGACTGGAGCCCTCAGCGGGACTCGAGGCTGTGCTGAGTGCTCGGGGGCTGGATTTGATGAGGTGGGTGAAGGAGTTTTAATGCAAGTACCTGAGCTCAGAAGATGTGCAGCATGGGCTGTAATGATGTGAATTCCCTGGCCCTGCCTTGACACTACTATTTTATTTTTTTCCCTATGATTATTGTGTTGGAAACTTGGCACAGCTCTTGTTTGGAGACCTAAGACATCGTTATCTTAGCCCCGAGACAGCTCAGCCGTGTGTGCACAGCGTCCTGCGTTACCCAGGTTTTGTTCTTCCTCAGCCATCATCCTGCTGGGAAGCATCAGACAAGTCCTGTTCCCTCTGGAGACCCCGTTTCTCTTCCATGCTTTTGTTCATCTCATCTCTCGAGTTTGTCAGATGTATAAAGCAAAAAGTGTGTGCTTTATACTTGCAAAAAAAAAAGAGAGGGCTGTGCCCTGTGCAGGGTTTCCTAGGCAGTACTGCAGTAAATGCAATAGAGCAGAGGATGGAAATCAAGTTAGCTCCTTTTTTTTACTTTTATTTATTTATTTTAATCCCAAAACAACAAAGCTTTGGACCTTAATAGGTTGTTAGTGGCTCTGTTTCTTCCCCAGTCATGGAGTGACAAACTGTTAACGCAGCCCCTTCATCTTCTTGGTGTTGTTGGCTCTGAGACACTTTTAATTTACCATTTTTCTTTTTGCTTTCAGAGGTTTACAATTCAAATATCACAAGCCCTCCTGGAATGTGCACGTTGTATAACAGCACTGCCAGGGCATTTCAAAGCCCCAGAGACACAGTGTAGTCCACGAGGGTGTTCTACCACCTACCAGCTGAGGAGAACAATAACAGCATTGTTAATGTCGGTTGAGTTTTCAGTCCATCAGTGGGTTTATTTCCCAAGTGAAAGAGGAGGCAGTGTTCACACAGTTCTTTAAACACACTGAGATCACCCATTCTGCTTCCAGGGTTTAGGAAACATCTCCAAAAGAAAGGTGGCAGGTTTGCCCCACGGTGTGTTTCAGTAGCCTGTGTTTAAATTGCAGCAGAGACTTCTGGAGAGCGGCGCGTTGCTTCAGTGCTTTTTGGGTTTCAGTCACTTCAAGGATGTGAAATTGCAAACTTGCTCTTAAGCAAATGAGATCATGCAAAATATGAGCTGTGGTGGCAAGAGTGGGACCAGAGGGCACCCAATGCCAGGGGGGAAAGTTTTCTTGGTTATCTGGCACTTCTCCACGGAGCAGAAGGAACAGCTGAAGTAGCTTCGGACAGGTGACCAGAGAGGCTGCCCAGGAGGAGGAGGGAATGTCCCATGAGCTGCAGTGTCCTCCTGCACCTGCACAGACAGGGACTTGGTGCTTGCTGCTGCTGTTTCCAAGTCAGATGTTCTGCCTTTGGTCCTCTGAGATACTGAAATTTCTTATTATTTCTGGTATCATCAGAAAAACCCAAGCCAAAAATTCTTTGCAGTGTTGCCAACCTCACTGTGAATCACAAACTGGTGGCTTGAAATAGTGAGGGGAAAGAGAAGTTGGGAAGCACTGGTGTAGGAAACCAAGGGAGTACTTTCATTGATGCACATAAAGCGAAGTGCAACCGCTGTTTAGGTTGTAGCTGTGAACAGTTAGAGCCAGATTCTCATTGTAAATCAAGGTGGCTCCATGGACTCCAGTGGAACAGTGCCAGCACACCCCAGACAAAGTCTTGGCTCGGGCTGTAGACAGCAACAGTTGAGCAGTAGAGCTGCTGGGAAAGGTTCCACAAAATTTTCATTAAAAAAACTGAAACAAACCAGAGCTAAAAATGTCAGAGGGATCTGCCTCCTGGTTCTCTGGTGGGATGTGGTTCCCACGAGGTTTGATCCTGTGCACCTTCCAGCGCCTCCAGGTACCATGGAGCTTGCACAGCTCCACAGGATCCCGTGGGCTGGGTGTTCAGGTGATGGGTTGGGGGCACACTTGGCACAGTGTCACTGCAGTCACGTAGCTGCAGACCCCTGTCCTGGTCAGATCCAGCCAAATGAGGGTGAGGCACTGCCCCGTGGCTGTGAGCCTGTTGGGAAGCACAGTTCTGTCACTCTGAAACGTCAGCCCGCCGGGTGCCTGTTGTATTTAAGCACCTCCAGGGTAAGGCAGCCTCTTGAGCTGGGGTTTTCAACCTCGGGTTTATTTCTAGGCAGATTCAGAGATGAGTTTTGATTCTGGCCCTTGAATGTTTTGCAGTCATAAGAATAATGAGAGAGCATCTTCTCATTTTATGCAGAGTCTTTCAAGGAAGAGCTAGAGAACTTGTTCTTAAAGACTTAGTTGCCCTGTTTGTCACAGAGGAAAATACTCCCAGATCCTGATAATGATTGAAGCCAGAAATTTACTTCTAGCTGCTCTAAATATTGGGTTTGTGTTCCCATCTTGAGCATGCGTGCGATGCTCGCTGCCTGACCCTCCTGGGTGTGATCAGGATCCTCCCACTGAGTCTTTTTCACGTGTTTCTCTTTCTTTTTAGGATCCTCTAGACCTGATTTGAACGTGACTACAGAGAAAAATGTGCTTTTCTGACAACTTGGTCGGCGACAGTTAATCAGACTTTGAATTCTGGAAATGCTCCAGCATGGATTCATCTGGGAATGAGATAGAAAGATGGACTCACAGGCAAGGGGGCAGAACTGGAGAGCTGGGAGAGCCCGTGAGCTCTCCCGACGATGGTAAGGAGCTTTCGCCAGCGAAGTCGATCGGCAGTGTCGACCATCCCTTGCACCTCCCTGGAAGAGCAGACTCTGCTTACAGCTCTTTCTCGGGGGGATCAAACATTCCGGAGTATCCCACCCCGTCGTGCTGTGGTGAAACCTGCTGTTTGCCTCCGGAGCAGGCGCCGTACATGGACTCGGAATATGTAAGAGGTATTTACAACCTCAGTGCACCAAACTCTGACCTCAGCTGCCTGACTCTGTACAAGGTGCCAGAGCCGAGCAACCATAGTCATGCTCACAGCACCAGCCTCCTTGAACGCTGTGGAAGCACTCCTAGCCCAGGGGCTTCACACCAGGGGCTGCCACCTCTGGTGGCACCTCCCCCTTCTCCTCCCATGCGGCTCGATAGCTATAAAGTCACGAGGCACCTTGAAAACTCCAGGGGGAGATGCAGCTCTGGAAGTCTCAGCGAGTGTGGTGTGCAGCCAGCTCCGTGTGTGCAGGACAATCAGCTAATGGGTAGGGATGGCCCGTGGAGTCAACGCAGGGGTGAGGTTATGGAGCAAGATACAGTGGCTTCTAGGGGAAAGACTCTGGGAAAGAAGGGTCTGTCTTCTGGTTCTACAAATGAAGTAGCTACGTCCAAAATTCAGGGGTTAAAGAAAGAGGAAAATGGAGAGTGGAGCCCAGCCCAACAACCTATAAAGAGAAGCAACCCCCACGTTTTCAGCAGACCTTCTTCATTCATTTTTCAAGAGTATTTAAAGACTGACTCTGTGGCCACCATCCCTAAAATGCTTTCTGCTTATAATTCAGCTCATGCTTATAAAGGTGCCGAAGAGAGGAACTCCAGGTCCTATCAGGCAGCACATGCCAACCCTACCACTGTTCATGATTCCTGGGAAGTCAGACAGTGCCCCTGCCA
>VWZY01004499.1:109649-122576 GCA_013399075.1 Chloroceryle aenea | reverse complement strand
TTTTCAGAGGGCTGGGGGAGGAGGGTGTCAGAGAACCACAGGCTCCTCAGGAGCATCCCAAGTCACTGCTCTTGGCTTGTGGGCTGACCAGGGCCTGTGGGGTCAGGGTTGTGGAGTCACCACTTTGTTTAGATGTTCAGATTCCTTTGTGAAGCCAAAAAGTGTCCGTCTCCCACACACATGAAATTCCAGACATGTCAGACAGCCGGAGAGGGGTTCCCATGGAGCGCGCTGCCTCGGGGCTTTTGCCCTCTCTGGCTCCAACAGCCTCAAAACCAGATTGTCACCAGGAGCCACGGAGCTGGGTTTCCATCGGGGGACTTGGGGCTGTTCCCATCCTCTCCTCGCTGCTGCCTGAGGTGCTGTGATGAGTCTGTGCCANACTCTCTGTCAGGAGGCCGGCGGGGTGGCGGTGGCAGGGCTCGCTGGCAGGGCTGTGGTGGCAGCTGTCAGCTCATCTCCAGTGTTGCTGGAAGGCCAAAAGCTCCCTAAATATTATCTGCTGGAGCAGCATGGAAGTGCTGCTGCCAGCTGCAGGGAGCACCGTGGCCTTTCTCTGCGTGCCCCCTCTGTCCCCAAGCCCCTCTGGCCCCAGGTGCCGTGCAGGACAAGCTCTCCGAGGCCCGGGCTGGTTTCCATCTGCAGGAGCGATGGTCACGCTCCTCTCCTTTCCTTCTCGAGCTCCTTCGGCTCAGAGCTTGGGAGGGGAAGGAATGGCACGATGCTGAATTGGCTTTTCCTGGGTTGTGCAATTGAGAGGAGGAATTTGGGACGGAGGGAGACGTGCAGGGCGTGGGCAGGCGCGTTCCACCCCGCTCGGGGGTGAGGGGCACGTTTAGGTGATTAACCTGGGTGATTCCGAACGTGTCCTGGGCGCAGCGCTGGCTGCGGCTGGGAGAAGCTGCCCTGCTCATCTGGGATTAGCTGCAGCCCTTAGAAATGACATCATCCTGTCCTGTCTGTGGGTTCTGATGAGGTGGGGCACGGGTGTCCCTGCACAGCCCCTTCATTTCTCCCCTTCCCCTCATCTCTGTAGCTACAGCAAGTTCTGGGTTTATNGCTGCTGCCTGAGGTGCTGTGATGAGTCTGTGCCACCAGAACATTCCCTGTGCAAGGAAACACACAGGGAACGCATCCAGAGTCCTCCAGAAGCAAGGAGGGTTTGGCTGGTTCTTGCTGCACCAGAGCTGGGTGGAGAGGAATCTAATGAGTGAATAAGGACAAGTGTAGGGTCCCAGCCCTGGGGAGCAGCCCTGCACCAGTACAGGGGTGGGGTTGACCTGCTGGGAAGCAGCTCCGTGGAGAAGGACCTGGGAGTGTTGGAGGACAAGTTCACTATGAGCCAGCAGTGGGTCCCCATGGCCAGGAAGACAAATGTCNAAAAAAAAGCCCTGAAGGTGCTGGTTTTCCTCAGTCCCAGCCATGTGCTTTTCTTCCAGAGCCTGGTGGAAGTGGCCTTGCTTGCCATTGTGACATTTGGATGCAGAAGGTGGAGCCAGACAGGGAATTGGCACCATCCAAANCAGAGCATCCCCAGAGGGTCCCTTCCCGAATGGCTCGGGTCGGTCGCTGGCAGAGGAGATGGAGCACACTGTGTGTGTTAACAGCATCTGTCTGCCTGCCGGGTGTGCGGGGCAGCTCGGGGCCCAGGGGCATCGCTGGATCTCCGGTGCAGAGCCTGCTCTCAGCAGGCTGCTCCTGGCCGTGGATCCCAGCTCGGGCTGGTCCTGGCTCTCAGCTCTGCCACAGTGGAAGGGCTGCCAGAGCTGGCCCAGGATTGTTCTCCTTCCTCTGTTTTATGCAGCAAAGGAGTTTCCAGCTTCTGTCTGTGAATATGGATTTGTTCTGTGGTTTTTAAGTAGGGGCATAGACTGGTTTGGGTGGAAGGGACCTTTCAAGCTCATCTGGTCCACCCCCCTGCAGGGAGCAGGGCCATCTGCAACCAGAGCAGGGTGCTCAGGGCCCTGGTCACCTCCCCTGGGATGGGGACAGGGATGGGGCAGCCACCACCTCTCAGGGCAGCCTGGGCCAGGCTCTCCCCACCCTCAGCACCAACCATTTCTCCTTCTCTCCAGTCTGAATCTGGCTCTTTCAGTTTAAACCATCCGCCCTGTCCTGTCCTGAATGGTCCCACACTATATTCCTTTCACTTTACCAAGGAACAGCCCACTCACTTTATCTTTTTCCTACACACCTTTTCCAAACAGAACTTTCCTTTTTTTCTTTTTCCAGTGCCGTGAGTGCTGGGATTAAAGCCGTTCAGTGCTAAGGCGCTTGGAGGCTTTCTGGAGGCACGTGTTAGCAGGATCTAGAGCACTCAGCTTATTAGCAGGATGACTCTGGGTTAGCTCCTGTTGCTGAGTGCCTGTGGTGTGTGGAACTTCTCTTTCTGCTGTCTTCCAGGCAGTGTCCCAAGGAGACTCATCCAGTAGCTCAAGCGCTGTCTGGGAGGTGCTGGGAGTTGGTTGCGTAAGGCAAACTGGGAAAGAGTGCATAGTGGTGACCAGAAGTCTTGAGTCCCTGTTATATCCCCATTCCCTCGTCTAAAAATACACCAAATAATAGCATTTATTGTGATCAGGCAATAAATTCTGGAAACATATGTGGGAATGAGCTCTGTTTATTTTAAGTGGTAACTAAAACAAATCATCTGGGTGGCTGATATCCAGCGTGGCTCGGTTGGCATGACGGGGCTCAAATCCTTTTCCCCCCTCTTCAATGTCTTCTAAACTTTTTCCCTGCCACTCCGCAGGGGTGAGCGCTTGGTTTGTCCCTCTGTCAGCTGTATTTGCCAGGTGTCTCCTCCTCTTCCTCCCAGGAGGATGGTGGGGAAGGGAGGAGATGCTGCTGGTCGGATGGGTTGGGTGCACGCTGGGAGCGCATCTGCTGCCTTGGGTGAACTTGGATAAGGTGATGAGATTAGTCTCTTGTCAGGGCTGATTGTGAAGTTCCCTTCAACTCAAAGCCTCAGCACCTTCTGGATAAATAACTCTGAAAAGAAGCTAACTGGGGTAGCCTGGTGGGGTTGTGTTTGTATTTTGTTTTCCTTCGGTCTGTTAAAAAAAGCAAAAGTAGTTGTGTTTGTGTTTTGGACTTTGCTTTCTTGCTTTCGAATAGCTCATGGGGGATGGAATCCCAAGGCTGGCGAAAAGCTGAACTTTCTCATCCTTTAAGGTCATTTTGGAGGAAATGTCTTTCATTTTTGGTTCCACAGTTTTCTCTTGGAACCAACTCTCCTTATTCTCAAAGGCAACGTTTGTGTTTGCAGACCCTTGGGTGTCTAACGCCCGGCAAATCCTGGTTTGTGCCTTTGGGAACTCTCATGCGGGGCTTGTGATGAGGACAAAATGCGTGTTTAATCCTTTCTTAATTAAGAAGGGCCTCAGAATTAGTCAATTAGGCTTCATAATTGCTAAATAACAGCTTAAGAAAAGGGGGAGCAGCTGGGAATTTCACTTTTAGTGTAAAGTCGGAGCGGAATGGCAGCCAGGAACAGTTTGCTTGCAGCAAATGAAGAGGATGTCGCGGTCGCAGGTTGTGGATGGATCGTCCTGGGCGCCTGAAGAAGAAAAGATGAGAAGCTTTCCCCTCCCCTCATCCTTAGCTCTGAAAAGCTGCCAATCCTGATGTTCTGAGCCTGGGCTGGGTCATTTGGTTCTGTGGAGGGCTGTAGGGTTTGTGTGTTAGCAAACCATCTCCAGTTAGGGTTATGTTTGGGGTTGTGTCGTTGGGTGGTTGCTCCAGCAGGAGGAAGAGGAGCTGCTGAGAGTCTTCTTGCCCCTCTAATGTGAAGCGTTTTCATTTTTGCCTTGGCTGGTCTTGGTGGTGACTCCATATCTGGTTTCTTCAGTGATGTTTTCGCCTGCCTGGAGTGCAGCTGGGAGCCGGGAGGGATATGAATAAAGGCTGAGTGTCTGGGAAAATTCCTGTCATTCTTAGGAGAGCTGTTTAAAGGGGGGCTGGGAACTGTTTGCTGGGGATTTTTTCTGTTGTTTTTTCAGCATGAGGTTTTTACTGAGGGGACTACAGCACGGACTGGGAACTTGTGAGTGTGCAGCTGGAGATGACCGGCTGACGTGGTTCCTTTCTTCTTCTCCCAGCCTGTTATTACGTGCTCCACAAAAGGGATCTGGAGTTTTGAGCGCATGCTTAAGCTTAACTGAAATCCTCCAGGGTTGCCACTGTGCTCACACTTTGCAAATCTGCTTGGGATCAGGTGGCCTTTTGAGTGGCAGTTTTAGCCTGAGAGGTGCCGAGGTTAGTGTTGGCCAGCCCCAGCTCAGAGTGGGCTTCCTTTCATCTCCAGTGCAAAAGGCACCCATGAGGTTGAGCTTACTGCTCCCAAGCCCTGTCAGGACTTACTGTGCTCAGTGTCCTGTTAGACAACCTCCAGCCTGGTCTCCTTCCCTCTCCTGGTTCATCTCTTTCTGCTCAGTAGACTGCAGAGCGTGAGCTCGTTCGCTGAAGCTGTAATGCATCCAATAGTCCTTAGCCAGGGAGTGCAAGACAGATAATCCGTTGGGGTGTGAGACTGTTTTGAACATTGCTAGCACCAGAGAGGAGCTTTTCCGACCTCAGGTGTGGTGGTTCCTATCCCTCAGCTGCTGAGCTTGGCAAAAGAAATGTTTTCCTCAGGGAAACCTGAGTCTGTACTTGCTGCTGTTCCTTTGCAAATGTCAGGCGGCGTTTGATGAGCCAGCGCTGGGAGATGGGGCAGGATCTCCTCCGAGAGCTGGTTTGCCAGATTTCTCTGCATTGATCCCGAAACTGGGCCAAGCCCCAGGGAGTGCCTGCTTGGACAAAGAACCTGAACGTGGCTTCCAACGCTCCTTGCCCGAAGGTCTCTAGGCAAGTACTCAACTGCTCCATGACTCAGTTTACTTGTGAAATGAGGATAAAACTATCGGTGCTCCGTACATAAAACTGTGGAATCTTGCAGCCAGGGCTGTTTGGGGAGGTCCCCTCAGCACCACGGAGCTGTGGGGTTGGGGCAGGGCCCCTGCGTGTGCTGCACCCTCACCGGACCTCTCTGGTCCGTGGGTTGTGGGCACTTGGACTTGTCCAGCAGCGTGGCTGCCTGGGGGGCTGGATGTGGGACTGGTGTGCTCTGCTTGGGTTTGATCGACAGCCAGATCTCGTTCTGTCCTTTCTCTGCTCAGCTGCACGTGAGACTTGCTATGCCAGGGCTGTATAGCTTCCCAGGATGAGGNTCCAAACCCCGCTGGTGTCCGTATTAATCTCTGTGTCACCGGCTCTGTTGTGGATTGTGGACGGGGAATGAAGAAGGTGAAGTCATCTCTGGGTGACTAACAGCAGTCCCCAGCTGTGCCGGGTGCCGAGCTGGCCCCGGCAGAGCCGCCACCGCTGCGTCCTGCAGCGGGACCGCTGCCAAAGGCGCCGCAGGGAGAGGGGCCCACGGGAGCTTTCCCCGCTCGTCCTCTCGCTGCTCTCTGAGTCACGCTGATCGGGGAGCTGCAATCTGGCTGCTAGTGCTGGTTTATTATTCCCTTTTGATTTGATTGCAAATTGGAAGGCAGAGGATCTGTCTGCGCTCAGCACTTTGCAGGGTGCCTGGCACCGCGGCTCCCCGAGTGCGACCGCAGAGCGACGCCGAGCGCCGGGGTGGATCCAAATGTACTTGGCAAATACAGATCTTCTGAGCAGGGCCTGTTGTGATGGGACAAGGGGGGATGCTTTAAACTGAAAGAGGGAGATTCAGGCTGGAGAGAAGGAGAAATTGTTGGTGCTGAGGGTGGGGAGAGCCTGGCCCAGGCTGCCCAGAGAGGTGGTGGCTGCCCCATCCCTGTCCCCATTGCAGGGGAGGTGGCCGGGGCTCTGAGCACCCTGCTCTGGCTGCAGATGGCCCTGCTCCCTGCAGGGGGTTGGACCACATGACCTTGAAAGGTCCCTTCCCACCCAAACCAGTCCGTGATTCCACGATCCTGTGATGTCCAGCACCACAGAGCTACTGACAGGCCTTAGGATGAAGGCAACAAACTGTACCCAGGTCAGAGGGTGACCTGTGCTGCAAAATCCTGGAGGATTCCCTATTATTTAAGTTCAAGATGCCCTGTAGTACTGAGGGATTCGCAAACAAATCCTTGCCTCGGCAGTGGGAACTGGGGCACTATGGAAAAGCTCTGCGCAGATGTCGTGTTGCTGCCTCTTGCTGTTTTGTAAGCGTGCGTGGAAAATGTAAACAGAAGGAGCCCAGCAAGAGAGGGACCTGAAATGCCACTGCCTGTGAGCTCTTGGAACAAGAAAGCTCTCGTTGGAAGGGCTGTGCCTCTCCTCTCAGGTGGGGTTGTTGAGATCAATTGAAAGGTGACACATCTCTATATGGTGAGGTTTCAGGGTTTTTTTGGTATTGCTTTTTTTTTCCCTCTTTTTTTTTGTGTCTGTTTTGGTTTATTTGGCTGATTTGTTTGTTTTTTTAACCAAGTGATGTCAGAACAGCCTTTTCTATCCAAGTTCCAATCTCTTCGTGCTGCCTCTGGTGTCAAAGGACAGAGAAGAGGGGCAGCACAGCTCGGAGCAGAGTGAGCTGCTCCACTCTGCACCAGGAGCCCCAGCTGGGAAAGCTGAGGAGCAGCTGAACATGGACTGAGGAGCAGCTGAAGGTGGAGCTGATCTGTCTGCTGACATCCCCTGGGGCTTGCGCAGGCAGGGAGGGATAAAGGCACTTTTCCTGGGAGAAGGTGCTGAAAAATGTAATGATGCAAAGTGAAACTGGTGCTAATTTGGAGGTGAAGTGTGAAGAGACTGGAAGAGGAGAAACTGTGTTCAGATTTTTATTTGCTGAAGGATCGTAGGCACACTGGTTGGTGCTGTAGCCTTTGCTGCTCCTCACAGGGTTTTTAATCCCTCTGTCTACTGGGAAGAGCTGAATTAACGTGTGAATACTGCACTAACCCTCTTACAGGGGCTCAGATTTGGTCTCTTCTGTGTTTCTCTGCCTTTTCTCATCTCTCTTGCAATAAAGGGCCCAATAACGTACCCTCCTCCGTGGCAGTGCTGCCCGTGCCTCCCCACCACACGGTCCTGTGGGACCCTGCCGTGGATGGGCTTAGGGAACAGTGGGTTTGAAAGGTTCCCTGGCCATCTTCCTGCTGGTGTGACTGCAGGGACAGGCCATGGTGCATCCCAACAGCCATGGTGCATCCCAACAGCATCCTGGCGTGGCCGGTGCCTTCCAGCAGGTTTGCAGTGCTGTGTCTGGAGGTTTCTTTTTGGTTCCCGTGGTGCTCAGCGAGATGTGGCAGTTGGTGCTGCCAAGGGCTTGTCCATCTTCCCGCGGCGTGCCAGGAGAAGGGTCCTGGGACGTGGCTGTCAGAGCAGAGCAGGCGTCGATAGCCCGCTGGGGTGGCTGTGGTTCCCATGGCTGTGCCCCCAGATGCCATTTGTGTGCCTGTTGCCTTGACAGACTCAGTTTCTTGGCCCGGCCAGAGCATCTGTGAAAACGTTTACAGGACTTTGGATCTGAAAAAACAAATTCTCCTCTGACCTCCTCATGAATCTTGTTTCCCACAAAATTCCGGATTCAAAACACAAATCATCCCCTTGTCTCCCTGCTTGAAGCCCTGAAGTTCTGCCCAAGGCACAGAAGATCCTCAAAGAGCACGTTCAAAGGCTCCAAGTAAAGCCCAGGCAGCTGCCTGTCACAGGATGCCACTGGTGACCCAGAAGTGCTGTTCAGTGGCTGGTTTTGGGGGGTCACCTCGGAGCCATCGCAAACTCTCAATGATCATGTTGCAAAACAACCAAAATGAGCAAAAGCTCCACTGCCTGCTGGTTATTTGCAGCCTCAGGAAGGGGTCTTGCCTGGTAAGGAGCAGAATTCTCTCTCCAGCCCCTGAGATGAGGGACTTGAATTCTCCCGGGGTGTTGCAGAGGGCGGGAGCGTTGCAGAGAGCAGTGCAACTGGAAAGGGCAGGGCTGTGGTTCTGCTTGGCTCTGGGCACGGCCGAGCCCATCCAGCTCTGCCACGTAACCTGCCCCCGTCCTGCAGCGCTGCCCCAGACCTGGAAAGCTGCTGCTGAAATTCTTAGCTGCTGTTTAAAACAAAACCAACGACATCCCCCCTGCCCCCCCCAGCCTCTGCGTGGCTGCTGCCCTCGTTCACTGCAGCGTTTGTGTCCTGGATTGATTATTTATGCTGAGTGTTGCAGCCTGGCAGCTTCTGCTGGAATGAATTCCATGTTGAGTGTGACCTTGTTGTCTTTCCCAGCAGGTGAACCCTGTCGAGCTGTCCTTGGGCTACCCTGGGCGAGTGGCAGCTGGCCAGAAGGGCTAGTCCTTCGGGCTGAGACTCACAAACTGGTTGCAGGTAGAGGCAGGAAGGTGGGCTGGTGGTTGCTCAGTGGGGTGGTGGTGGGGAGGTGCCTCTCCAGGGCAGGTCAAGGCACCAAACAACACAAGTGAGCAGGAAAATGGGCTGGGTTTGCAAGCCTGTCAACTTGTAAGCTCGATGGATNCTGTGTTTGTGCTAACGCAGCCCCAACCTTTGGAGGCTGGATGACAGCTGAACACGCTGGGAGCGCAGCAAATGGTTTTCTGCTTTGGTAGCAGCAGCACCTTGGACCTGAACCAGATTATTATCGCTGCTTACAGGAATAAAAGGAAACTCTGCATTTCAAGGTCACTGACAAAAATATTTCCCGGGAGTTTGGCTCGTTGGTTTCGCAGCTCTAGGGGATGGTGAGGAGCAGTTTTGAGGAAGCGTATTCTTGTCCCGTAACAGCGACCGAAAGCCAAAAAAAGAAACCCAGAAAACTAGAAGAGAAAAAGAAAGCCCTGTGCGAGTGCAGTTGGGTTTCCTCCGGCCGGAGCCTGACTGAGCTCTCAATGCAGCCTCGCCGAGCTGGAGCCTATTTTAAAATCCCGAGCGGTGGTGCTGCCTGTTGCCTGGAAACCTCCTCCCAGCCTCAGGCACCCTCAGCCTAATCATAGCCATCGGCAGCCTTTAGTTATTTCCCTTCCAAAATGTCATCCCAGGCTTCTGGTTTGTGTTTTTGTTTGCTTGGTTTTGTTTATGACTTGAAATGAAAAGACACAAAGCGTAACCATCAAACCGGGTGGCTTTGTGTGGGAACGGCTGCTCGGCCGTCACCGCGTCCCCGTGCTGGGAACTGGCCTTGGCAGCTCTGTCAGGAGCAGTTTCGGAGGGATGGGGGGAGAGGAGAAGTGGGGGTCGAGGAGATGGGGCTGAGAGCCCGAGGATGCCCCCCACCAAGCTCTGTGGTGGCTTCCTGCACCTGGTGACAGCCTCCTTAAGAGGCAAACCAACCTAAGGAGCCGTGAGCCCTTTCCCAGCACACGTGTCCAAGTTCCCCTTCCCGGTGCGGCCGCAGCGTGCGGTGCCGGGCTCGGCTGCCCGGATCAGCGTGGACTCGCCCAGGACTCGCCCTGCAGAGGGGTGAGGCTGAGCTTCAGCATCTCGCTGGGGTGACAGGTGAATGGCAGGGAGTTCAACCCGCAGCTCTCCCTGTCGTAGGGGCCCTTTTTGATTCCCCTCAACTCTTGGTTGCCTTAAAAGCACCAGTGGTGCCATCTCTCCCACGGGGGAACTTTAAACGATTGCTGTTTCCGCTCGCAGAGCGCGATCGATCCCGGCGGGATGAAACGGAATCGATGGCAGGAGCCCAGCTGGGATTCGGTTGGGTTGCTGTCCAGGGAGTGAGTCCCTTTGGAAGAGTGCTGGGTTAAAACCATCTGAAAGTTGGTAACTGGTGTTAACTGGGACAGCCAGGAGATTTGTCCCTGAGGCACGGGAGCTGCTCACGAGTTGTTCTTGTGATTTTTTAGATGGTTTATTTTACAAAGCCAAGAGGATTTTTCCTACCGAGGGCAGAACTGGAGGAGGCTTGGACTGGGGATGCGGCTGAGCAGAGGTCAGCGGTTGCTGAGCGCTCTTGGTGCGGGCACAGAGCAGCGTGTGGGGCTCAGCACCGTGGTCCAGCTCTTTACCTCTGGAGGGGACTGAGTCTGACAGCCAGCAGAGGCACTTCGAGGGGTGGGCTCTTGTCTCGCAGTCTTCGTGCTGGGATGTGAAGCCTGAATTGTCAGGGACAGGCAGAAGAACCAGGGACCAAAGGGCAGATGCTTTTTCCATCCCCATCTTCCACTGTGCGCTGGTGGTTAAGAACCAGCCTCGTTCATAAAGCAGCTGGGATGGAGAATGAAGGATGCTCTGAAATCCTGTATCCTCCCTTCTCCGGGGAGGGGCAGGAGCACTCGAGAGGCTGCAGGGACAGGGCTCTGCTCCATGGCTTGGGACAGCCTTGCTTGGTTGTGTAGAGAGGTGGCAACATCTGTTGAAACATCTGTGCAAAGCCAAACTCTCCTGGTCGTAACCTCTAGAAACAGAAAAGATGCTTCTGGCAGCATCTCTGGACTGCACGGGATTGCACATCTGGGCTGCACGGGACTGCACATCTGGGCTGCCTTTCTGTATTACAGGGCATGGGCCTGTTGTCTCCTCGGGGGGTTATGGTCTTTAGTTTCTAGGCAAAGCTTCCTGCAGGTGACCAGCTGCTCTTCCCCTGGGGGAGGGAGGGGAAGGAACAGCAGAGGAACGGCAGAGAACTCTGTGGTCACAGATGGTAAAGCAAGAGGGTTCCTCAGCCTGCCTGTGCACCCCTGAGCACCCGGGCGAGCAAAACCACGCTGCTTATGGCAATAGCAAAGGGAAAAAGATCCAGTACTGGGGGGAAATATGGAGTCTGTCGAGCTGAATTCAGCGCTGGAGGCGTTAAGAAGATGAAAATTAAAGTGTGAGGAGCACTGAGGGCTACAGTGCACTGTGGTGGGTTTTCCTTTGCTACTCGCTCCCAGCTGCATGGACCTGGAGCTCATGCTGGGGTTTGCTTTGGAGCCTGGTAGCTCAGTTCTCCCAGTTCCCTGGGGGATCAGTATTTTCCTAGCTCAGTTCTCCCCATTCCCCATTAAGANACCCAGGGGGATCCCAGCAATCCCCACGTGGGGCTCACTGTGCTCTTTGGAGAGGAGAGCAAACGAGACACGGAGCCAGCCCTGGGGGGTGGAGCAGGAGGGGTTACAGCAGAGTGGGCAAGCTGCTTTCAGCCTTCCAGAAAGTTCAGTGGCAAAATAGAGTGAGGAGAGGAAGTGGTGGTAGAGAAGCTGGCTGAAGGTGGGAATCTGACAGAAAAGAATGAGAGGAANTCAGTATTTTCCTAGCTCGGTTCTCCCAGTTCCCTGTCAGGATCAGTATTTTCCTAGCTTGGTTCTCCCTGTTCCCCATTAGGATCAGTATTTTCCTAGCTCAGTTCTCCCCGTTCCCCATTAGGATCAATATTTTCCCCTCTCTCTCCTGTTGCTGGTGGCCGTCGGAGGGTTTGCCCTGTGTCCTGCCAAAGCACAGGCTCTTGTGTGCTGTGTGAGGGTTCGTGTCGTGGCTCTCCAGTGCCCAGGAGGGTGCTTATTTCTTGGGCTCCGTGGTTCCTCTCGCATCTCCAACTTGCCATCTCAGTGCTCTTTGCTAATCTGTCCTCTCCTCCCTCCCAGAATGAAGAGAAGAGGAACCTTTCCCTGGGGGGCCATGTTGGCTTCGACAGTCTCCCCGACCAGCTGGTCAGCAAGTCTGTCACCCAAGGCTTCAGCTTCAACATCCTCTGCGTGGGTGAGCAAAGTCCTCTGTAAACAGCCGTGGGCTGAGCTGGTGGCACGGTGAGGTTGGGACCAGGGTTTCTTGTGTGTCCTGCTGTGCCTCCAGCCTCGGCAGTGGCTTCAAGCAATTCAGAAGTGCCTAATTCTTTTTAAAATGATGCTTTCATTTCAGTGAACTTGAGCTCTCTGCAGCTTGGTGCTTCCAAGTTGTGACTTTCACAAGTGACCGTTGGAGACTCGATGCCCAAAATTACAGAGAGCTTTGGGAAAAGCTTTAATATATCAACTTTCTGCCTTGGGTGAGGTGTGGGGGACAGGCGAGCAGTGTCCAGCTGAGCTGCTGGTGCAGCAGCTGCAGAGAGTGGCAGGGAGATCCAAGTGGTTGAACCTTGTGGGTTAAATCAGAAGAATTTCCATAAGCAGTGAGGTGTTGCTCATCTCCTCCGCTGCCAGAGCTTTCAGATAGGAAGGATTAAAGCTTTTTTTTGGCTCTCAGACAGTCTGTGAGCTACATATTCTGGGATGGAACTTGGTTTGTGATGCATCCCAGGTGTCCTTCAAGAAGCTGTTGGAACAGGGGGGGAACTACAGATGGGAAACTTCTAATCTTGCTCCTACTGGTTCTCCAAGAACGATTCTCTCCTTACCCAGTTTCCCTGCCACATCCCCTCTTGACTCCATGTTCTCTCCCTCTGTGTATCTCCTGGGTCCGAGCTGGAAGGATGAAGATGCCCTGTCCTGGTCCTTGGTGCAGGGCTCTGCCAAGGCCTGTAGCAAAACCCCACCGTGGGACATGGCCTCTGAACACATTGTCCTGCTTTGGCCTCCCTGGCAGATGTTGTGCTGCATTTTGGAACTGGTTTCGCTTTGGTTTCCCCTAAACTGCATCTGGTCTGGCCTGAAGAATCACAGGGCAGCGGGGAAGCCTTGAAAGGAGCAGAAAAACTAAAGGGAAATTCCTGAAATCAAGAGCAAGGAGAGGTGAAACCAGCTCGGTTGTGAGATCTCTGTGTGCAGCTGGAGCTCTTCAGGGCAGAGCGGCACCTCTGGCTCCCTCTCTGACAGCTGCTGAGGTTGCTTGGGTGCCTGTGCAGAGCTCGTGCCTGATGTGACAGAAGAGTTCATTGCTTTTTTCCTCCAGTTTGGCCAGTTCTGTTTGCTGCAGAGGTGGCCCTGTCACCTCAAAGCAGAGATGCTGTCCGTGTCGTGTCGGTGCCGAATGGGACCATCCTGGAGGGGTTGCAGGTACCCAGGGGGATCCCAGCAATCCCCACGTGGGGCTCACTGTGCTCTTTGGAGAGG
>VWZY01004499.1:65441-77156 GCA_013399075.1 Chloroceryle aenea | reverse complement strand
GGTGTTAAACCATCACATGAGACCTAACCCCCCTGGGCTGTTAGACCTAGAGCTGCAGGTCACTCTGCACCATGGGATGCTGTGACTTCCAGGGAGCTTGCTATGTGCATAGAAAGTCTCGGATGTTTCTTCATGGGGGGTAGAGAAGTCAAGCCCAATGCTACACCTCAACTTCCAGCTTCTCTAGTTAACTAATTCTGACACTGAAGCTGCCTTCCTGTTCTGAAGCACCCATAGCTATTAAATTCCAGTTCAAGCAGTCCTGCTTCAGATGCACTCTTCATTTTGCTAACACTCCAAGCAGAGTTGTAAACTACCTCTGTCCCACCTTTGATAGTTGTAACAACTTCCCTTTTCACCCTTTGGTAATTCCTAGAAGCAAAAAGTTTGATGGCTGCCTCCATCAAAACCCAAGTCCTGCCCAAATCTCCTTCCAAGAGGAGACCACCTCCAGAACGCCGCTCAAAAGGAGCGGAGCACAAATAGCTGACTTACTGACCCTCTGACCAAGCTGCTCGGGTTCAGTTCCCCAAGCAAGGGGGGTGCTCAAGCAGGAGGACACGGGAGCTGTCCCTGCCTGAGCTGGCTGCCTTCCCGAGGGATGAGTGCACCTTGCCATCCACGTAAGACCGGAAAGGACTCCCGGTGACTGAATCCTCTGCTGCTGCAGATGCCCACAGCCTTCTCCACTACCACCTGGTTCCCCGTGCTGGTGTTGCTTGACATGGAAGCTGCCTTGGCATGTTGGTTTAAGCTGTAGGCCAGTTGGGAGGGGTTTTAATGGAAGTCTCTCCCTGAGCATGCTGTTTTGTGCTGGGAAATGGTGGCTTTGCAAGCTGAGTCTGGGAGGGATCCTGGCAAATGCTTCCTACGGGGAACTTTTGTGCCTTTCTGAACTAGGTTGCTGGCCCTTCTGGGTTTACTTTCCTTCAGAACTAACTTCCCATCTGCATGTTTCTTCCTCTCTGGGTTTTTCTGTGGGACGCATTTCTGTTTTCCAGGCAGTAGCAGCAGCAGTAGTTCAGACTCCACATGCTCTGTCATAGAGAAACCTCTGGATAAGTCCTTCACTAGTGAGTGGGAGCTCTTAAGTCCTTTAAGCTTTGGCCTTTCCATAATCTGCACACTTCATTTGCAATGCTGCACTCTACCCTGCTATGTCTGCTGGAAAGACAAACCTGAGCTTTTGACTCTGCTAAAGCATGCCTTGCCCTTGCTGCTTCTGTGCCTGAAACAGTTGCTCAGTGTGCCTGTTGGCGGCCGTGTGTCGGAGACAAGGGGAAGCAACTCCCTGTGCTGCTTGAGTGTATGAGTCTGTAGGTGTTTTCTAAGTAGCAAGTGATAGGACAAGATGAAACTGCCTCAAGCTGCCCCAGGGGAGATTTAGGTTGGAGCTGAGGAACAATTTCTCCCCCTTCAGGGTTGTCCCAGGCTGCCCAGGGCAGGGGGGGAGTCCCCGTGACCCCTGGAGGGGTTTCCAAGCCCCCTGTGGAGCTGTGGTGCTGAGGGCCAGGGGTCAGTGGTGCCCTGGCAGTGCTGGGTTAAGGGCTGGACTCCCTGACCTTCAAGATCTCTTCCAGCCAAGAGTTCTATGATTCTAACAAGTTTTAAAGACAACTGAGAAATAATAGGTTAACAAAGCTTGCAGCTTATGTCAGACACTCCTAATGTGCAGAAAAAACTCTGAGCTGACTTTTTAGTGGCAGTTGCTACAATGAGCTCATAAAGGAGAGCTAGACAGGCAAGGTGGCTCTCGCTGTTTTATGTTGGACTCTGCCTGCCTAAAATAAATGTTGGAGAAAATGAATGGAGCAGGCCAAGATCATGCAACGCGAGGCTTGTACCTGCAAGGAAAATGTGGTAATGCTTGGTTGATTTTGGCAGATATTTAACACCAAAGTCCTCGGTGGTGGCTGGGGGTTTAACTGCCCCTTGACAGTGTGTTCTTGGAGAGTTGCTGTATAGCTCAGTGGCATTTCTGCTAGCTTCTGAGCATCAGCTCAGGAAAAGTGTGGTAGCTTAGGAAGGGCCCTAAGCAAAGGAGGGCCTTTGGTGGCTCATCTCACTACAGGCTTGGAAATGTGCTTGCTTCAAACTTGCTGTTTCAAAGCTCGCTAGAAACCAGAGTATTTTTATTTGGATGAGGACAGTTAATAGCAAATTGCTGCTGCAGCAGGGGGTGGATGAGTCCATCTGCAAGTTTGGAGACAGCTCTGGTGTGGAAGTTGTGCTGGGCTCCTAGTGCTCAGGATAAGTGTGGCCCTGTGTGGTTTGGGATGTTAACTGTCCTCAAGTGTGACCCTTTTGCATGTAGTGTCTTTCATTACCCCTTTCCCCTCCTGTCCTTTGCTGCACTTGCTTGACTAACCAAGCCTGGCTCTGTACCTCTATGGAAGCACCAGTTACTGCCAATTAACCCCCTAATGCCCTGTGTGATTACATGGAGAACTCTTGTGCTGAGACTCCCGATGTGCAACTGTCCTGTATCTTGTAAAGACCTGTCTTGGGAACTTGGTTCAGCCTTAGAACAAGCCTTTTGTGTGCTAATATCTGAGGGGCAGTGTCACAGACCCAGCTCCCTCGAGCTGGGGGAAGGCATTAAGTCTCAGTGTGGAGGAAATCTGCCCTCTTGGACTTTCTCAGGGCATGATCTTTGCGGCAGGCTCGTCACGTCCCAGGTGGATTTTGCATTGCATTGGACAGGCAGCAGAATGTGAGGGTGTGCTGATGGTTACCCTGGAAATGCAAAGCACTCTGATGTACAAAACTCTCTGCTTCAGCATTAAACCCACGATGCAGGCGTGTTTGCTGGGGGGGTGGGTTAGTGATGATGCTCCTACAGTAGTGTTCTCCTCTAGAAACATACGTATCAAACGAGTGTTTGTGCTGATGATCTTGGTCCCAAATGATCAAAGCAATAATATATTTTCTCTCCTCCTCTTTTTATGCATATGCTGCCTCTCTGCGATTTGCTTTCTACTCCTTCTTAATGCAAGATCAAGCAGGTTGGTGTCATTGATTTCCCCCTCCTTATAATGCCACTGCAGAGCTTGTGAAAGGGTCTCGCAGCTTGGTTTGGCTCCCCTCTTTCTCCTAAACTGGGAATGTCCAAGGCTGTGTTCTACCAGTAAGAAGCATTTATTTGACTTAATCTTTTTTCCCCTATCATGAGCTGTCTCTGTCATGTTCAGAAAGCTTCTTACTCAAAGACTAATTGAGAAATAAGTGCTTATTCCTGATTGCAAAGTCTAGCAGATGGAAACCAAGACTTTATTTGTGCTGGTGCTCAAGTCCTTGCCTTGCTGTGAGAGGAGTTAATTCTCCTGTGTGTGTGTGAGCAAACCTGTGTACAGATGTGTGTGCATGTTTACAAATACAGGGTGTTCTGTCTGTCTGCTGGAGGCTAGCTGTGTGTATAACTAAAGCTGAATGCCAGGAGCACTTCTGGGTTTGGGTTTTTTCTTCATGTCTGGAGAAGAGCAAAAGAAGAAAAGTATTTTTTTGTAGTGAAAAAAGGGAGATTTGGGACTTGAGGATGTGAAGAAATAATCCCTGGTAGCAGTAAAGACAAGGGTGGTACATTGCAGCAAACCTCAGTGCTCTCAAATATGTGGGTAGTCACTGGAGCTCAAATAGCACCAAAGAGTTTCTTTAACTGTCTCCCTTTCATAAGGGCTGCTGTGAATTTCCCTCCTCTCTGTATTTTCCTAGTAGTGCATTCTTAAAATGCCTACGTGCTCAGTTTGCCATGGGTGAGCCTCTCAGGAGGGCTGTGGTGAGGATGCTAGGCTGGAACTGGGGTGTGTAACTGGTGGGTGAAGGGCAGTCTCCTGGTTTCCTCCCATGGCCTGATCTGCGTAGTCAGGACACTGGAGTTGTCAGCTCAGACTCTTCTTCAGGCAGTGCTACTTCTCCAGGAGCTCTCTGCATGTTTCTCCTCGTGCTGTAAGGTTAATTCCGTAGTGTTCCTCGGCTGTGGGAACTGCTGACAAGGGGTCAATCTTAAAATGGGATTTGAAAGACTGAGTTGTGCCCAGCTTGGAGTTGACATCTAGTTAATTTTTTGCTAAATGCAAGTATTGAATCTGAACTTGGCAAAAAAGGCTGTCTTATTTTCCTGTGATCGACTTTTTCCTTATCCCTTCCAAAGGCAAAAAGAAAGTTTCCCCTGATAAGATGGTGGAGATGCAAGCAAAGATTGAGGAGGAGAGAAAAGCTCTTGAAACTAAGCTTGATATGGAAGAAGAAGAAAGAAATAAAGCCAGGGCTGAACTGGAGAAGAGAGAAAAAGACCTGTTGAAAGCTCAGTGAGTACCCTTCTCTGAGCAGCTCTGTGTGGTCACTGGGTTTTTCCTTCCTGAACTTAGCACTCAGTTATTGGTACCTGGAGGTGTAGGGCAAGGGGACCATCAAACTTTGTGTGACATGAACATCAGCCCTTGCTGTTGTCAGAGTGAAAGAGGAGCTTGCTCTGCTTTCAGAGTTTAGAGCAGAAGGAAAAGACAAACTTTATCCTTTTTGCTGCTTCTTTCTTCTCTTTGGTTGTGCAAGGCAGCCTAGAAATGCAAGGGGATCCTCCAGCCCCCTGCGCAGAGCAGCTGTGCTGTGTGTTCAGTGGGCAAGAGCTGTGCAGCAGGCTGGCTTTCCTGCAGCACACTGTCACGAGCACATCACCTGGGGCCTAGGGATTCTCTGCTCTGGAGTGGAAGAGCTGCCTGGATTGCACCAGCCTGTGCAGATGGGACAGTCCTGCTGTCGGGCTGCTCAGCAGCAGCCACTGTTCCCAGTCTGCATCTCGCCTGCCCTGCCTTCACCTCTGCTCACTCCCTTCCACTTCTGCAGCTGCCTCTGGGCATGGCTGTGCTGCCAGAGCCCTCGGGGAGGGGAGCCTTGGGTATCCTGGTGCTGTCACCCATGGATTGCAGCCCCTCCAGAGGGGACTTGTGGCAGGAGAGACTTCTCTGCCGACCTGGTTTTGCTTCTGAGAAAGCCGTGGGAGCTGGAGCACAGGGAACTCCCTGCATTTGCTTGCTCTGCCTCACCCTCGCTTAACCTTGGGAGCCAGACAAGTTTTTCCAGCCCTCTGAATGCTGCCTGGGCTGTAAAACTGAGCTGGACCTACCACCTTGGAGTGCAGTGGGATAGGAGCCTTTACATGTCCCTGTCTCTAGACAGGAGCACCAGTCCCTGCTGGAGAAACTGTCTGCACTGGAGAAGAAGGTGATTGTCGGCGGAGTGGACTTGCTGGCAAAAGCAGAGGAGCAAGAGAAGCTTCTAGAAGAATCAAATATGGAACTGGAAGAACGAAGGAAGAGAGCAGAACAGCTTCGAAAGGAGCTAGAGGAGAAAGAGGTGGGGTTCTACGTGGTAGCTGTCGGAGAACAGGGATGGTGGGATGTGCTGTGCTGTGTGCCTTGGCTTTGTGCCTGTGGATCAAGTGTGGCTTTACTCCAGGCATGGCAGAAGCCAACTGCTTTGGAGGCCAGGCAGCAGCAGTGCCACTGCAGTGGGTCTGAGACAACCTGGCTGAGCCAGAACTTCTGTGCCCTTTGAAGGGCTTTGTTTTGCTTCAGTAGTTTCTCCTTGTTCAACAAAATAGCTCAAGAAACTACTGCAGATGGCTGCTTTGGTCTTGTTAACGTGTCTGTGCCAAATCCTGCCCACAGCAAGAGCGCCTGGACATCGAGGAGAAGTACACCAGCCTCCAGGAAGAAGCACAGGGGAAAACCAAAAAGCTGAAGAAAGTCTGGACTATGCTTATGGCTGCAAAATCAGAGGTCAGTGTCTGGGGTCCTGAGCCTGGGATCACATGAGGGACTGCAGCAGGGGAGGGAAGCCAGTAGCTTCGTAAGGCTGGGAAAAGGCCCCGTGTTTAGAAGTGTTTTCCTGTGCTTTGCATTTGGCCCTTGGCATTCAAAAAGATCCAGTTAAGTCTGGAGTTGGAGCTGCACAGTCACAGTCTAGAGCTCTTCCCCAAGCCAGGCTCAGAGGGTGGATGTGCAAGACCCTGAACCATTCAGCACTTCAAGGAAAACCACGGGCTCTTGCTGAAACAGGCACTTGCTGGTAGCCTGGCATCTTGCCTTGCAGTAGCCCCAATGCTCCTCTGCTCTCTGCTGTCTGTCCCCTCTGCCTGTTTGTCCTCCTTGTCTCTCCCTCAGCCACTGGATCAATGTGTCCTTTGGCTGGTATCTGGAGTTCCTGTTTCATGAGAAGTGCATTTTGTCTTTGAGATCAGAGACTTTTTTTTTCCTTGAAGTCTTGCCAGGGCTGTAACTTGTCTGCTCATTTCATCTGCTCGTAGCTGGTGCAGAGCTTGGATTGGCAGAAGGCCAGCTCCATTTTTATGAGACTGAGAACTTCATGCCACTTGCTGTCATCTCTGAGGGGGAACTTTCTCAGAGGGTTTATGCTTCAGAGATAAATATTCTAGTGCTTACAATCAGAGTTTGCTTTTGTTTCCCCCAGAACTCTGTATGGGCAGAGGAGTGTTTTCTTTCAGGCTGTGTCTTAAGCTAACTCTGCCACCTCTCCCATGCCTGGTTTGTCTGCAGATGGCAGATCTGCAGCAAGAGCATCAGAGGGAGATTGAAGGATTACTAGAGAACATTCGGCAGCTGAGCAGGGAGCTTCGTCTTCAGATGCTCATCATAGACAACTTCATCCCTCCAGACTACCAGGTAAAGAGGAAGAGCCCAAGCCTGCGCCGTAAGATTGCGCTGGGCGTGCTGAGCCCTCTGCCTCTGATTCTGCCCAGCCAATGCCATGAGTTGGCTTTGCTCCTCTCCACGAGGTGCTGGTGGTGAACTGTCTGACACTTGGCTGTTAAGCTGTAGCACAAAGGAGCTGGTGTGAGCCTTCCTTTGCTGCTAGCGTGGCTCCGTTGGTGTCTGTGCCGATTGTCGGAACCAGCTGATGTTCACATAGGGAAAGATGCTCCTGTCAAGTGATTTTTGATTCCTGCTCAGAGTCTGGCTGGAAGGAGATGAGCAAGTGGGTGTGCTTGGCTCCGAGACCAGCACGGTGTCGTGTCTAACGAAGTCAGAGTGGCTTTGTTGCATTTCACAGCAGCTTGGATAACTTTGGCCGCAATTCCATGGCTGTGGAATCTCTTTCGGGGGAGCAGTGTATTGTGTGCTGAGGGTGTGCTAAACTCAGTTCCCTCACTGCACATTTGCCTAATGGTCTTAAACCATCAAATCCCCTTCCCTGTGTGTTTAACTGGTGTGTTCACCCTCTGCTTGCTGGTGTCAGATATTAATGGAGAGCAGTAAGACTGAGCTTGGGACTCTTCACTCCTAACACACAGAAGATCACGATGAACTCAAATGTGATTAATGTTATGTGATAGAAAATACAAAAGCTATTTCCCTAACCTTTCATCTGGAGGGCTGTTGCTCTGCTGATGACACCAGCACAGCGGGACACCCGTGCTGCAGGGGGACTCCAGCACGTGCAGTTTGGGAGTGGTGGTTTTCTCTTTGAGTGTGGTTAATAAAACACGTCCTTAACAAAGCACTTGAAATGGCCAAGGCTGTTCTTAAGCAGCCTGTCCAGAGCCTTCAGGGATCCATATTCTGGAAAATGCACCCAGATGGTGCCAGTCTCTAACAATTCCTGTTCTGATTTCTCTCTAGGAAATGATTGAACACTACGTTCACTGGAACGAGGACATAAACACGTGGCAGCTGGTAAGTCAGTGCCTGTCTCACCTTGGCACAAGCTTCTGAGGAGTGTCTTGAGCTCAGAAGGAACCTGGTAAAACTGCAGTTAGTCAGTTTTATTGTGTCGACTTCACTGGGTGACATCAGACTTCACTAACTGAGCTTTCTCTCTTTAAGAAATGTGTGGCATATACAGGAAACAACATGAGGAAACAGACGCCTGTCCTGGTTAAAAAAGAAAAAGATGTGAGTGAGTCACTCTTTATAACCACGTCTTGCACTGCATGGGTCTGAGCTCTGCCTGGCCAGTTAAGTCTCCTCTTTTGAAGAGAGGAGTCTTTCTCATGTTACAAAGCACTGTTGATCAGCCCTTAGTGCCATGATACAGTAATTGGAGTTGGATCAGGGGTTGGACTCGATGATCTTGGAGGTCTTTTCCAACCCAATCTATTCTATGATTCTATGATAAACCAATTCTGATAACTTTTTAATTCTGGGGGGGTATTTCTGTTGCTTTTTAGCCCTTTGAAGTGGACCTTTCCCACGTTTACTTGGCTTACACCGAGGAAAGCTTGAGGCAGTCACTGATGAAGCTGGAGAGGCCGAGGACTTCGAAAGGAAGATCCAGGCCCAAGACGGGTAGAAGGTGAAGAACTTTGGAGTATCTTTATGTAATGGGGGATTTACCCAGGGGAAGGCCTAAGTTTGTGTCTGCAAACTTACCCCAAGTCTTCAAATGTTTGCTTAATGCAAAAAGTGCTAAAATCCTGCACGGTATAAAGCTTACCAGTGCCAAGTGTGACAGAACCAGGCTGAAATCTCCTTACTACAGTCAAACCTTGCCCAGAAAGACTTACCTGGGGATTTTTTTCTGATGCCCTTTTGCTGCATTCCACTCTTCAGGCTTCTTGCTTTCTTTTGCTGTGTTCATTTAACATCTGTCACGCTGGCAGTGCACATACTGATGCTACTGGGAAAGCAGCGTGCTGTTGGGGGAGATTTCAGCACGAGTTGCCCTGGTTGCTTTGAGACACACTCGTGGAAGAGTAATGCTGTGGCTGGTCCCTGTCTCTCCTCGACAGCGTAGTGATGTGTGTGTGCTGTTATTTTTCCCTTTCCTTTCTGCTCTCCAAACAGAAAACGGTCGGCAAAACCCGGAGCTGTCATTGACTCTCTGCTGCAGTAGGTGTGACCCGTTCAGAGTTGCCGTAAACAAATCAGTGAGTGTGTAAGATTTGGCCAGAATATGGGATTCAGGAGCTGACACGCTGACGTGGCTCTCAAATCCATGCCCTGCTGGCATGGAGCTTTATTTAAAAGAAAAGAACTATGTATTTTTCCCTTTGTTGCCCACATATTGTATGTTATATTAACATATTAAACCCGTATATATGGTGGTTGTGAAATTCCATGTGTTAAACGTGCTGTGCAGGGGAGCTGCTGGCTGTCCTTGGTGAAATGTATGGAAAATAAGGGTTCTAGATGTGTCCAAGTGCTAGATGTGTTAGCTCCACACAGTTGATGGAATCCTAAACTTTAAAGCTGGTAAATGCGATTTCTGCCCTGCTTTGCACATAACCAGCAGCTTTCACCCTTCCCTGCTGCCCTGACTTGGGTTTGACCCCGAGACTTGGGGTTTGGGCTGCTGCAGACCTGAGTATCCAACCCTCTGGGTCCAGTGCCCCTCGCTGTGGCTGTGAACCCCGTGCTGTGCGCCGAGGACACTGCCCTCTCCCCTTCCCTCGCTGTCCTGCTGTGCAGAGAAAGCCTCTGGGGAGGGGAAAGGTGAGCTCTGAAGGTCTGAGACCTCTGCAGAGGGACTGCTCTGAAGTGCAACAGAAAACACACGTGTCCAAGTGGGTTTATTTCTGTCTCTCCACGCGTGATCCGCTGGCACTGCGTGGAATGAGGCCTTTGGTGCAAAGGCAAAGGGAGCTTTTCTTCTTTCCTCCTTTTCAGGCTGTGCTGTGGCGTTGCTTTGGCTGCTGTTGAGATAATTTGGTTTTAATGTATGTGAATTCTTTTGTAACCTGAACAGCAGGGGTTATTTAAGGGGAATGCTCTCACTCTGGGACTGTGAGCGCGATGGCTCCGGTTCCTCAAGGGCACTGGGCCAGTGCCTGAACTGAGGGTGGCTCTGACTCCAGGCACAAACTGCCTGGCTTTCCCTGAGCTGTAACATCCCCTGAAATGGCCAGTGCTGTTTCTGTTCCTGTCTGGGCTGCACCATCTCTGGTTCTGGCTGTGCTCTGATGAAAGGAAAAAATTCTGGCTTCTTCCTATTTATTTGTGGTGGCTGCTCTTTTTTCTTTGATATTTATGCTGCTAATAGACACCTATCACTTTAATCCATTGCTTTTGTGTCAGAAATTGCATCTTCAGCCCATGTGTGCTTTGTAACTCGTGCTGGAGCATCTCTCTGCAGGCACCTCAACAGCCCCTGTGCCAGGGGATGGCAGTGAGCTGTGACTTGGGGATCTTGGTGTTACCTGGAGGTGTCAAAGCCTGTGAGGACTGATAGGAGACACTGGGACAGAGAACAAGACAGCTCTTGAGGTCTCACTAACCACCAGAATGCTCTTGTGGAGCACTCAGAGCTGATGAAGAGGTAAACACTCCAAATTGTCCATCTAGCCTGTAGCTGTGCTCTGGGAAGAGCTGGCCTTGCTTTGAGTGTGCTTGGGTAGAGTGCTCTTGTGTCACAAAACGAGGCAGGTGGAAGGAAAATGGCTCAGATGCTGGAGTGTCTCCTGCCACGGAGCAGAGGGCTGGGGAGCTTTGGCCAGTCCCTGCTCTCAGCCAGGGTTAACTGCTGCACTTCCCTCAGCTGGGCTGAGGTTTGCTGAACATTCTGCTTTTGAGGGAGTTTCTCTGGCCCTGGGCTTTCAGATGGATGATGGAAAAGCTGATTTCACCTGACAGACCTCTCTGGCTTAAGCATACCACTGTCAACCAGGGCCCTGCAGTTTAAACACTGCACTAGCAGAGCATGTGCTTTACAGTTCATGCTAGAGTCCTGCTGCTGGAAACAATTGTACTTTAAATATTTAAGTGAGCTGTGGGGCAGAGAAAACACTAAATAATTGCTCTCATACCTTTGTAAGTGGCAGAAACTGGCTGTAATCCCCTGGTTTTGGGGCTTGCAGAACAAATTATCTGCTCTTGCAAATCCAGTGGAGTGCTGCTGTGCTTGGGGGGCTCTACCAGCTGGGCTCTCCTTGGAGCTGCTGTGTTTAGCAGCAGCCCTGGGGTGTTCCAGGCTGCACTCTTACCAGAGGGGCCTGCTCAGTACCCCTGGACACTTGTGAGATGTCAGATGGGTCCAGATTGTGTTTTAAAGAGAAATGGGCTTGGTTTGTCTGGGGTCTCTAAGAGCTGAACACAGCAGTTCTC
This sequence comes from Chloroceryle aenea, assembly GCA_013399075.1. NCBI lineage: Eukaryota > Metazoa > Chordata > Aves > Coraciiformes > Cerylidae > Chloroceryle > Chloroceryle aenea. The sequence continues at coordinate 66,099 of VWZY01004499.1, read as the reverse complement.
AGCCCAGGTCAGTAGTGCTCTGTAGTATTTAACACCAACCATACTATCACTAAATATATATGTAAAATCTAGTCTGTGTGCTCATCTTTGTCTGGCCACCAGAGATTCCCCTCATTCCAGAACACTGACCTTAGCCTTTAGATTTTTTTGAGGCTTTGTGTTGTTTAATGTAATTATTTTATGTTTAACTTGGTCCTGATCCTTGTGTTAAGAGGAGGGGAAAAGGGTCCCTAGTGCCTTTCTCTGACTACAGTGTCTGCACGTGTCCAGCTTCAGCCCTTCTCTGGTCTGCTCAGCCAGTCCCTGGGGAGGAGAGACTGCTCCTCTGCTTCTGGGATTTGTCTTCCTATTTATTGGGTGTTTTACCTGTTTGTTTCTGGTTATTCTTTGGTTTACCATTCAATGTTACTCCTCACACTGTATATATCAGTATTGTGTCCCTGGAGCATGTTCGTGCCATGAAATAAAATTCTCAATTCCTACTTCCACCACTGTGCAGTTTTTCACCTTGCTTTAGCCACAAAGTACCTTCCTCTGGGGGGTGGGAAGGGCAGCTCCCCTGGTCCCTGTCACCTCTGGGGCAGTGCTTACAGAGTTCAACTGGGCTGGGGCTGTGGGGGAACCTGGCCTCCCAGCATTGCTGGGGCTCCTCTGGCCC
>VWZY01004499.1:23289-41827 GCA_013399075.1 Chloroceryle aenea | reverse complement strand
CCAAATTAGTATGGAATTTTCAAAACCAAACCCACATCTACACTCAGGTGGGAATTCATTTGACAGCATTTTTCATATTCAAGCAACATCATGGTTTTTGTTTTCTCACAAAATACCCTCTCATGATTCTATTGCTGTGTGCGCGGTGCGTTTCATTTTGCTCCCTTCCTTGGTTTCATTTTCTATGACTGCACCATCTGGTCAAGGAAAAGGCCTGGCTGCCAGCAAAGCTCTGCTGGAGAAAGCAGCACTGTGGAAACTGCTGCTCTGGAGGTAAGGAAGTAGGCAGGATGTTACTTCAGATAAGGGCAACTCTTCCTCAACATCAGGGCGATCTAAAATCTCCTGCCATCGTGGACCTTCTGGCTGCTGCAGAACAACGGGGCCAGAAAGCTCCAGCTCCTGCTGCAGAAGAGGAAGGAGAATGTGTGTCCTCCACACAACAACTGTGTCCTCAGGTTGTCACCAGCACCTTTGATAGGCACCTGTAGTGTTGGGGACAGCCCCCCAGGTCTGCCAGTCACGGTGCAGCAGGCACAAAGGGTGGGCAGAAGGGGCAGCAGCAGGGAAATAGAACGAGCAGCCTGGGCTGTATCTTTTTGTCCCTTTCTACCAGCTCTTCATTTAGGAAGATCACTCATCTGGTGGAAATGGTTCCTCTAAGGAAGAAGCAGCTTCCTGATGTGGTTGCCCAAGCTGAAGAGCCAATATGCCAAGTGTCAAATGGCTACTGGTGTTATTCAGGGCTTACAGGGGCCTGTCAGAAAGATGGGATACTCTTTTTTGCAGGCCCTGTTGGGACAGGACAAGGGGGGATGGTTTAAACTCAAAGAGGGATATTTTGACTGGAGAGAAGGAGAAATTGTTGGTGCTGAGGGTGGGGAGAGCCTGGCCCAGGCTGCCCAGAGAGGTGGTGGCTGCCCCATCCCTGTCCCCATCCCAGGGGAGGTGGCCGGGGCTCTGAGCACCCTGCTCTGGCTGCAGATGGCCCTGCTCCCTGCAGGGGGTTGGACCAGATGAGCCTTGAAAGTCCCTTCCAACCCAAACCACTCTCCAATAACTTCTCCCCATCATATGTTACCTCTTCAAAGCAAATAAAAAGGTACAGATGATGATTTTGGAGGCAGATGAACAAGGCCAGCCTTTTCTTTCTGACATATGAATGTATCAGATGCTCTGTCATAACACAACACAGGAAGAAACAGCTCTCAAGCCCCCACATGTAACAGTGGTGTGGTTAACTACCCTGAACCTCTGAGAGCTGGTTCTGCCAAGGCAGCCACCTCAGGCCACTCGGCCAGCACGTGCTACTGAGGTGAAGGGACAGAGCCAGGAGCTGCCAGGCACAGGACAGGACAGGAGGAAACGCAGCACCTCAAAGTACAGCACGCTGTGACATCTGCCAACATGAACTGAATGGTTGTATTCAGCAGCAGAGTAGCATGACTAGGAGAAAAGGAGGTGACATTGCATACAAGAGGTAGATGCAGTTATGAAAGGAAGACCACGGGCTGCTTCCTTGGGAAGGAAAAGATGTGGGAGCAAGGCAGCATAAATCAAGCTATGGCAGTCTTAGTGGTAACTAGAAAGAGACAGACTGGGAGGACTGGAGCTTGGGGAGAGAGGGAAGTTGAAGCCTTCACACCTGCAAGGACTCAGACTGGTCTCCAACTGGAGCAGTTGATTTTAGCTGCCCAAAATAGGGTTCAGATGCTCAGACTCACTCACTGCACAGTGGCAGCAAGCCCCAGATGCAGCTCAAGAACACTGGATGGAATTGTGCTTTGGAGCTGGAGCCACCTGCTCTTCAGGCTCTCTCCAGAACATGTCCCTCTCTTGCCTTCAACTCAGTTTTCTGAATCCTGTTGGCTGTGTACTAAATATAAAATGCTGTTACCTTTTGCCCTGCACTGCACCTTCCTCGCATATCCAGCGCTGTATCTCCCTTTACCATTACCACTCTGTAATTGTAGCTTCTTCTCTTATCAGAGGCTGAGACGTTCTCATCTGCATCAGAACGAATTTCTATGTATTCAATGTCTGAAAAAGGGAAGGAGAGAGTTTTTAGGTTCTCAAAAATCTTTATAAATATGCCATGGTTAACAGGATTGGAGAGGCATAACGTGCAGTAGTCACAAACTGAACATCCACTGATGGATACAGCTCTGAAATTAATTTTTCCCAAATGGCAAGAATCAAGTTGTGTGCAGTTCCCCTGCCTCAAGGAAACCTTAGCTTTGGCAAACATGGAAAAGGGAAAACTGACTCTACTGATCCTGTAACTTACTACGGAACGTGTAATAAAAAGATTATAGTTGAACAACAGACGTAGCCTGTAGAATGGAACCAACTACTTTCAGATCCTAGGTTTTCAGTGCTGTGCACAAACACCTTGCCATATGCAATGCTCAGCAGCAAATGGGGACATATGGGCCAAGCTAAAAAAAAAATCATGTACATACCTTGTCCTCTGTAGGTGCTCCGCCAAAGGTCACGAATTATTTTGTTGATTTCTTCCATCTTCATGCTATGAAATGTCATTATGGCTCTAAAGAACAACAACAGCACGTGCAAATTGTTATAGGTGCAGCCACGGGCTTTGAGAAAGGCAGCAGCTCCCTTTCCACTCCCTAAAAACTTCTACTAATAAATATTAACCCTAATAAATACTAGTTTTGAATGAGAATTACCTGTAGACTGACCCCACTCCACCCTGTAAATAATTCTATTCTCACAAACAGCTCGGCCTTGAGGAGCAGTGAAGACACCAAGATCTGCAGCCAGTCTCTCACTGGAGAGGCAGCTAACCTGACTTTTTCATTTATGCACGAGGTGTACTTTCAGACTGACACCAGGGAAACAAATCTGATGTGGAGCCTTCCGAAACGAGAGGAGCGTTACTCGCTGGCACAGTTCCCCAGCAGTGCCAACAGCTGGGTCTCAGCAGGGAAGGAGAGCCTGTGAAGTTTCCTCAGAGCCAAGAATATAACTTCTGACTCCCCAAAGAGGCTTTAAGACTGGAGCTCCCTGTCCCTGCAGCAGCAAGGGTAACACAGGATGGCATTAATAATTAAAGTCCCTTCCAGTAATGCAGCACCAGGACTTCAGTTCAAGAATAGAGGACTCCATAGGAAAGCATTCAAGAAAGAACAGGATGCTCCATTTCTAACTTAGCTTTTTAAATAAAACCCACTCTGTAATGAAAAGAACACTTGCTCAATTTAAGAGAACATCCTTCTTTCCAACAAAATGTGGGGGAAAGCAAATAGAATTCTGAAACAGACTTTTTTTCTACGTCCCCTCTTACAGGAATTATTTCCACCTGCTCTGGGGAATACTCAATAAGAAGATTTGTTAAGTCTGAAGAAAACCTTTTCAACTATTTACTGAATTAAGCCTGAGAATGCATTCCTCATCAATATTTACCACAAGCCAACAAAGATCAAGTGATTGCACAGATCACCCAACTGCTGGTTTTCCTGGCTACAGCAATCTCTGGCCATTAGAGTTAACGTTTCGTCTCACCGATTTTTCAGATGATTACCAATAAGTGATGCTTATCCATTTTTCTTGAAATGACAAGACTGATTTCCTGTTTTGCCTTAAATAGAAACAATAGATGATTTGATACCGTACAAAAAGATTCTGAATTCTAAAAAGGGAAATTCTTGGAGTGCATTTCTATTTAAGCTGAAAGGGGAGAATTATTACAGGCTCCGAACACTTGAGAACATCACAGAATAAAGGGTGGATTGCTTTACATCCTAAGATTATGTTTCATTTTCTTTAATTTTATCATTAGAACAGAGCTCCTCTAGACTGTCTTTTCAACTTGGAAGGGTCTCATGTATTTAGCTTCTCTTCTTGACCATTACACCATCCCTCAACCACATTATTACTCTCCCGTGCTCCTTTTTCCAGCACTACTTGACTCTTGCTAACACAGGAGACCAAAATTCCATCCTAGACTCAAGAGATGAGTGCACTGGAAATTCATACAGTGACCAAGATATTCCCCCTTCCTCCTCTTTTTTGTTCCTAATGCTCAACTTCTTGTTCTGTTGCTGAGCACCAGGTGTGTGTCTGCTGAAACACACTCACTGGCACCAGGATCCTTCCCCACTGTCCACCACGTTGGCGTAGCTCGTGGCAATCCCATCATTACCATTGACCATCCAGCGAATTTTAGGGAGCTGTGCCTTTTACTCTGACTTTGTTTACAAATGTTGAGATGCTATTTTTGACCAGTCAGTCCAAGACTAGAAAACAAGCTTCCAGAGGAAGCAGAAGCAATCACCAAGTTTTGTTACACTTTCCACCCTTTCTTTTGATCTTGCCTTCTCCAATAGAAGAACAAAACCACCCACACTGGAAAGGGGGAAAACCCAAACCACCTCTCCAGTGCAATATTCTTTAATGAAAACACAATTGTTCACCTGAGAAGGTGATCAGGGGAGCAAGAGATTTACCTGGCTCATTTTACTCATATTAAGAGAAGAGAGATGATGCTAAAAGATATTGCTGTAGGAATCAGAGTGGTGTGAGATGATGCAAGAAAGACCCGGGTAGGTAATGAAGGATTTAAACACAGACTTCACCTTTCCCACTGTGGAGCTTATGCATTTTGAGATAACACATAAGAGAGACTTAAAAAACCACTCTTCCAGCTATCCACTGAGCACCCTGTCATCTTTCCTCTACTTCCCTCAAAACCCACCAAAATTACAGGAAGAAAGGAAAACCAATTTTGAGAGTTACATACATCAACTTCAAAATTTCCTTCATCCTGCCAAGCCTTAAAAAGGTGTGCTTGGTAAGTTATCTTAACATTTGAATGCTTGATTTTTTTAAAGGGAAATAATTGTATCTCTCAGGAGGATTACATCAATTTCCTGTGTCTAGGTTACCCCTGGAAGTTAGAGATGGAAAGCTGCTTTTGCATCGAGGTTATCGATAGTAATAAAACCTAAACCACTGAAGAGTTACCCTCGTACAACAATACTTACTTATCAAGAGCCTTGTAATAAAGGTCCAGATCTTTGTTTGCCAGCTCTGTTGTTCTCATAACAATCATCATCTCCCTGTATTTCTCCTCTGCATCTTTGAATTGGGACTCTCGAAGTTCCTTTTTAAACCGAACAATCTCTTCCTCAAATCCACGCTGTCGGCCAAGTGCAACATGATGGTTTCTTTTCAGAGATTCTATTCTCTCCTCTAAATGGTTCTTTTCACTGTGAAGCCATAATTGATAGACAAGTCTTTTTATTTAGCAGTTCAGGGATTCTTTGATCAGGGTTCTCACTGTGAGTTTATGTCAGACAGTAGCTCATTATATGGTAATGATGAAGTCCGTAGCAATTAAAATTATAGCACTAACATCCTCAAAATTAAGAGACTAATGAAATAACAAATATTTAAGTTTAAGAACATATTCAAATCTCCATTCTGAGTGGGAGAAGCAAGGTATGAAGTCCGAATGCCAAAGTGCTGTATGCAGGAACACAGAAAATAATTCATCTCATCAGTGGAAATAAATTAGGATACTAAGCAAAATAAGATTAATTAATGGGGTAACATCTAGAAAGCTAAACAAATAGTTCAGCCTTCAGAACCAGCACTGGGCTAATCCCTTTTCAATAGTGTTTATTATCTAAGTAATTAATGTTAAACTACTCAAGTAAAGATAGATTTCTCTGCTGAGACCTAAGTGAGCAGACTGAACCCAAAACCTAAATATTCTTATCCGAAAACATTGGAAAAATAGAATTAATGTGGATTTAGTTGTAGAAGTTATTAAAAAAAGATGGATTAGATTGAAACAGGTAGGGCAACATGTGCACAGATGTTTATTGCTAGCTAGAAGCACTATATAATTTCACTGGGTGATTTATGCTGTTGTCCTGGGGATTTTAGCAGTGTGAGTCTGAAGGAGGAAATGGTCTTTGTGAATGTGGAGAAAGGTGGAGTGGGGAACACACTAAGCCAGTTATGTTTTACTGTCTGCACTCAGCTATCCAGTGAATTCTCGTGCAAAACACGCTGTTCTGCTCTGAGGACACTTACTTTTTCATTTGTGGGACCTTCATTTCTCCCATCTCCTTCATAAGGTGTTTTATACTGTCTTCAACTTCTTTTAGCTCTTGATTCCGTCTCCTCAGAGTCAGGTTATCCTGTAGCCACCTTTCCTGTACCTGTCTCCACAGAAAGCAAGAAGTTATATAATGTTTCCATACAGTGATTCTCAAAAGTATGAGTTCTGCACAACCATAAACACGCTGCAAACAATGAAAATTATCACAGTGAGAACTTATCTTGTGCTGGGAACAGGGCACAACAGAAATTGTGCAGTATTATTTTTACTTTTGCATATACTAATTTTTCAAATTAGTTTGTCAGCCTAATGGGTGTATAGCAGCTATTCAGACTAAGAGCTGATTAAATAAATCAGGAGGAGACAAACTTTGCACCACTAGGGCCTAGGCAGACTTAATCCAAACCCAGGATTTATTTCAACTATGCAAAACATACTTCACTGTAAAACAACACATCTACCTTTTGAGTGTCAATGTCTTGTCGAATCATTTCCATCTCTTTACTTATCTTTTCCTTCTGTTTCTCACAGGCAGCTAACAGAGAATTTACTTCGTCAAGTTCAGACTCCTTTTGCTAAGGAAATAAAATGGCACACAGTTTAAACACAGGAGTGCTTTAAATGCCAGCTTTTTGTTGTCTGGTTCTTAGGTTACCTTTTTATAGTCATCTTTCCTTTGTTGAATATAGTTTTCAATTTCTTTCACGTATTTGTTGATATCCTTAACTTTCTCTTTTATGCCATTTATCTGCAGGGAAAAATATTTCAAATTAAATAACATCCCAGAACTGACAGACTCTCTGCCAAAGATCAGATGCTGGATCACGCTGTTGTCAAAGCACAATTCCTTAGCAAAGCTGCCTCTAATTTACTTTCACCTTTTGAAATCCAGATGCTCCTTCTTACCACAGAAGTGTTTTTCAAAACAACTGGTCAATCACTCATTTGTGCCTACACAAGAGGGTCACTTCACCTGAGAAACCTGGTCTGTCCCTTGGCCAGGACAGGTTACAGTCACCCTTGCTGTTTCTTTTAGACCTGCTGGGCAGAGCTCTTAATAGCACTGGTCACAAAATATCACCAAAATTCCCTGGAAGGCTTTTGAGAAGACTGCCAGAGATTAATTGCAATTTAATTCATCTCCTGGCTGGTTATGTTCCTTTTCTTCCCTGGAAGCTGCTCCAATCTAAAGCATTTACTGAGGTCACACTGCTGTTTCCTGAAAGCAAACTCATTACCATGCCTTCCACCTACACCTAAAGAACAAGATATAATTCCACCTTTCAGCTATGCCCAGAGCAAACGAACCTTCTCTTGTGTTTCTTTGTTACTTGCAGTCCTTTTATTCACTAGATCCTCCTTCTCCTGCTGCAGCTTTTCTAAAGTTGCATCCAAAGGAAATGCCTGTTCTTTTGCTTCCTGAAAAGTAGTTGAAGAGAGTACTTTTTACTTTCTCATTCGGTTAAAGATCAGTAATTTTTCAAGTGTTAAAAATATTCATGTGGTTCCTTTTTTTTTTTTTTTTAGCATGTTAAAAAAGAGGATGTGAAAATATTAAAGTTCCAGAAATTCCCAGTGGTATGGAATAACAGAACAGGACAAACATTTCAAAATACATCTTATTTCCTACGATTAAAGACAGTGATAAATATAACAAGATTTCCCCACCCCGGGACAAGAAAGCCAAGGGTTAAAGAATATTTCCTACCCTGATCTCTCTGGATAGGGACTGAACCTCAGTGGTTAATTCCACTGTTTGTTCCTCCAGCTGCTGACGACGCTGCATGCTGCTGGAGATCTGAAGTCTCTCTGCTTTAAGCTCATTAACTGTACTCTTCAGCTGCTGGATCTGATTTTGCTGGTCTTGCTTGAGTTTCTGATTTAACTCAATTTTACCAGTAACTGCAGATGAAAACAAATGCAGAGTGAACCAGTCAGGCTGCAATTAAAAACATTTGTCTCCCTTATGACAATTTAACTTGAAACGAAGCTAGTATGACCCCCCAAAATCAAACCAGACTACTAGAACACAGTTATTTCAGAATGTAAAGTAAACTGAAGTTTGGATTTGTAATGGCATCGAGTCAATATAGACACAAAATGCCAGTTTGGGATGACCTACCTGTATCCCAGAGGTGTTTTTTCTCTTGTTTTTCATGGCTTACTTGTAGAACAGTTCTACTTAAATCGACCCCTAGCAGCTTAGCCTCCTGCTGAGCAATCTTTCGTTCAACATCCCTAATGTCAGTCTGAAAGTACGAGGAAAATTGCTGTTTACTATGGCATTAATGGCTGGCAATCTCTTTTTATACCTTTGGCACACAAGAGTAAGCTTGGGGCTTGAGGTACGCAACTTGAGACCTTCAAATTTACCTCCTCTGCTGGAGCAATGTTGAAAAAACACTTTGGTGTCCCTGTGGTGATGCTCAAGTTCTGAATTATTCTTTTCAGAGTTACTACAGCACGGAATTGAATCAGAACTTAAGGGACTCTGTGGACCTCGAAAGAAAAAATCTTTACGTAAAACTTGAGGTGTTGTTAGTACTGAGATCACCCACGTTATGCTTTCAAGTACTTTGACTTTGTTTCAAAAGCCTTCACACCTCGAAGTTTTGTCAGATTATTGAGTAACTACATATTTAAATGCTAGCAAGTGAGTATCATTTACATATTAAAAGAAATTGCCAATGCATACCTGGTACCTTTCCATTAGTGTTATATCCTGCAAACACGCCTTGGCACCGTCCTCCTCAGACAAAGCTGTCTGCAAGACTGATCCCTGTTCTTCTATCTCGCCCTTCAGGGCTGTTAAATCCTTGTTTGCATTCTGTATCTTGTTCCTCAAGTTTGGTATGTCCCTATCTTGGAGTTCAACTACAGTTTGCCTTAAATAAAACACAAATCCATGAAATTTCCCTTGTCAAAACCAGCAGCATAAGCTCAAGACATTCAAGACCACAAAATCTGCAATATGATTTAATAGTGGAAGACTAAATGGAGCCAGAATAATATCCCCTTAACTTTGCCCATGTTCAGTTAACCTTAAGTTATATACCCAGCTAATGTTAACACATCCCTCATTTTAGACAGGCGAGATGAAACAAAGCAGCAAACAAAATCTCTTTTAGTTTTTAACTTCATTCCAGCAAGAGCTCACAGAGGCTCTAAATCCACTGTCCAGGAGTGCCCTCTTGTGTACGAAAGCTCCACCCTCTGAACACATAACTCTCCAAATTCTCCCAGCACAATGGTCTGCAAACTTCTTGGGACTTGAGTCTCTTCACCTACTGGAAACTGAGTACATAAGTACCTCTTAGGAATTTGTTAACGTGACCTACACATTGTATTACCTTGCAAGCACAAAAAAACCCACCCAAACAAACCAAACACCAAACCCAACTTCTAAACGTTTTTTGCAAGATGGTCGTTTGCCAAGTACATTACCTAAGTGGTTTAAGACTCATCATTTCATCACGTTTTTTCTCTTTTCTTTTAAGCTCAGACTCTGTTGACTTCAGTTTATCTGGAGCAAGACGCAGCTTAGACTGCAGGTCACTGATTACATCTTGCAGCTCAGCCTCCGTTTGAAAAACTCTTTGACAAACTGGACAACATGACTGGTTCTCCTCTGTCAGCTGTGTAATGAACTGGGAATAAACTGCAGTGGCTCCAGCAAGCACAGCTGGTTTAAAAAGAAACACAAGACTTTATGTGGAATAAAGAGTGATAACCAGATCTGAACTAGGTATCTAATCACCATCAACAGAGACAAATTATAATCACTACATCACAAAGGCTGGAAACCAAAATCACAGAACCCCAGCAGGGTGGAGGTTGAAAGGGAACCTTCATTCAGCAGGATGCCATAAATTACCTCAAGTCCTCATCAACCTGAATCATTCTGCAATCCTGTTTTATTAAACCATGCTCTTTCCCCTCACTAACAGGGGACGTGAGTACTTCAGGAATTACTTTCAGTCAGTAGCAGGCCCCGAGGGCCAAGCCAGCACTGGGAGATCCACACAACAAACATTTATCTCTTTAGCTTTGAGAAGGTGACCATCTACACATAGAGTGAGCCAAAGCAGATACTTAATTTACACATAATAAGAGAATTAACAGAAAGAATTAAAACCACTGATCTTGCTTAAGTGTGAAAAAGAAATCAAAAGTAGTAAAGATAAGGAAAATTTAATAAAGAGTAGTAAGATTCAGGAATCATCTCCCTCAAGTTGTTTTCTGTGCCCACTGTTTGTCCTGCACAAGAAACAGTCTCAGTCTCTGTGATTTAAATTTAAAACAAGCTTTAGGGGAAAAAAAAGAGTAGATCTATATATGAACTTACCTCGCTGTTTGGAACTTTTTTCTATTTCATCTTGAAGTCTGTTCAGATCAGTGTCAAAATCTTGGCTTCCACAAACATTAAACAGTTGTGCTTCGTGAAGGCTCAGTTGAGCTTCTTTTTTTCTCAGCTCATTACTGGCGTAAGTTTTATCAGATTCTACCGATGCCAGTCGTTTGCTGAAACATCAGTGCACAAACTCTGTTACCAAAACCAATGGATTTCATGTTGTTTGAGCAAAAACCAAAACCATGGGAAGTCAGTCTGAATGGATAGCAGAGAGCTGTTCACCATCTCTTTAGAGATTCTTCAGGAAATCTGCAGTGTCATCTTATTAAATACAGCGTTCCATTTTAATTCCCTTTTGTTTTCTAGATGCTTACCAGCTAGAAACTAATTTCTCATGCCAGTGCCAGACAAACTCTGATAGAATGATAAAGTATCAACTTTTTTTCCCTGCAGCAATTATTGCTTATATTAGTGAGCCTCTTCAGCTCACATTCCACACTCTTGAGCTGTGAAATATTCTTATAACACCTGGTTTTCTTTGGTTTATGGCAGTTTAATGAGTATCACTGCACAGCACACTGATGTTTCCTACTCTTAACAAACTGTTTGATATAATCCAATGAGACCAGGAACAGGTAATCAATAATTATAATAAATCAAGCAAACATGAACTTGTGGTATAGTCACTAATCACTGTGGGACTCTAAATTCAAATTACATAAATACTTATGGAGACCTAAGAAATTAAATTAATACTTACTTAAGGTCAGCAAGACTATCCCTTGTCTGATTAATCTTTCTATTTTTACTATAAAGCCAGTCTTCAAGTTGGTTTTTATTTGGGAAGTATCCCAATAGTGATGTCAGTTCATCAGAATGTCTTGATTTGACTTTTCTAATCTGCTCTTCTTTGTCAGCCTGGGGAAATGAAACATTTAAAATTAATATTTTTTTTCCACTCTTCCAGTTCATGTCACTCAGAGCATTCATGGCTCCCATAAGGTCAGACAGAAGCTTTGCATATGATTTTTGATAAACACCTGGAAAATACACTAATCTTGAAGGGACTGTATTAATTTCACATCCCTCTCTCATGAGATGATGATAGAAAAATTACTTTGTCTTTCTTTAACATCTCCATCTGGGTAATTGTCGTGGTGTGTAGATTCAGCTGCTCCATCTCTTGATCCAGCTTCCTCAGAGCTTTGTCCAGGTTTATTTTCTCATTTTGCAGGGTCCGTACTTCCAGTTCGAGTGCTTCTACATTGTTGTTCCTCTCAGCCTTCTCCAGTTCCTGCTCCTAAACAAAAAAAGCCCAGAAGACTTAAATAATTACACTAATCAATAAAGTTCTAACAAAAGGAAACATGAGAGGAGAGCAGGAATATGTGAGAGAAACAACTCTGCAGACACCAAGGCCAGTGCAGAAGGAGGGGCAGGAGGTGCCCCAGGCACCAGAGCAGACTCCCCTGCAGCCCATGGTGAAGACCATGCTGGGGCAGGTTGCACTCCTCAGCCCATGGAGGTCCATGGAGGAGATCTCCACCTGCAGCCCCATGGCTGGAGTGGGTGGAACTTGCCTGAAGGAAGTTGTGACCCCGTGGGAAGCCACCCTGGCTGGAACAGGCTCCTTGAAGCAGCTGTGGACCCATGGCAAGAGAAGCCCATGTGGAAGGGATCCATGCTGGAGCACAGGAAGAGGAGACCTGGCATCCAGACAATGTCCACCCACCTCACATATTTAGGTTGGTTCTCTGTATGTTAGCACTGACTGTACATTAAATTTGGAATTACCCCAGTGAGGAGGCCAGGCAAAACATTGTCAAGCACTGAATTCACACACATAAACATAACAAAACCAAAATATCTGGCTACAAAGGCATAATCAGCTGTTCACCTGCGACATAAAATGCTTGTAACTTTGCAATACTTCACTGGATAAACCCCTTATAACCAACCAGCCCATCTTACAGACAAGGGAAAATGTAGGTAGCGAGGCCCCCTTCAGGTCATGTATTTCTGACAAAAGTTCTTCAAACTGTTCCAAATTTTCAGCTACATTAACTTACTGTTGTGGCAATCTCCTGATCCAGCTCCAGAATTCTTCCTGAAAACCCCTCCAGCTGCTGCAGTTCATGTTTTACATTCTTCAGCTCAACTTTTTTCTTATTTTGAATGTCTGATTTCAGGTCAATGGTTCTTTCTAATCCAGTTTTCTTGTCTCTTATTTCCTCTATCTGTTTTTGTTTCATTGCTTCTTTTCGTGCAAATTCTCTCTGAAAGAAGTCAGCAACAATATACTCTTTTTTATTTTCTTCATAGGTAAACAACATTTAAAACCATTTCCTCACACCCGCTCGCACATATTCACCACTGTAATGCAAGACATGGAAATTCTGGGCTAAGCAGAACTGGTCAACAATGTTCTGCTGAAATGTTTCAATCAGAGAATGCAGATGCATCATACCAGTAGTGTTCTAGGAAAGCAACTTCATTTTGAAGATGACTTCAACAAAAGGTTGCCTGTTTTTAAACCAGCTGCCCAGTGTAGTTCCTCCTCAAGCTTTCTAGCTTGGCAGTGATTCACCAGCATGAGACTTTGCTGAGAAAAGCCTACCTGAAGTAAAGCTCAATAGCTTTGGCAATTCAGAGCACTTGATGAACACTCTTAGCTCCAAAACACATTTCCATGGAAAGATTCAGGCAACCCATAATCAAGAATTCTAGCAGAAAAAACCCATGGCTTCAGTTCCAGTCTGCCCCAACGTTCTTCCTCTTCCTCCCAGCACCACGAGGCCACATACAGACAGATAACACACTACTGGCCAAAATCCCTACACTACCAAACCAGCAATATTCCTACCATCAAATTATCCGCAGCTTCTGCATCTCTGTCCTGTTTCTTCTTCAGCAAGGTGTGAAAATTGGTAATGTGCCTCTCGTTAAAAGGCGCTCGCTCAAAACCATCGAATTCCAGCTGTAGAGCCAAAGCCTGGATCAGTGAATCCCTCGTCGTGATGTGTTCTTGGTGCCGATCTGCTTGCAGCTGAAGGCGACCTTCACGGGGAGAAAACGTGACATAAGTGCTCAAAATCTGAGGCAGAAGATGCATTTGGGATTCAGTGTAAGCTGCCATTTTCTTCAGGTCATTGAAATGGAAGTATTTCATAACAACACAAGCAGCTTCAGAGTGAAAACAAACAGTAGCTTCAGAGGTTGCTATGTCAGGTGACTAAATTTTTCATTAAGTAATTTATGAGGGAATATTATCCTCAAGGGCTCTGATGAATCCTCAGCTGGCACTGGAGGAGGCACTGAGCACACCACGTGTTCAGCTTTCACGTTCCCCTTGGTTAAACACACCATCAAATCTGGTTAGTGGGAATTTCATCACCTGAAGAAGTCCAGGCTGAGGCAGAAGAACGCTCAGAGCTGTCCACTTGTGTGAGTCTCACAACACACTGCAGCTGACCCCAAACTCATATGCATTTTACAGGGTCTGCCCAGTCTAAATCCCTCCGGTTCGTACCAGTAGTTCCACTTCAGATCTTAATTACATCAACAAATAAATACAAGGTTATAAATGAAGTCTAAAATACCTCGTTCAATAAGCAGCTCTGATTTCTCACTGTTAAATCTCTGGCATTCTTTAGTGGCTCTGTCTAATTCACGCTTACAATCTGACAACCTGTTCTCCTTCTCCTTCACTGTTCTCTGGTGGTTCTCGTATCTATCCTTTAGCTGTTCATCTGTTCCTTGAAAAACCTGTACAGAAATACAACACGGAATAAAGGCAGCTTTTTAACATCTGCAAGCCAATGAATGATGCTGTGTGAAGAGGTTTTACTGTAACAGAATTCAAGAAATAAGACAGACACCTCCCGTGAAGAATTGCTATATGAAATAAAACTAAATACTCTCCAAGTAAAAGTAGAAAAATAAAAGATGGTTATTTTCTTAGGCTGATAAAACACATCAATCTATATTTTAGCCACTGTGGAATTTCCTTCCATTTTTCAAAATAGTTTTAAATGCCTTGTCACAATCAAAACAGAAGACTGATGATTATTTCTTGTTTCAGAGGAAAGATATTAAAAACCTCCAGGGAGATCAAGAATATTAATGTCAGGAGCTGTCCTGTACTGCTGAAAACAAGTGCTGGCTATCCTCAACATACAGGGAGAGGTTGATATTTCCCTTACCACAGGGCATCGTTAGTAGTAATTATCACTTTTATGAGAACTTTTCTCAGTATTCATCTTCCTGGTAAGCTGCATTATGGTGGCAGGAAATGTTACAACAAACAATTGAACCCAAATGACACAGAAACTGATACAGCTTTATGGAGCCATACTTGCAATAGCTGATACTGCCAAGCAAGCTGCATGGGCTAAAAAATGTTCTTCACCACCAGCTGATGCATAATAAAATATATACTTAGTTCACTGGGTAGCAAAAGACAGGCTGGGTCTTCAGCAGAAAGGATGGCAGCACAGAATTCAAAAGGCAACCTTTTCCATCTTCTGTTGTAGATCTTGGTTATCTTTCTCCATCTGCTGCCTCCTGCTCTCCCGGGCCTTCACCTCGTTGTCTAGCTTCATCACTTTCATGAGATTCTGTTCAACTGCTGCCAGAGAACTCTGCAAGGAAAAGAATGCTGTAAGGAAACTACCTCAGCAGCTTATGAATCTCACAATTCATTGTTCTAGCCAGTATCAGTTAATCTGAATGTAAAATGTTCAGCTATAATGTGTTTATCTTAAAAAACCCCAGGGGTTTAAAGTTTAATTCAGTTTTTGCTTTACTTTACAGTTTATAATAGTTTTAGTTACCAGCTAAATTTGAGAACAAGAGATTTTAAATGAAGATAGAAGAAACCAAACCAAACCAAACCAACAAACGATGCCACTACAAGAATTTCACAAACTATGTTGTTAAACCTTCAATAACTGTTTGGAGATTAGAGCAGCACCTGCCAGGCTGGCTGAGGGCTGTTGGATTCTGTTTCAAAGGATGAGAAAACAGCACAGCAGTGTAAGATTTTCCCCAAGAAATGCATCTGGCTTCCTCCCTGCCCATGTTCTTCAGTACTTCCATAGGGGTTTGTATTAAAGTCTTAACGTGATCGTCAGGCAAATCACCTTTAGAGGTTCAAGTTGGGTCTCAATGGATTTCACATTCTCCTTGGAAGCAGCCAACTGTGCCTCTCGATTTTGCAGAAGATCCTGGATTTCCTGTGCTTTTTCTTTATTCTGTTTTAGGTATTTCAGTTCTGTCTGACACTCTTTCACTTTCAAGCTTTGTTTCATCCGTACCTGGCGGAGGGTTTCGAGGGCTTTAATGTACCTTTAAAGAAGACAAAATTTCAGATCCCACTGGTAATGCAGCAATGCCAACGTCTGAAACAAGGCCTCAGACGTTTTCCTTAACGCCTACATCATTAGAGAAGACATTTCTGACTTAGTATTTAATTATAGTAAAGAGAAAAACCTTGTTGCTGAAAAGATCTCATCGAATTTTTGTTTCAGGGCCTTTCCTTCACTTAAGGGCCAGTTGGATTCTTCTTGGTGGCAGAAAATGACATTGTTAATCACTGATTTGGACACACCAAGGGCGCTGATCATCTCACGATCGATCTCTGCACACTTGGAACTCAGGCTGACCTTCTCGCCATGCCTGCGTAGCACAGGGAGAGAAAAACCCCAAAGAAGTCACCAGGAAAGTCAAAGTTTTAAAAGTAAAGTGCATTTTTAACTGTATAATCCCACTGCAATGGAATGAGTAATCATTCTTAGGCACATAATTACCACGTGCACTTAGAACTGTCCTTATTTGTAATCAAGACAATTAGACATCGTTAAAATTATGCAGAGCCACCAGAGGGAGTAAAAATGATGCTGAATGAAGTGAATATGCTTCTTAAATAGTGGAGGCCGGCGTTAACCACAGGCCAACAATGACCTGAAACTGAAGATGGTACTAAAGGAAGGAAAACCTACGTAATCCACACAATGCTTCTTTCAAACCGTGTTGTTATTAAGATGGTTTTCAAATAAACGCCAGGTAACAGATGTTAAGTGGTTCTTAAAAGTAGTGTAGGATTTTTGGATCAAGAAATAACTACATTGCTTTAATTTAAGAGCGTTGGTAGCTACTTCAAGGGATACACTGTCAAGTTTTCTTGGTTTATTTGTAAAAATATGCAAAACCCAAACTGATCCGCAGGTCAAAGTAAGAAAGAACCCCTTGACAACTTACTTTGTTCTAGTAATGACAGCTTCAAGTGTTTTAAATTCTGTTTTCTTGCCTTTCTGGGTACAGACCATGGATCGCTGGACGGCCACGAGCTCCCCATTTACATCTCGGAACTGTAATCGAATCTGAGCTCTAACATCTGTTTCATTGGCAATCTTCACCAGGAACAAACAAACAAACAAAGAGTAAGGGAAATTCTTCTCAACATCCAAATACATGCCTTCCCATCTGGGGGCCATGTCCTCATCTTCCCCCACTCTTTTTTTTCTGAAACAATACGGTCAGCTCACGTCTGCCTTGAACTTGAGCATCCCTGTTTACATCACAGCCCTGAGTGAAGTATTTGTTTGAAGCACATTACACCTACCCACTGTGACTTTTACCTTCGGGTCGTGGACAAATGAGTTTCCTTTGGTGCCAGGAGGAAAATCTCCAGTGGATATATATTTAAGACATTCAATGATAGTCTAGGAAAACAGAAATAAGTGTAGAGTGACAATGGCAATCCAGAGGATAGGAGACAGACCAAGACAAAACCACAGTAACAGCACAAATATTTGCAAAGGAGTGAAACAGGCGAGGGGAGAGAAATAACATTTTATTTCAAGTTACTTTGCGAAACTGGCTTTAGTCAGAATCTGCATCAATTTCCTCCGAAAAATACCAACCAGGGCTCTGCAAAATCCTGGCGTAAAAGCAGAGCTCTGATGTTGCTAAACACTGCAATATTTACAGTGAGCAGCAAGACTTTTTGCAATATTAATACCTTTCTGTAGACATCATTACTGGTATTTTCTAGCCTTTCAGACGTAGTTACAGCTCAAACCCAAACACAGAGTAAGCCTTACCGTTTTCCCTGCACCATTCGGTCCCACCAAAATAGTTAATGGACTGAAGAAAGTGATAATTTGTTTGTCTTTATCCTCTACCCCAAAACTCCTCACTCCGAGGATACTCATTTTCTCAATCTTTGACATTTCTGCACAGCTTGTTCAGATCCAAAGTTAGAAGCGTAAATGTTAAAAAATCCTGCAAAAAATAAAGCTCTGTGAAACATCCAGAAGGCAAAAATCACAGCGTATCTCTGAAAGCTGACAACACATCTACAGAAGCACAAAATATTATGAATGTCTCTAAAACCACAGCTAAGGCTCTTCAGTTACTGCTCAAGGTACAGAACACACAAAGGGGAAACTCTGATTTGTTTTAAAGCTAAATCAGTTCCAACTTAAGGGAAGTGCCATTCTATTTATCATTAAATCAAAAGCAATGGCTGAAAATATCCCTCTAAAGCAAAAAAAAAGGAGAAAAAACTACCTCACAAACCCCACACACATTCTTATCAAGGCCACAAAAGCAGAAGAGGTCCTAGTATTTTTCCTCTTGAAAAAATCTGCTCTTTTACTGCATTATGAGCTTTTCTACCACCTCTGTTTCTGACAGGGCTGCATTCAAACTGGGCTGGAACATCCAGCATCACCTCTGTCCTGACACGAGTGGGGAAAAACAGAAGCAGGAGACTTTACAGGCCATGGCTGTGGGGGCAGACGGGGCCTGGGGGCTGTGCAGGGCTTGGGGTAACTGATGGGAGGCAGCTCCTACTCCAAGGCTTCTGTTTCTCCGTGTTTCAGCTGTGCTCCCTAAGGCCGAATGAGCCTTGCTTGGTGGCTCGTGTCTCTCCATCTCTTCTCAGGGCTTTCCCCATCTTCCCTCCTTCTGCCCTCAGGGCCCTCCCCATGTCCCCCTCAGGGCTCTCTCCTCGTGTCCCCCTCATGTCTCCTCAGGGCTCTCCTCGTGCCCCCCTCATGTCTCCTCAGGGCTCTCCTCATGTCTCCTCAGGG
>VWZY01004499.1:1052-23009 GCA_013399075.1 Chloroceryle aenea | reverse complement strand
CTGACCCCTGGCCCTCAGCACCACAGCTCCACGGGGAGCTTGGAAACCCCTCCAGGGGTCACGGGGACTCCCCTCCTGCCCTGGGCACCCTGGGACAGCCCTGGAGGGGAAGAAATTGTTCCTCAGCTCCAACCTAAACCTTCCCTGGCTCAGCTTGAGGCTCTTCCTTTTGTCCTACTGCTACAACCAGGCTGGGAGGTGACTGAGCTGTGGGGACCATGAGGCTGTATGGCCAAGCCCCATTTTAAGTCAAATCTGCAGATCCCCCCAGAGATCCAGCTCAGTGCTTCTGTCTCAGAAACCACATTTCTGCTGCTGGCTTTGACCTCTGCCCGTTCTGCCCGTTACGCGTTGCTGAACCAGAGCCAGCACGGGGTCAAGCACCAGTGTGCACAAAGGTGGCAGAGCATCCCTGGACATGCCAGAGCTGCCTGGCCACAAGTGCCTGACTATTTCCAGCAGCAGCATGAGCCCTTGGGGCTGTGGTGAGCGGTGGTTCACCGTGACGCTGTCGGCAGCGTGAATGTGATGCACCCCTCTCTCACAGCGACCCACAAGAGTCAGGAAATGGTTTACAAGTCTGAGGTGTTGTGTGGTCTGGTAATTCACCTTCCTTAGTAGGAAACGGCAGAAATTCCACATCAGTCTCTTTGTGATCAGCACAGGAGGATGAAGTGTAGTTGTGTATCTGTGGGATTGCTCCATTTAGGTTTAATTCGAGGGAAACTTTCGTTCAAACCCATATGAAAAGTAGGGAAAGAATGTCCAAACTAAGTAGGGTGAGATAGTTTTTGAAGTTAACAGCAGGACTCAGAAAAGCATTGAGCACACAGAGACACGCCGTTAGAGTAGGGGGAACATGTGAGGACCCTCCATCACATCCTCCTGAGGAGAACAGCTTCTTTCTCACTGGGCACCTGGCACAAGGTACCAACCCTGGGGCTTCAGCTTTTGGTAGAGATTTAACCCAGGTCGTCACGATCGTTCAAATACCATCCTGATGCACTGAGTGTTACACCCAGACAAGTGGCCTCTCATTAAGTAGAAATGTGGTTTACTTTTCCTATTTTACACCTGCCTACAAAAATGGTTGGAAATAGAACATCAGCTGTTTGTAAAGAAACAAGATCACTTTCAGTACCAAACCTACTTTGTATTTGCTCCAAGTTTTCTGACCATCTGTTTTGTGGACCGACAGCTGTTACGTGCAAAGGTGGATTTTGCTGGAGTTACCCAAATGTGGGAATATAACGGCAGCAGCTTTTCACCTTAAATGCAAACAGCTTCCTGTGCTCCACAGGCAGCTTGATGACAACAACCAAAACAACCTCGGGCTTCTAGGTGAGTAACTCCAGCAACTTCTATAATCTGGGGAGAAACCCAAAGAAAAACTCCATTTCCTAATTAATTTAGAACACAATTAGAAAGCACTCAGAGACACCTCCTGTGTGTATCTGAAGGGAGGTTGTTCAGCAACATGGTCAAAACTGCAGGTGGTTTTTTGACACTAAGTCCACCTAGTTTATACACTTTAATCTTAGTCACAGTGCTAAGTCTGAGTTTTATTTATTTCCAAAAAATAAGAGGAAACAAGAAAAAAAGAAAACAGACATCATACCTTTGGCAAGGGTGCTTGTTTTATACCACTTGGTGGGTCGTGTGATGCAGATCCTGCTCTCAACAGCAAAAAAAGTAGCTACAAAACTGGCCCAAAATAATAGAATTGAAAGAGGTAAAAGGGAAATCAATGGGTAAGAGGCATGGTCCATTATTATGACAGAAACAGCTGCAGGAGCTGTTGTTCCTGTTGATATTCACTAGGATGAAGAAGTGCAAGTTCAAATCACTTTAAAATCTGTTATGTCTTGCTCTGAAGAAAATAGAGAAAGGGGAAATAACCACTTGGCCTGCAACACAAAAAAATCAGCTGCTTCTGGTTAAGTCCTCAACCATATTTATCCGTTTCTCTGTACCAATGAGAACATACAGCTCTTCATGCTGATGATTTTCTGACCTCTATTGTCCTAGCATAGCATGTTAAATACTTTCAACATGCTGGTCTGTCCTGAAAAGGATCAGGAAGAATCCTGGGTGTCCAAAAAGTCTGAAATTCTAAGCCAAATCTGGAGTTTTGACTCTGGACTTTATTTCCACAATGAGAAAGTCAATCTCTCACCATTTTAGATCACCAGATAACATGGTTAGTAATGATCACACACAAAGCACATCAAGAAGTCACCTAATAGAGCATTATAAGGATACACGGTGTGTCAAGAGCTGGATATCACCAGATCTAGAAGATGTGGTCTCTGGACTCCAGCTGCAGCACGGCCGGTACCATTGGGCACTGTTTATTCAGAGGTTACTCAACAATTTGTAGATGCTTTAGGGTCTACAAAGGGCTTGGAAAGGAATTCTGGGGACTGCAGGAAGGTTCCAGGTGACTGGGTGTAGGAAGAAGGATCTCTCCCTTTGCTGATAAGTTATTTTTTTCTAGGACCCACATAATTCTTGCCCCCTTGTACCAGTTTTCTCCCACATCCATTGCAAGAAGCAACACTTTCTCCTTGCTCCAGAGCCTCTATTAATCTTCCAGTTAGAGCAAAGTCCAATCAGAACACAAAAACAAGTCAGAAGACTGCTCCTCCCTCCCTTCTCTGGGGCTCTTTTATCCCAATTCTGAGGAACAGGGGTCCTGCAGGACTACCTGTAGGGGCAGGCTGCTGGCTGCAGATCATAGAATCATGGAATGTTTTAGGCTGGAAGGGACCTCTGGAGGTCAGCTGGTCCAACTTCCCTACACAAGTAGGGACCGATGCCATGAACAACCACACACCTTCCCTGTAGCCCCCAGCCAGGCAGGAGCCATCTCAGGTGGTCACAGAACCATGGAATGAGTTGGGTTGGAAGGGACCTTAAAGCTCATCTCATTCCACCCCCTGCCATGGCAGGGACACCTCCCACTGGAGCAGGTCGCTCAGAGCCCCATCCTGATCACCTTTAGGTAAACCAGTCTCAGGAGTGTAATTTGCCTTTGCTTTCAGCCAGCTCCAAGACTGATTAATAACTTTACCAGCGTATTTTAGTGCTTACCATGCTTCCTCTTGTAAGGGAAACCAAGCAGCCAGCCTTCTATCTGGTCAAGCTTGTGGTTAGATAACAGAGGCAAACTTTGGGAAGCAGCCCTTTGCACCCAACCTCAGCACTGTCTGTAATTAGCATGCGTAGCATATAAATGATAGCTGAAGTAAGCCTGGACCTTATCTCAAGCTGGCAGCCAGTGGGTGGTTTTGTGGTAACAACGGAGGCTTTCTCTATGGTCATACCCTGGTCATCATCCTACTTCTTCTGAGTGAGATAAACATGAGCTATGTCCACTACAGATCCCAAGACAAGAAGAGGCTCACGTCCACTTCACCGAGGCATTACTGGCACAGCAGGCTGCAAGAATAGTGCCAAAGTCCAAGATAAAATTCACACCTATCTTTCAGAAGGAAATCTGACTCCTCTAGATAGATGCTAACAGATTATACTCCACTTGTGTGTTGTCTCCTGCTCTGTGGCTGCCTTGTTATCTGTTCAGGAGCACAATGCCATCAGTCTCTCTTGCTGCTGCTTTCTCTGTGGCAACACTTTTCCACGTTGCTGTTGGATGATCCACAGACCATGTCCTGACTCTGCATCCAGTCTGACCTCTGGAATGTTCTCCAAAAGTCATTCATTGGGACACTTGATTATTGGTGCTGTTACTGGTACGAGTTCTCTGTTTCACACACACCATTTTCCCACCAATATGAAACCTGTTCTCTCAGTGTTGGTGCTACTGTAGGATGGTTTAGTGGGAATGATTTCTTCACTCATCATCGATCTCCTTTGACACTGACACTCAGCAGTGTCTGTATTTCCAGCCTAAATACCTGGTGGCAGGAGTGCTCCCCATTTGAATCTGCCTGAACATTTTCCTGTATCTAAGAGCTCTTCTTCCTGCTCTTACCTCACAGTCTGTTTAAAGACCACACATATTCCCAGCCTTCATTCTCCTAGATGATCAAGCCAAGCTCTTCCACTCTCGGAGTTCCCTGTTCAGCTGCCCAACACCATTGTTAATGGCAGCAGGACAGAGACTACAACTCGAGGCCATTCATTAGTTACCTATTTCCGTGTAATAACTTTGCTTTTCAACTCAGCTCCAAGTCAGGCCTGGAGGAATGCCACAGACACTTGACTGTATCCTCAAGAGCTGCTGTCCCAGCCAAACCGTGTTGTTTCCCTTCTCAGTTATTTGCAGTCCACGATGTCATTTCTGACGCCGCTCTTCGCTCGCTCCGCTCCCGATCTCGCAATATCTTCTATCCCTATTTTTCCTTCAACTGCCCAGCCTTCCTTGCCACTTTTTTAACTGCTGCAGTATCTCCATTTACCTGATTTTTTAATCCCTATGTGTTGTCTGTTCTGATTTCACTCCACCCTACGGATGCAAAGTCTGACGGACAAGACAGGGCACTCATCTGGGAAACGGCTCCTCGCGTATCGGTCTCATTTCTGCTGCAGTTGTGTGCATGGCATTTCACCAGGAGACACTTATCCTAGGTTGCCTTCATACATTTTTTCCATCCTACTCCCACACACCTCCCATAATGTCACAGCTCTTCCTTTATTCAAATTTGGCAGGACTCACTGATACTGTGATGCAAAGCACGGCCCCGGTTCTATCCAGGGGTGATGGACAGAAGTGTGCCATTATTTAAAATCACGTGTGTCTTGGTCCTCTCTCCCCAGTCATACCTGGGTGGTGTGTCACCATGGCTGTGATTGTTCTGGGGCAAAATTTGTCATTATTTCAGAGCCAGCTGAGACATTGTTGGTGATTTAGATGCCCAAAAAGATTAGATTATTGGGCGATACAGCAAGAAACATTTACTCCTTGAGTTCCTGTTGCATATAACACAATACATACCCTATTAACATATCCCAGGATAGACATGCTAATGTCCACTGCCTAGTTTATCACAGATGCTTTTTCTCCCTCTCAGAAAGAGTGACCATACCAGGGCAGCCAAAGGTCCGCCTTACTCAGCATCCTGTCTCTAAGAGCAGTCAAATGCTGGTTTCTTTGGAGGAGTGTAAGTATATATTGTGTTATTCCCCACGTGATCCTCCAGGATCTAGACATTTGCAGCTGGGAGCTGACAATAGGATGCTCTGTGAGCCCACTGTTAAAAGCTTTTTCAGGAGCTTTCTCAGTTAGGATCAAAAGATGATTTCAAGAAGGTTTTTAACCTCTAATTATCCTTCTCTTGCTGCATTTTAAGAGAAGAATAGGTACCCTCGTATTTAAAAAGCAAGTAAAACTTCATCTTAGCAGCATTTCCAACAAGCCTCAAACAGATCTGCTCGTAAAATTATGTATTAAGAAATGAATCACTTGAGGGGCACAAGGTGTCCTCTGCCTCCATGGCTCTCGCACAGATAGCTACGGAAAACCAGATGACTCTTCGCACGTTGTTGAGTGATTTGTCTGAATTTGCTGGAAAATTGTAACCTTTTCATGAGTGACTGTTACCCTCTCACAAGCCCTTGCCAGTCATCTGAAAGTAGTCATTGGCCGTTTATAAGCACTTGAGTATTTTTCTGTACATAAGAGTTTTTCCGCTAACGCCGAAGGACAGGGTTTTCACTTGATCATTGCTGCCATCCAGACCTACCATGGCTCTTGCTAATTAAGCCCTGGCTCTTCCCAGCTATGTGTTATATGCTGAATTTCACAGAACAGCACAGATGAAGGAGGAAGGCTAAAGAAATCAAACTGGTTAAGTGGTGTTCGGGTCTGTGTATGGCCAATAATGTGCTGTTCTATGCCCAGAACTGCAGTTTATCTTAGAAAATCCTCTTCAACAAAAGATATCACAGTACCGAGTGGAATATAAGACCTACTTATGTTTTCGGGTCTCCATCTGATTAAGTGATGCACAAGTATGACTAGAACCACATGAAGATGTGTGTTCTACAAGGAATACTATTTCCTGTGATGCATCTTTGATATCGTGTAAGAAAATGACATCTCTTATCTACCGAGGTATTTTCCCCTTATTTGATGTCAGAGGGAAGGAAACCCCCAACCTGTCCCCACTGAGGCATCCCACAGTGCCAATAATAATTCACACCAGCTCTTGTGCCTTTTCCTATATGAGAAAACTTTCCCTTCGATTTAATATTCAAGGTGTGCACGAGTATATATAGGCAGCATGGGGTTTCAAAAAGCCATCAATCAAACGTGGCTTTCCTGGAAGCAAAAATGCTGGTGCTCTCTATCTTCCTATTGAGTAGTTGCTTCTTGGGCTCAACGGGCAGTGCGATAGAAGAGTTTCAAGCAAACTTCAAGGAGCTAGTGGATCAAGCAAGTAAGGAGGTGGGTCATTATCTTTTCTCCTTCTTTTACTACAGTTCTTTTGTTGGCAGTCTAAAATCGAGTCTGAGCTGCTTTTGGCTCTTGCTTGCCCGTGTCCTGTGTTTTGTTTGTTTAACTCTGTGGTGCTGAAGATGCTGCATGTCACCATCTCCTCAGAAGCTGGCACTGCAATTGTTTCCCCAAAGGAAGTTCAGAAATAGAAAACCTGATCAAGATGATATGTAGTTTGAGGTGCTTAACAATGTGGCAGTCACTTAAAAAAAGATATGCTTTCTAACACTATTTTCTTTCTTAAAATTTTAGATCTTTCTTCCAGTACCTGCCGGGAAATTTCAGGTAAGACTTTCCAATCTACTTTATTACTGCTGCTGGTAATCATTTGAAGAACGATGATGCTTTGTAGCAGCCCTTGAGAGAGAGTTAGACTATTAAGAGAGATCAAATCTCACAGATTTGTTAGCACATCTACGCTAACGATCTGTTCACCAGCAGCTCCATCAAATTCAGTGAAGTTCCTCGGACACAAAAAGTTACGGAAATAAAGAACCAACTCTGAGACCAGTGTCTCTGCCCTCAGGAGGGGTATGACCAAGCCTCAATCTCAGGAGCTTTGGCAGAGAGCTTAGCACTGTTCTGGACTATGTGAGGTGCAGCCCCCGAGCGTGACCTGCTGCCTTGTAGAGCAGAACAGGGGGAACACGTTTCCTACAAGATGCTCTTACCTCGCAGCAAAGGGACGAGTCGGGCGCGATAAAGCGTGGTGGAGTTTGTCTCTGAAGGAAGCAATTGGCAGCCATGACCAGTTACCACACACAGTCTTGTTGATCAGTGGTTTTCAACCTGTGCTCTGCAGATTTCTCTGGCTCTGTGAACGGATAAAAGGTTCATGAAAAAGAACTAAGAAGAGGCAGCCTGTTCTTGGGAGGCCTTATCTTTAGAGGAAAAGAATGTTTAGTGGCTGCAACTTTAAAGAAGGTGAAGAGTAGAATTTAGTAGAGAGAAGACTCTGCTGCTTCTGTCCTGCATGGTGTGGTGGCTGTGAAAGGCAGTTAGCAGATCTAATCTCCTCAGGCTACTCAGCACGATTTTGATAAAACTGCAACCTCAATGCACTCCCATTCTCTTTCACAACCCTTTTCCCTGGTTTTCCTTTAGAATGAGTGGGTTTGATGTTATACGTTGAGGTTTTTTTTTTTTCCTGTTGCTGGAGATTTTATCAAATCTCAGAAAACAGAAAAGTCCCTCTTTCTCTAATGGTACAGAAATAGAGTAGACAAAAGGTGATTTCTGCTTCTGCTCTGCATGCAGTTAGTTATTGAACTGAAAGCTAAAATTAACTCGTTCAGCAGAATATAATTTTGCTGTTGTTTGCTATTTTATTTTTTTTAGTGCAACCATGTTCCCTGTCACCTTGTAAAGACCATGAAACAGCTGAAACTTTACTTTGAGAAGGATCAAATGAAAACGCGCGTTTCTCTGATGGAGAAAAACATGTCCTGCATAATATCAGATCTAAATAAAGCACATGCAGTAAGTTCCTCATCAGTTATTTATAGTGATTAAACAGGCAATAGATGTGAAACCACTGGGAAGGGATGGCTCAGCTGTTTTCAGAGTGTATGAGATGAAGCAGCTCGGCATCCTGGCCAACTAAAGCAGAATTTTGATGCCGTACCCGCTGAATTTCACGCGGCTGAGCATCATGGCTGCCCCTCAGCAACGGTTTTACAGAAATTACTTACCCGAGATTCACAGTTTGGCTGGAAGTTAAGGCTTTCTAAAAGATGCAGCACCCTTAGGTGAATCCTGGACTTCTCAGGAGCTGAGAGATCAATAAGAAAATGCCTTAGGAGCAGCAGGAGGAAGAGCTAATTCCCAAGTCTTCTCCATTCATTCGTGAAGATCTCTCTTTTCTTCTGATTAAATATCTCCTTGACCAACCACCGACAACTCCACAGCAATTTATTCTCTCCCTTATCCTCACTGTTACCTCTGACTATTGTCATTCCAGAGCCCCAAGGAGGACAGTTCCTGCCAGACGACCGAGATGTCCCTGCAGGGTGCCCTGAAGCGCTACCGGAGGTTCTTTCAAAAGCTGCACGAGAAGTGCTAAAAACCCTGCTGCTGGGTGTTGGCACCCAGCTCCTCAGAGACACCTTCTACCCAACACTAGCGCCGGTTTGTGCTGCCCCAGAGAGACAGCACAAGGTCCCCAGGAATGTTTTAGATGTGTATTAGCAGATATTTATCTCTTATTGCGGGTAGGAACGTATTTATTTAATTTATAGAGAGCTTCTGTAGTTGTACAGAGTCCTAAACCTCAAAGTGATAAACAATAAAAGACCTTGAAATGATTCATTCTACTGGGGGCTCTGTGGGCTGGAATAATTGGTGTATACATCAAGCCTTGACTGGAGCTATGTGAGGGAACTGCAAAGAACACAGACCAGGAGGCAGATCCCTTCATGTGCTATCCTGTGGACATTCACAGTCGGCAGAACCTTTATTTTCTGAAGGCAGGAGGAAAAAAATAAAAGAGAGAGAGAGAAAACACATGTTCTCCTGAAATTCTACAACATATCTGCCGTGCAGTGTTCCTGCATGACAGGCATTCTTTCTTTCTTGAACTTTAACTGCAACAGCAGCTCATATTTATTTTAATACCGCTCCGAATTTATTTTCAGCCCATGTTATCTTCAGTCTTTGGAGCAAAGCGTGAGGGATTTGGGTTTGCTGGCTCAGTGGTGAGCCCAAAATAAGACCTGGAGCAGGTGTCTTGGGTTATGGCTGTAAAAACACCAATGATAATTGTAACAACAGTAACAAGCAGTAGCAAAGGATGTCTAATTTCAGCTGGGTTAGGTTTTTTCCCCCTCAGGATTGCCTTAAGCTATATCTTTCATGAAATGAAGAATGTATTTGTGAGTTACTTTTCCTAAATAAAGCTATTTCCATTTTCTAGAACCTGAAGTGTCAGAGGAAAGGGACACCTTGGCTGACGTAGGGAAGCGTGCGTTGGTTTCCAAATGAAATGCAGTGGATTCACTGAGCTGGCTGTGGGACATGAAGTCGCTTGAGGATGTGCCCAGCGAGCTGCTGCCTAAGTTTTAAGTCAAAGGTACTTGGCATAGATGTATTTTGTGGAAGTCATAGACCTTTGCCAGTGAAGTAAACCACACAAAGCAGTAATTGAGCATAATGATGTCCAGGGAGCCAGCAGGTTAGTGAAGATCAAAACAGACAAGACACGACAATAAAGAAATAAAAGGATGCACAGCAAAGTGATTCCCATCCTGGGGACTGAGAAAAGCCAGGAGGAAACCAGACAGTGCTCCAAGCAGTGTGGCAGCTGTTAATCCATCACGTTGTGAAATGAATAAACCTTTGCCAGAGTAAATAAACACAGCAGTGGAGGATGTACAGAGGACAATACCCCTGCCTTTAGTCACTGCTGGAGCTGTAGTGAGAGCCAGCAACAGCCAGACATTGAATTTTGAAAGAACCAAACACAAGAAGGTACCTCTCCAACCAGTGCTCCTCTGACGCAGCTCTTGAGGAAGTGATGGCTCATTCGTGGAGATGCAAGAGGCTGGGAGACCCGGCCCAAACTTCCATAGAAACACAGAAGGGTGGGGGTGGAAGGGACCTCTGGAGATCATTGAGTCCAACCCCCCTGCCAGAGCAGGGTCACCCAGGGCAGCCCACACAGGAACAGATCCAGGTGGGGCTGGAAGTCTCCAGAGCAGGAGACTGAAAGAACTATGATCACATGTTTCTGAGCTCCTACCAGTTTCCTTTTCCAGCGTGGGGAGCCAGGTGCTTTGTGCTACAGGTCACTTTGTGCAGAAGAAGGGAAAATCTGTGAAAATAAAAGCCTTGCAATTAAAATCATTGATGCTTTTGTGGCATATTTGGTAACACATGCTTAATAATTTGTGTACATCAAGTAATTAGCACATATTTAATAAGCCTTACATCCTAAATGACCACTGTAAAAACCAGTCAGGGCATAGTTCCCAGTGTACCCCTGACCTGGGCACCTCTGTGGGGCAGGCTCCGATCTCTCCAAGCAGAGTTAAAACCTTTCTCCTCTGAAAAAACACCACAGTCAGAAAGTCAGAAACACATTTCCAGAAAGCATCACTCCCACAGACCATTACAGAACTATAAACAACATTCCTCCAAACAGCTCGTTTCCAAAAAAACCCACAAATCAAACTTCTGTGCAATTTAGGTCAAGTCTTCACATCATTTCTCAATTTCCCTGGCTCGGGGCTGGCCTCTGAACGAGCACCAGAGCAGTTCCCATGGCAGAGATGCTCCGGGAGCTGCACCACGGAGCGGCGCGACATCGGGATGCTCTTCTCGGGAGATCTGGTGTCAGGAAGCAGGGTTCTGCTCGCTGCTGGAGCATCCCAGCCTGGTCCTGCACACGCTGGACTCTGCCTTGCTTTGCCAGCCACCCAGCACGGGGCATGCTCTGGTGATGGCACCAAACAGCTACGTGTTCAGACCCTAAATTCTGTGAACATGACTCAGGGCCCCCTGGTAGCAATCTGCTTTTTCACACTTATCTGGCTTTTCTCGGTCTGTTAAATGTGAGGGTGGAACTAAAGGTTAGAACGATCTCTACAACCCCAGGAGATGGGTCAGTGAGGTTGGAACATTTGTCAGGGCAAGAGAAAATTCCGTTCTGCTGGGTTGCTTTACGCTGAGCCTCCAGCACAAAAAGATGAAACACCACCACTGTGAGAAAGCACTTCAGAGCACTTCTGCAGGTTAGGAAAAGCATATTCATCCTCTAATAGAAAGGACAATGGGTGGCTGGGAGCCCCCCTGGCCCCACCAACTCACCTGCTTGTCTCTGGGCATCCAGCTCGGGAGGAGGCAAACCCCATGGTCCTGAGCAGCTCTGCTTTCCCAGCAGCACGGGAAGAGCCGGTCAGGAAGGGTTCCCCCAAACCACAGCTGCAGCTTTTTATGTGGCCACATACGTGGCACTGGCTGCAGCTGAAATGCATCTGGGGCCACAGAACCTCTGCTCAGGTTTAGCAGCACTTTGAAGATGCCCAGAAACCCCTTATCTTTGGCAAGTAAGACATAACTTACACTGATGAGGTTAACTGATGAAGTGCAGTTTCCATGTGCGTGATTACATTTGTCAAAAGCTGCCAATTTATTGAGGAGGATTTAAAGACCAAGATATGGTCTCTAATGACCCATGATCTCCTCTCACATCTAGCTTGCTCTTTCAGATAAGGGAGCGAAAGGATGCAACACGGTATGTCACAAATGTCACTCTGCTCTAGGGCTCTATTTACCCTCTGCACATTCATCCTATTCACCAAAACCACCCACTCATCATTTTGTAGCATGTCCTCTCAACAGTGCCCGTGGGCTGCACACCGCAATGGGGCACCAGAGGACACCCCTTGGATGCCCCTTGGACAATCTTTGGACCTTCCTTGCTCCCGACACCTCAGGACAGGAGGAAAGGGCAGGGTGGAAATCACAGAGAGCTCCTCACCCTGAAGCACCCCGAGCGTTACCTGCACCCAGCAGTGCTGCTCCGACTGAGTCCTTCACCTCCCCTGGGACCTGCCTGGCAGAGCAGTGCAGGTGGCTTCAGGCAGCCATTGCTGTCTTCAGAGGAAAGATGGTCTAGGAAATTAAGTCCATTCCCTGATTTTCAGAAATTATACCTTTCTTCAGCCTCTGGAGAGGCACAAGTTGCTGCGTCATACCCCTGCTGCATTACATACTCACATCAGTAAAGAGACTTTATCTGAGCATCGTAGCTTCGTGCTTATCTAGATGAAGGTGCAAACCCAGCTACTGTTGGTTTGCAGTTGCAGCTTCCAGTTAATGATGCCAGCAAAAAGATGCCACTGAAGGTGATAGCAGCCATCGAGAGCTTGCTAGGTCCCGTGTGCCACTACAGGTCCACTTCCCCCGGGCACTGCAGCATTCCAAGGGCTTCGTGGCACTGCTACAGCCAGAGGGGATTGATCCTGCGCTGGGGAGCAGACGCCACATGCTGAGCAGCTCCTACAGCCACCCAGGTGCTGGCAATGCCACTGAGCCACGAGCAGGTTCAGGAAAGCTCATGCTCCTGCAAGCTGAGCTTTAGTCTTGCCTATGACAGGCTTGGTGAGCGTGCTGCAGGGGCTCAACAAGCTCAACCAAGCTGTCAATGCAGGCACATACCCATGGGAATCACCATTTCTCCATGCGGAGAAGCCCTCGCCCCGGGCAATGGTCCCAGTTGGCAGCTCTGGCACCCACAGCACCTCGCACAGCTTTTATGGTAGCTCCGTTCTCACCTTCGTGGCATCATCTGATTCTTCTTTAACTAGTGTTCCTAAGTCAGCCAGAAGATGAACACTGCTTAGCACACATGGCTCCCACTGAATACCTACCCTATCAGGATCAAAAATCATGACTTCACTAATTAATTACCTTATTTATTCCCTTCCATACTCCTGACCATTCCAAATTCAAACTGAGTCACTTTGTGTGAATACAACAGTTTAGATTTCCACTTGCTTTCTCTCCAGCCTCCAGAGTTTCTTCAGAAGTATTTTCCTGGTTTCTTCTTTCTCCTCTTCTTACTATTCTTCCTCATTTTCCTATTCCTATGAATTCTTTCAGTGTTTGTGGCCACTTCTTGGTGTNAAAAAAAAGTAATCATACAGGTCATCTGAGGTTCTGGGCCAGTGCTAGAATTCTGCATCAGCAGCCACACATCCCANGAACTAAATGACCATTAAGGTCCCTTGCAACCCAAAGCATTCTGTGGTTCTAAGGTTCTCTCTGCCCATACTCACAGGTCAGGCAAATTCCAGAGCTATAGAGATCAAAACTGTACAGCATCGAGGTCAAGACCTGCTGCTTATGTTGCCCTGTTTTGGTCTCATAGTCCTTCAGGTTCTTAACCCTCCATTCATATTAAGAAATAAACTCAAAGCATCTGAAAAATAACAAAGCTGAAGCTGAAAGATGTGACTACACTTTCATAGACTTGTAGAATATCATGTTGGAAGGGACCTCAAGGATTATCTGGTCCAACCTTTCTTGGGAAAATCAAGGTCAAAGCCAGTTTAGAGAAAAAACCTAGCACTTGGGCATTTCTGTTGTCTCAGTCAGAAGAGGGGAAAAAAGGGGAGGGGGGAAGAAGGAAAAGACAAAACCCCTGCATTGCAAACTCTGGAGTATGTCACAAGAAGACAGAGTGGTCATAAACCAATGAAGAACCAACCTTGTTCCTTTGAGAGGAAGCCAAAGCCCTGCTGGAAGAGCAGCTCATGCTACTGATACATACAACAAGAATACCCTGTAATTCTTGGCAACTGGGAATTAACTCCTGAACACAAGAGAAAACCAAACAAAATTTGCTTAAGGAAAAAAAAGTAATCATACAGGTCCTCTGAGGTTCTGGGCCAGTGCTAGAATTCTGCATCAGCAGCCACACAACCCACAGGCAAGAGAGGGAGGTGGTTGTGCCAGCCAGNTCCTAGTGTGGGGAGGCCTGAGGTGGGGATTGGCTCAGTGTGGGTGATCCCTCGGCAGGCAAGAGAGGGAGGTGGTTGTGCCAGCCAGGAGCAGAAGTGGAGATGAACGTGCCCTCAGTGCTGAGTGGTCCCAGTGTGGGGAGGCCTGAGGTGGGGGTTGGCTCAGTGTGGGCAGTGATGGAACTGCTGCAGTACAGGGTGGACCAACCATCAGCTGAGGAAAAGGTGAAGGAGAGATCGCCCATCACCACTCAGGAGGTCCCGCAGTGATGCAAACCCAAGTTGTCGATGGAGGTCTCCAGTGGTGGGGTCAAACCTCAGCCTGGCTGGAAAGTACAGCCCAGGTGCCAGCCAAAGGGGAGAGGAGGTTTTGCCCCCCAAAAGTCAGGATGAATTTGTGGGAGACCAAAAGAACCACGCTGTAAACCACCAAAATCACAGTGGACCAAGAACAGGGCTTCATATTTTCAGCTTCATGACTTACAAACTGAAGCTGAGGGAGACTGGTAGTGCCAGGCAGGTTCTCCACAGAGCTCCCAGTGATGTGCTGGTGCAGAGTCCATGTTCCTGCAGCGATACAATCCTGGGGGCTGTGTGATGAGAAATGTCTACAGAGAAACACACAGCATGAAAAAACCACCCTATTCCTATCAGAGACAACAAACTGGCTAGAGCAGAGTGGGCAGCCACTCCAGGTTAGCCTGCAGGTTAGCTCGAGCTAAGCCACACAACCAATACTGACTTTTCACTTTCCCAATTCAAAGCACTGAGATATTGAGGTGCTGCAGCATCAGGCTGTGGGCCACGGGCAAGTGGAGCCAGCAGATCTGCTCCTGCCTGGCAGAAATGGAGCTGGACCACCTGCCAGGGTGGCTGATGCCCCTGCAGGAACCCACAAGCAGAAAGCAATGATAGCACATCCAGAGAAAGGACACCATTCTTTTGGAAAAGGCATTGAAAAGGGTTCTTGGGAGCTTCTAGCAAAGAGGGAAACACTAGTGACCGAGCTGGCTAATGTGGCCAGATCAGAAGTCATAACGTCTTCAGTGAATTGAAGTGCAATGAATGGAGCACCATGACCAGCTCTGGAGTGAGGCTGCCCCTGTCCCAGCACAAAATCAACTCCCTGGCTGCACCCATGGGGTCCAGGCTGACACGCTCAGGGCATCCTGCATCCCTCCTTCCCCACCTAAAAGGGTCCACTTCGCTCTGCCCATCCCTGGGACCACCCTCTGCTCCAGGGCAGGGGCTTCTCCTGCTGGCAATGAATGAATCCTTACACAATACCCCCCTTTGGAGAAAACTTTTCCTCAAGACCTGCATGAGCGCGCTGGCATCTTCCCTTTCTAGGCAGTGGTCCACATATTTGCTGTGGGTTTTTTGGCTGTTTGGTTTGGTTTGTTCTTACCCCAAAGTCTTTTTCCTATTGCCTATCAGAAGATCATGCGTTGTTATCAGAGAAGTTCCGATTTCTAGAGAAGTGCAGTGGAGCTGGCAAGAGTTTGCTCGTGCTCTGTGTCATTCTATATTTTACTAGTTTTAAAGTTAAAAGACCACATCCTTATATATTTATTACCTACTTCTCCAGAAATGCTGATTGGGTAAGGAGTGTGCCCCAAGGTTAAACACCAAATTTACTGGAACCTTCCCCTTCCAGAAAACCTCAACAAATGACCTTTTTCCTATCAGTCTCAAAAATCAACCTAGTCTGTTGTTTCCTTCCTAGAGAGACCATAAAATGGTAGAGGACTGGTCCAGCAGCACTTACAGGTTCTCGGAGCACATCAGGAGGATGAAGACCCATCTCTACCTCCTGTTGCTGGCTGCAGGCATCTCGGCTGCTTTCCCCCTCAGCAGCATGGCCGAGCTACTGACATTGCTACAGCAAATGTGTCGCTCGGTGGCAAAGGACATCCCGGTGAGTTCAGTTTCCACTTTTCTAATCTAAAATTTGATAGCCTGAATCCTCTTCTCTTTGAGTGTTTCAGTTTGTTGAAGAATGAGGGATTTATTCATGTGCTATGTTATTCTTAAAGAAGGTGTTTGAAAGGCTTAGTTAATCTATCATTTTTTTTTCAGAATGTGAGGATTGAAACTCCAGACAACATAGATGTAAGTAAAACTCCTTTTTAACAGAAACTATAAAATAATTTTAATAAAATGAACTTTTTTTCATTGGAAAGGGAGTTTTAGAATCGTTGTCTCCTAAAATACTCCATTTGTATTCAAGGGCAAACAATTACTTTAAATGTAGCTATTAAAACATCAAATGTTATTGAAGATAGAAAATGTTACTGTAAGATGTAAAATGTTACTAGAAAGAATCAAATGGTGAGGCAAAGAAAGCTACACTGTGATACAAAGGTAGCCAGGGGCAGCAATTGTTCTTGTTCTGCATTGCTGTAGATCTCCGGCAGGACACACAGAGGGATTTCTCTGATCAGCTCTGAAACCAGGGGCAGTTAGGAAAGGGAAAGAACGAACTGGTCCATGCTGCATTTGTCCATCTGAAAACATATTTCTTTGTAGTCTACTTTTAGAAATAGCTTTTTATACCTTTGCCATCAGGAAGAGGATTAAACAGCTGTATTACCACACCTTGCCTGAAGGATGCTGTTCATGTCCCCAGTCACCTGGTGTCCCCGACAGCAAATTCCCCTTTGTGCCTTTGCCACCTTCTTTTGCATCTTCAATAACTTTCTCCTGATTGCTCTCGGTGTAAAGGCTCTTTTCCTTACGAGCTGACTCTAAACAGCTTCCTCTTGATGCAGAGATGCTGCTAGTGAGGCTTTTTCTTTTCTGCTGTGCATCAGCTGGAACCTTGGGTTTCAACGTGAGGCCACAGCCCGGCACGGAGCTCCCAGGGTAGTGTCAAGGCCAGATGGCTCGCTGCAGGAATGCAACCCGAGTTGATTTCTTGAAGGAGCAGAATAATTCACATTTATCCATAAGCTAGCTACAGGTGGGTGGAGAATCTTGGTGGTAGGTCCAGCCCATTCCGTGTAATGCAGGTGGAAAGTTCCCAGCTCTGTCGCTTCTCTCTGGAGCCTGGAAGAGCTCTTTTCCTCAGGCTGGGGCTTGGCTTAACCCAAGGTTTTAATCACGAAAACAGATCCAGCATAAGCAGTGGCAAATCTGGCAGCTCGCTCATCCTTTTCCCTGACGAGGTCCCTGCTGGTGCCACCACAGCCATGCCTGGCTCTCCTCCAGGAGCAGAGCAGCTTTGCTCTCCCCTGCGCTTGGGATGACGGAGAATTTCCCAGTGTCTCTGCAGTTGTTGTTCATCAGTGGCAGAAGCAGCTTCTTAAGCAAGGTCCTGGGAAAAATGATCTTCCTCAGCACCCAGAGGTGGCTAACATGAGGCCACACATTTGTTGAGAGAATCACAGCCCTCAGCAGCTGTTTGCAGCTCTTCTGATCTTTGCCAATGAGTTTTTTGCTTCGTTGTTTCATCACTTCTCTTGTTACGCTTCAGTCTGCTGACAGCTGTGTCCTTTACTTCTTTCCTTCTCCACGAGTTTAGCTGATCTCTTCCAAAACAACCCCACACTGGCAAGTGCAACCATCATCACTCTTTGCTCTGCTTCAGCCCCGCATCCCCCCTTAGGCCTTCTGGTCACCTTGCCGAGCCAAGTTCTCAGAGACAAGTGCCAGCTGCCTCTTTGTGGGAGAGGTGCACAGAGCTCTGGGGACAGGACAAACAGGGCTGTGAGATGAGAGCATCACCACTGTCCCCACCTCTCCTGGCACGCAGACATCAGCTGTCACAGAGGTTCATGCTTGGAGTAGTTTTGGGTTCAGCTCTGGTGTCTCATACCCAGGCAGCTCCAGCTTCTGGGGCAGAAAGCATCTCCCATCCGAAGCAGAGCTATCTGCTGCCATGGGCAGAGGTGAGAAATGAAATGGGTCTTCAAAGGGCTGCAGGAGGGACAGGAGTAACTCTTTACTGACTTACAGGATTCATCTGGACATTACCAACCATCTGCCAGGCTTCTGGCTGCAGGGTAAATGAATGTGCACACCACTTAAGTGTGTTTGCCTGAGTCACTTGCAAACGGGAGCACAAAAGTTGATTTATTTGCCACCCAGGCAGCTGGATGGAACTCAAGAGGATTTTTAATGAACTTAAGGTGGCTCATGGTTACAAACGATCAGATCTCAGTTCTGCTGTCTCTCCCATTGTAGGATGTGAACTGCATCAGCACGATCTTTAAAGGAACAGAACAGCTGAAAACTAACCCGGCTATGAAAAAATTCAGTGTCTTTTTCCACAACTTTGAAAGACTGAAACAATCATTCACACCACTCCTGGTGGAACAGGTAGGAAGTTTTTTGCCTTGGCTACCAGAGATGGAATAAAATGTGATCCATAATTCATAACCGAGCCCTGATGTCTACAGGAGAAAGAATATTTTTTGTACTCACTTGTCCTAAGTACGTGGAAGAAGAAATCCTGGCAGTTTTTCCTATTTCTGCCCTTCCCTTGTCCTAGTCTTCAGCTTGACCCACCTCTGAAATGATGATTCCTATCTGGGATCAGTCTATTTAAGGTTTAAGGAAAAACATATTGTTTGTAAAAGGACTTAAAAATTAAAAAGCTCTACATAAAGGTTAAACATCACATAACTTCATTTTCTTGATTCATTTTGCAGGGGAACTGTGATACAGAAAGAAAGAATGCAGTAATATTTCTAGAGAAGCTGATGACCTTCATCCGAAAAGCATCCAAAAACTCAAGAGCGTAGAGTTCTAAGTTTCTAGAGTTGCTACAAATTTACACAAGTAGTAGAAATTGTTGATTAGTTTTAAAACAAGTCCTCTTCCTTTGTGTTAAAGCCTGGCAGGGCACATCTTCAGCTGTGGTGGTACCGTATCGGCCCAGGATTGGCACGGGAGCTCTGAAAGCACTGGTGGCAAGGTGTCATTGGGATTTCTAGATGAACATTTAATTGTATTTCTTTTATCAAATGCTTGATAAAGCAAATAGTGTGAGGGGGGGGTGGGTTTCTCGTGAAAAGGTCGAGCTAATTTCTGATGGTCCCAGCGAGGCTGAACCCAGCAGAAGCTGCTCTCACTGGGTGCCTTAGCTGGCCATTGCCTGGCCCTGGGGGGTTCCCACAAAACCTGGCTGATACGCTGAGATGTGACACAATTACCTCTCCTCTGCCTTCCCTTAGGAGCAGGGTGGACCAGTGATGGGGGCACACTGTGCTCTCTAGCAACACAGCCTGGAAAGCTGTTATTTTGGGGGTTTAAGGTCAAATTTCTGCTGGAAATCGGTGGTATCCCATCATTTCAGCTGCTATTCTCCCCAGCACAGAGCTGGCTCTGCCACCACTTTGAAGCCAGCTAAGGATGAGCTCCAAAAGTCATCTACAAACCATCCTCCACCTCTTCAGCTCTGCCAGAGCTTCACTAGGCACACGCACATCCCTCACAGCGCGAGAGCATCACACCCTCGTGGAGAGGATCCTCTCGACTGGGTACACTCAGAGCTCTGCCCAAAACCTTTCACAGCCACCAAGAAACACACCTGAAGATTCTCCTCTGCCTGCAGCTTTGGTAGATCAGTGTAAATTTGGCAACTAGAGATTTGTAACTTAGAGAATTCAAGCGTTTGGATTGTCAGGTTTTTTTCTTTCCGAAAGTTAGTGGTGATGATGGGAGTGTTTAGCTCAGGATGAAAGTATTTCTGTGGTGTTGACTAAATTATATTACATTTTATAGATATATGTATTTGGGGAAAAAAATAGTATTTATTCTGTATTTTTGCTACTTTTAATAAGGTGAATAAATGTTCATCTCTGCCTGGTTTTTAACCACAAATTTGGTCTGAGTTATTTCCACACTTGAGCAAATCTACTTATTGTAAACTCTCTGATGATGCTCAAGGGAATTAGACCCTTGAGGTGAGGGAGCAAGTGCACTGCTAATTAAAAAACAGAGAAACCATTCAGGTCCACACCTCTGTGACAGAGCTCAGCTTGTGCATTCCTGGGCTGCAGCAAAAGAAGCGTGGCCAGTGGGACAAGGGAGGGGATTCTGCCCCTCTGCTCCACTTTCATGAGACCCCCCTGCAGTGCTGGGGCAGCTCTGGAGTCCTCAGCACAGCAGAGACAGGGACCTGGGGGAGCGGGGCCAGAGGAGCCCCAGCAATGCTGGGAGGGCTGGAACCCCTCTGCTGGGAGCCAGGCTGGGAGAGCTGGGGGGGTTCAGCCTGCAGAGGAAAAGGCTCCACAGAGACCTTCTGGGGGCCTTCCAGTATCTGAAGGGGGCTACAAGCAACTGGGGAGGGACTTTTTACAAGGGCTTAGAGCAATAGGACAAGGGGTGATGGCTTTAAACTGGCAGAGGGTAGATTTAGACTAGAAATCAGGAAGATTTTCCCTCTGCAGGTGGTGAGACCCTGGCACCGGCTGCCCAGGGAAGCTGTGGCTGCTCCATCCCTGGGGGTGTTCAAGGGCAGGTTGGATGGGGCTTTGGGCAACCTGCTTCAGTGGGAGGTGTCCCAGCCCATGTGTGTGGGGAGTTTTGAACAAGGTGTAAGGTCCCTTCCAAGCCAAATCATCCAATCATTCTGTGATTTGTTTTTAGTTTAACAGAGCTGTTGAGGAGCCCCTGCTGGAACACGTGCTGATGGGCCACGGAGTCCTCAGTAGCTGGTCACAGAAGAAGTTTACTGGTTTCTCTCTCTCCTTTTCAATTACTAAAATAGAAGGGGAGAGAATCCAAGTGACAGTCTGACTGCAGAACCTCCTCCAGGTGGTGGCAATGTCCACAGAGTTTAGTGCTCATTCTCTGAGGCAGACACCTGCCAGCATCCGACCAAGCATCCTACCCAGGGATTGTCTGACTCAGCCTGTGTGACTCCCAGCAACTGGGATAAACACGCTGCAGACAGAGGGGAAAAAACAGCTGGCGAGGACCCTGCTGTAAAATAAACACCTTTAAAATAAATAAGCAAGCACGTCCTCAGACCTGCTGCAGAATTCACAACCCTCGCCATTCACAAATAAACATCTGCAAACAGAATGCCTTGGGTGGAAAATGTTTTCACCCTCCTCCTGGAGGCTGCCACAAGAAGAGCATCTGCAGAGCTGTCCTGATCCACACTCTGGAGCCACTGGCTGACCAGAGCCCCCCAGGACATCACGACCAAAATACCACCGCCAACCTCTGATGCTCACACAGCTCCAGATGAAATTCCAGTCTGCACAGCCCCCGGGTGACAGCTCTGCCTGGCAGTTGAGAATACTAGAACTGGGATGAGGTAGTGACTGCAGCAGGGGGTGCAGGAGCCGAGTGCTGGCTGTAGGTTCCTCCCGTGCCACCCAGAGGACTTCCCCAAGCTCTACAGAAGGTTTTAGACACCCAGCTCCAACGTGCACTCAGAGGGCAGGGAAAATAATCCCAATTAGAAATCTCTGGGGACAAAAAAATATCCCACAACAAAACAAACCAATAAATTTCCCTGATTTTTTGGATACCTGTATTAGGAATATCAGCTCCTAAAGCACAGTAGGTTCAAGAATCTTAACCATCACAAGGGGCTTTTACAGAAAGCCTGAAATTGAGGAAGTTTTGGGCACATTCATCCTCCTTCAGCTCTACAGACAGGACAAAGCCACTCCAAAACTCCCACCCAAAGCTGCTCTTGGGGAACACACCTGCAGGTTTGTGGCTGTTGGGTGGGCCCGTCCTTAGCCACAACCCTAAAACCCCCTCTTAGCTGGCGCCTCAGAGGAGTGGAGCCAGCAACTTCACCTCTGCAAGAGCAGCGAGCAGCTCTTACAGCCGTGGGCGATGCATCTCACCCCAGAAACCTCTTGTGGCAGGTGCCTCGAAGGAACTGTGTTTGTTTCTGCTTCTCACTCAGAATGAAACCAGATTACATAATATGCTGAACAGGAAGAAAAGCTGCTTTGGTGTAAAGGTGTGAGAGCCTGTGCCAGGCTGCCCAGAGAGGCTGTGGAGTCTCCTGCTCTGGAGAGATTCCCAACCCCCCTGGACCCTGCGCTGCTGGGCCCCCTGCTCTGG
>VWZY01004498.1:307102-370745 GCA_013399075.1 Chloroceryle aenea | reverse complement strand
GGGCCTCCCAAAACACAGAGAACCTTGCTGTTTTTTTTTTTTTTTTTTTTAAGAAAAGTGAAAGAACAAAAAGCTTTCTTAGTACCTTGGTTTTTACATTTGTACCTTAAATATTTATTTGGAATTTTATAAATAAACATTTTATAAATGTCTTTTTAAAATAAAATTCACCGACCAGTGCTCAGTAGATACCATCCATTGTCTGGCTTCGTGAACATCCCAGCAGGGAACCAGTTGGCGGGGATGCTGCTCCCCTAAACGAGCTCCGCTTCGTTAGCGAGCCAGCCACAGGTCACCACCATGGGCTCTGGTCCCTGCCCCTGGCAGGAGGTGCCCCTGGCCAACCACTGGCATCCTCAGAGGTCAGCTCAGACGTGGGCACCGTCCCCCTGCCCGCAGCTGGCTGGAGCTCTGGGCCTGGCCCAGAGCCCGGAGGCTGAGCCTTGTCCCACGCACCTGCAAGAAGGGAAGTTTGTTTTGTAAACAGTGGTGTAGGACAAGAGCTTCCAGTTACTGAAACAAACCAACATCCAGCTCTGGGAATGTGCCCTTGTGCTTGTTGCTGGTGTTTCCAGTAACACTGGGCAGGCTTCAGCGGGTAAATGCTGAAGCCCCAGATGCTCAGACAGGTTCAGGAGCAGAGAAAGGCTGAGAAGCACCAGAAGCCCCCCAAGCTGGGTCTCACTATTCTTTTTTTTTTTGGTGCTTAGCAGCCTCCTGGTACTACAGTATATAATTTGTGTAGAGTTACCTGAGGACAGGTGAAAAAGAATGAAGCTTGATACCACAAGTACCAGCTTCTGCTAGGCCAGGTGGGGTTTCCCCATCACAATGCCCTTTACAGATTGGTTACTCCAGGTTTAATGGGCAAGAGAAGACCGAGACCCAGTAGGAAGCATCACTTCAAAAGGTTTAAGCTGTTTCTAACTTGTTACTTAAAGATGGCAAAAGCCCAGCCCTAATCTAAACATGCAGTTATGTAACGTACGTGTAATTACAACCTAGAATTTCATCAGCTCTAAGCTGAATTTTGCACCAAGGAGGGGAAAAGATAAAATAAGGGATGTCAGCCTAAGAGCTCCCCACAGCTTTGACCCAGCAGGTAATTTTCCAGCAGATGTCCTAGGCTGTAACCTCTCAACACACGCATGAGGTGTTTCACCTCTGCTGACTTCCCTGCCAGAGGGGAAGGTCCTGCTGCCCACCCCCCACCAGCTCCCAGCAGGGGCTGTGAGCAGGCTCCATGCACAATAAGCCAGACAGAGCTTTCATGGCTTAGTTCAAGCACATGTAAGCCTGGTGGAAGGAAAGAGTATCAGAAGATTAGCTCTTGCTTAGCAGGGGGAAAGCCCCTCTCCTCAGGAGGGAGCAGCATTGATCCCAGGTAGGCTGCAGCCAGCCCTGTCAGCGTTGCTGGCAATACCCAGTCCACGCTCCCAGGACTGGAGCTGCCAGCAGAGAGCAGAGGCTGGGTCATGCCAAGGGTCAAAGTCTTTGTCTTTAGCGGAGGACAAAGGCACCTGTCAGGCAGGCAGAGTGGGGACAGCAGCCCTGGCTGTAGCTCCTAGTCCTGCTCACGAGGGCCACAGAGGGGAAGAGCGGGACAGTGGCAGCACATGCCCAGCTTTCCTCACCTCTTGCCAACAGAAAAGGCCACATGCATTACAGTCCAGATCGCCTGCAGATCTCGCTATCTGACACACAAAAGCCGGTCTAATCCGTGACTGCAAGTGGAGCCA
The DNA here is from genome assembly GCA_013399075.1 of Chloroceryle aenea. Taxonomy (NCBI): domain Eukaryota; kingdom Metazoa; phylum Chordata; class Aves; order Coraciiformes; family Cerylidae; genus Chloroceryle; species Chloroceryle aenea. The sequence goes on along the minus strand of VWZY01004498.1, from coordinate 369,006 downwards.
GGGTAAATCATTCTGCTAAGAAGGTCAGGGGAAGAAACCATGCACACGAATGTAAAGCTGACAGCACAGCAGAAGATGCCACAGCATAAGGAGATAGAGCAGTGCAGCTCCAGGGGCCATTCAGCTGCTTTTACTCTGGCCAGGAGCCAAAGTGCCAATCAGGGTAACCTCTCAGAGCTTATCAGCTGCAGGACTGGCCTAAGAAGTTTCAAGATAAGAGGATCAACAAGACAAGAGTGTATCAGTCTAGAGATTACAGTAGTTTTCTGTGAAAGGAATAACTTTATTCCATTGACCAGGAATCCCAAGACTGTTCATCAAGACTGCCTCTTTTTCCAGTGCCAAATGTCTACGCATTCCTCGGACAGTATCTCCCCCAGTGCTCACAGGCAGGCTGCGGTCGCTCCTCACTGAACATTTTGTAAGCTGTATAAAAACATTTTCATCCAAAAAGATTGGCAGTAAAAATTACAACATAGAAATGCATCACAATTTACACAAAAACTAGTTTTGTTGAACTCTATTTTCCAAAAAATAATCTTCAGCAGGTTCAAATGACAGCAGCTGGAAACAAAAATAATTGACCAAGTATCATCTTATTGCAAATTATAACCATCGACTTTGTACAAGCGTGAGCAGAACCACGAAAAAGTTCGTATTGGTTTCAAGTATACAGTGGTGATGAGCCATCCTGATGCAATTCTCTTATCAATGCTTCTCTGGGCCTGCAGGAATCGAGGACAACGTTGTTTCCATAGGAAATAACAGGAACCTGAAGTGACAAGTGGTGCCAACCCCTAGGAACATTACCAGCTTCTTCCATCACCATCACCGCTGTGTACTGGCTTCATGTGATGATCCGTGACCCATGAACGAAGTATTCGGGGTAGGGGAAGGAAGAAGGGGTATCTGTAAGAAATGCTGATTTGCTCAAAATTAATTGAAACCATCACATTTAAAAGGTCCCAGCGCATGATCAGAAACATTTCCAAAATGCTAACTCTGCCCCGTGCCTACGGCGACGCTGCGTGGGAGAGAGGATTCGCCCCAATGCCACCCCCGCTCCTCCGCGCGGTGTCCGAGAGCAGCTCTCCTAACCCCCAGGAAGTTATAAAGCTGTATGGCTGGACTCACATCCCGTGTTTGGTTCCAACAGTGAACTGACTGGTGAAGTTCCAGATTAGTGCACAACAGTGAAAAGTGATCTGCTGCTTCTTGTTTTGGCAACAGAAAAAGACAGGGGGAAAAAAAAAAACAAAAGGCACTTTTTGGCTGGTTGTGCCTTTAACTTGGCGAATTTATCTATGCTGGAGGTACCCAGGCACTCCTTTAGATGTCCCCCATTTCTGTGCATGTTTGTTAATAGAATATATTTTTTTTAAAGTAAGGCAGAATCCATAAATAAAGGCAAAAAGCAGTGCAGAAAATGTGAAACATAAAATGTACAAAGGATGAAGAGTCGGTTGGCACAAAAGAAGCTTATATCCAGAGCCAGCAAGCACTGACGTGGAAAACAAAACCGTGCTCAAATCATCCCAACTGGTTTCCAGTTGTTTATGAGCAAATCAAAAGAGCTGTCATATTTTAAACGTTGCCTGGTCAAGTGAAAATACAAAAGCCAAATCATTCTTTCCCCATGTTAAAACTGCTATAAAATCTGCGCAACAGTGTCCCCAACTCATTCAAGGAAATTTTCATCATATACAACCAATACCAACTTTCTCAGTAATTTCAAAGCACAAGCAAGTGATTGCAGATCACATGATTGAGACTACTTTTTATTCAATATGTCTCCAAAGGTTAAAAAAAAATTTAATGAGTAAAAACGGCAACAGAATTCCATCTTAAAGTGCTTTTTTTTCCTTTTAAACTACTCATTAACTTTTTTTTTTCCAATCCACCAATATCCTTTAGTAACAAGCACCTGCATACCTAGAGAACAGAGCTTTGCTTTTATTGCCCTTCCCAATTGTCTGTGGGTTTCATAAGGGTACCAGAAAAGATGACCCATTCCAGAATCGCTCTCCTTACAGAGCAACCTTGCCCATCCCTCCCATGAAGAGCTTTATGAATTAGCAGGGAGACATATTAAATACAGAAGTCCTTATGTAAACCCATTCTTTAACTAATATTTTACAATGAAATGTAAGTCATCACACATCTTTACAGAAATTTGAATATTCCTATTCAATATTATCAGAAAGATTAAAAATTTGCCCTCCATACATAAGGGCAGTCTGGTTTGTGTTTTGTTGTTTTTTTCCTGTATAAAAACCAAAAGAATTTTTTTTTTTTTTGCAGCATCACAGAAAAGCAACAGTTTTACATTCACTCATTTAATGTTCACATAAAAATTCAACCACTAGCGTTTGTGTATTTGATAAAATCTTCTTGACAAACTGTTTTCGGTGTCCGGACTGTCATAAGCTACTGCAGGTGAAGATGCAGTTTTCTGGAGCATTTATTGATCTGAAGCCTTCGTGGCTAAAAAACCCCAATGTTCTTAGCTTTCAGGGAAACCACCTCCTCCTGCATTGCCTCCGATCCTATAAAGCCACTTCTCTTCCAGACTCTATAATGGCATAAGCAACGAGACTCCAGTTTCAGTAGGTACCAGGCATTGAATGTTTGAGTTGATCTGTTCTTGTTTTCATAGGTATCCTCTAGGGGTCAACATCATCAAGGTCACTTTTAGACTCACCGATCATCATAGGAGACTCTGAGCCCTTTCAGTACACACAAGGGACAGGGAGAGAAAGATATGGCACGTTATTTTTGTCAGGTGAGCAATCGTGTCTATATTCAGGGAGGGTTCTGACCCAGGAACAAGCTCTCAGAGAGAGCAATGTGACAGAAGATGAACATGTCCTTATTTTATGGTTACCTGCTGCAAGTGCCTGTCTCCGTTCTCGTTGGCTGGACTACTTTCTGACCCGTTACTGCTTCCAGACTGATCTTTCTCATTCAGCAAGGCTGTGGCATAGGCCAGCGTGTCCTGAGTTGGAAACAGCCCAAGAGAGTGTCAGGGCCTACAGTGATACCTTCATTGTTTCCTTTTTATTGTGTATTTTTTTTTTAAAGTTGCTTCTGAAACAATAGGGCTGCTGTAGTGAAACAGCTGAGTCACCACAGGTAATTGTGAGGTATTGACTAATATCATCATAGAAATGAAATTAAGTTAATCTTAGAATCATATCACTCAAGGGGTAGTTTGTTCCAGGAACACACATGGGGTCTGGACTTCTAAAGGAAAAATGGTCTTAAGTTCACTGGAATATACTCAAGTTGCCAAAACCAAAGATGCTAACTGAAGAAAAACAAACCAAACCAACCAACACACACCAAAAAAAACCCCAAGACAAACCAAACCAACCAACCAACCCAAAAAAGGAAATAAACCTAGTTTAACATTGTCTCCCAAGGCTGACACCTACCTGTGCTGAAATAGTGCGCTGGAAGGTTTTTGCAGTTGATGTTTCATTGGATACATTACTCTGTGGAGCCCAATAATGTTCAGACATCTGCATAAAAAGCCAAGAAAGCCATAAAATTGCCATACGAGTTTTACATGTGTAAAGCCACATCCTACCTGTGATGGCAGGTGAAGTAGTCAATCTGGAACAAGCTGCCTGAATCCTTTGGCAATAAGCTGGAGATGGGGGTGTAAACAAGCACGCATTTAACACGGCCAGGACAGTCAGAGTCTACTGACCCTCAGCTGGAAAGCAGCACTCAGCTCCCTTTATTTGGTAACTGTACTTGTGTGCAAGTTCTTGGACTCCAGACTGGTGGATTCAGAGTTTGCCTGAGCCAGGACGGAGTAAAAATGGGAACAGCAGGACTCTCCAGTCCTGTCAGTTCGCTGTGCTTCAAGAGGAGAGCAGCAACAAGTTGTGCCAGCTGCATTGCAAGCATCCCACAGATTCTGCCTCTAGTGCTCAGTACTGTACGAGTTCATGCACCTGACACGTGCCTGGCAGCAGCTGCCAGGACAGGAAGGCAGCCTGGAGATGGGAGAATGTTGTGTTGTACGGGCAGCGGTGGGAGATCAAGCACAGCCCTGCTTGACTGCAGGCAAATCTGGACCAGTTCTGCTGAGCTTCACCTTTCCAAAGCGTCCGTGGGTATTTATTAAAGATGTATTGGCCAACCCATGTTAAGTTTAAAGGAAAGAACAAAAACTATACACGTGGGAGGAAAACTTTCTATCTGTCAACAGCTGTTTTGTGCAAAGCTGCAATGACTCCAACCCGATTCCATTCATTTACACATCCTCACGCATCAACGGGCAGGCAAGCGGCTTTATTAAGAAAATGAAACCTTCTGACACAACTACAGTGGCACTGAAAGCTTCCTACATGGCAAGGAATAATCATTATGACTGTTCAAGCTTGGTGTTATTCACTGCACACACATCTCTGCCTGAAACATGTGGGGCCAACTGAAGCTCTTGCAAGCATGAGATGTAGCTGCATCCAAACTGTCTTTGTAAGAAAAAAAAAGAAAGAAAGAAGTAGCAGCAGCTTGTGTTTTGGTTTATAGAGTCCTCTCAGAGAGCCTCACAGTGGATGGAGACCTCATACTTCTCATTGTGAACAAAGTGGCAGTTACTCCATAAATTTACAGCTAAATTACCTTTTTCTGTAGCCACTGCACAGCCCAACTCCAGTGGTGGGAATTCTCCTTGAAATAATCTTTCGCCATAGGGCACCTGGGGAGTTGAAATGATATTCATTAGTCCTGAACAAGGCATTCTGGCAAACTCACCAACAAAACAAGCACATCCTAAAGACACCTCTCTCTGTGCTGCTGCCCTCTGGATGCTCTGTTATCACTGCAAACTCTGATTTAAACTGTTACTAATTGAATTAGCAAGAGCAGTAGTACCTAGTGAAGTTTACAAGGGGCAGTCCACTACAGATTCACACATTTCAGAACCACGCTTTGTTGGGAGATACAGCAAGTCCTAAACTGTGTCTGGGACACAGTTGCCACACATTTATCTTAGCCTCAATGCCAGGCTCCTGGTCTACAGAACGGAGCTGACTTTTGCCTTTATAAACAGCAATTACTGGTTGTTACATGAGAAACCCATCCCAGGTACTAATCAGTAAAGATTTCACTTCAGGCTGACACTTGTACTACTGAGACCCCTGAGTGCTGGTAGAGTAACAAAAGAGAATGCTGATCAAAAGCAAGAGGAGCAGCAACCTAAGCAGTCACTGAGGGGCCTAAGGCAGGGATGAGGTCAAACTCTGAAACCAGTCACACTCACTTCTGAGCCAGAGTAACAAGGAACTTGACACACTGGTAACAACGGCTGCTGTCCACGTGGTTGCTGTGGTGCATCAAGGCTGTGGGGAGAAACACAAGGACTAAAAAGCACAGTTCAGGTTTCTGTGTACCTGTCAGTCTGAAGATAACAAAGATGAAGCTCAAGTGCTAACTTTGGTGGTAGAAGTTATTTCTACAGATGTCAGCATGAGTGTTTGTGTTAAACATGCTGCTGTATTGCTGGCAGTTTTGAATACTTCCACAACTCTATTGGATTAAAATTAGATCAAAGTGAAAATGAGTAATTCTTTCAACTGTGGTACCTGAATTTTAAACAGTCCTCTCCTAATGCAGTTATGCTCCCCCTATAATCCATTCTATGTTAGATGTTACCATAGTGATTATCTATCTGAAGAAAAGAAGAATTGTTTGAAACCCTCGTAAATGGACCAGATCACCAGCTTCCACCTGAATCAAAATTTGCAAAATTACAAGAATATTTAAAGCTTCTTCACACAAACAAGCGTAGCCAGATTCAACAGCCATGAACTCTTCTGTGGAAGATCTGGGCAAACCCCCAGGCCATTCCTGCCACACCTTTTAACAAAATTCTTTTGAGAAGCAGAAAAATTTCCACAGAGCTGCCACAATCAGATTTGCAACTCAAATGTTGCTCTGTCCATCGCAGTCTGCAAAGAACACTGTAGTAAAACCTCTGAAGTTAGCAAGTAACTGCTGGGGAGCCACAAATTGCCAGTTTTAATACTGTCTAAGCACAGATTAAAATTACAGCAAGGGTGCACTGCAAATTATGCACAAACACCCTGCTGAGAACCACAGAAAACTATTATTTGCTGATTTCCTTTCCTGGAGTAAAGCTATTCAGTGTGACAGACAGGCCATGGTCTGTGTGCAGTGAGAATGGATGATGCTTAGTGCTGCTGCAAGGAACTGCCAAGGTAAAACTACAGCTTTCACTTCCCAAACTCACAGCAGTTCTTGAAGCCTTCAACATAAAAATCCAATTGAATGAGGAGCTCTTTGAGCACCATGTGGCTACCCCACATTTCTCTTCCACACCAAACCTGGTTCTCTGGATTCAAATGGAGCAAGTTCTCATCACTTCTGGGACGTTTTGGTGCTTTTGAATGTTTTAATAGTTTCACTTCAGCAAAGCTTATGTACCAGATGGAGAGAGAACACTTTGTATGAGCAGCAGCAAATAAATAGGAGCTGCCTGTCAGACCATGAGGCTCTCCTGGAGCAGTGTTAGCATCCTTCCACACTGAACTAGCTTCATTTTGTCAGCATCCTCGTCACCATGAAACAGAGAGACTGGCCATTTCTTGAGATGGGGTAGAAATAAAAATGAATTTTTAAGGTTACTGGGTTCACAGAGCTGCTGTGTTAATCCAAGGTACCCTTCCCCCCACACTATGTATATACCCTCATCTGCTTCTTTTGTAAGGTGGGCAAGAGAGCTAACTTTTCATGGCACTTTTTAAGTACCACTCTTCTGAGTTCACTGACTGCTGCTGTTAAAGATATTTAATTTCTCCCAGTTAAACTCCTTTCTAGGAATTACCAAAATATTTTGATGCTTTTTTTTGGATTTTCTTAGAGCATTATTGTGTGCGTGGGGAGGGTAGTGTTAAATCAACCCTATTGGGTTGTTTTCCATAAGAAGTAAACAGTTTAGCAGGATTAGAAACTAGGAGATGATATGGACCAACATCAGTACAAGGTTCAGTAGGAGACAGGAGTGTTCACCCACTGGCTTACTTGCCTATTAAGCCATTTTCAGTTTCAAAGGCAAATTTGATGCGCTCTACTTGTAATGGGTCTTCAATAACCTGTTAGGAAAGAAAAAGATCAACATAAGTAAGTTGTATGTGCTACTTCTATCTATTCTACAGAATATCTTTAACCACTTCAACACGAAAACCAAATAAGGCTAGAAATTTTTTATGTCCTTGGATTATGAAGACACCAATTTAAAAAGTAATAAAAACTTCCAAGTGAAAGATTAAAAGGTACACAGACATAGAGATGACCAATGCAGTCCTGAATTTTTTCATTAGGCACCAATACAAAATCTCCTGTATGAGCCTTTATGCTTCACCTACCAGTATCTCATGGAGTAACTGGAATATGTTTTTCAGTTCATGAGGTGGTGCAGTTTCCAGCTGAGTCTGCATGTAAGAAATACAAAGTTACTTAGACAGTAAAATATATTGATGACAAAGAATTACAAGACATCTTTGCAGATTTTTGAGAATGCATTGTTTTAAACAGTAAAAGCCTAAAAAAAGCCCCTAAAACCCCCCATCAACACCCCCTCCCAAATCCAACAAACTGTACCGACTGATCTGCAGATCCCAGGTCCATTAAAACCAAGACACAGTGGGACCAAAGCCTAGAAGATACACTTCAGCAAAAAGCTTATCTTGGTATTCTGCCCACCTTGATGAAGTGTAGCACAGTAAAGGAGAAGTGCTCATTACAAAAGCAGCAGTACACCACCATCTCCATGAGGACCGACAGAGATCCAGTCAGCTCTCGTAACGCGTACATCACCTAATGAAAAGGAGCGAACGATTTCAGACACAGCCAGACAATCAAGTACATAAGTTTGTAACAGAATGCTCATCTTGAGGGGATGCAGCTTTTTTTTCCCAGCACCTGTATGCCCCAGTGAGCTGCCCCCCTGCCTTCACGGCACTCCATTCAGCTCCTGGTGCCCACCCCCACAGGTCTGGTCAAGCACGAGCCATTAAGTCAGAGGAATTCAAGTTAGCACCTCCAGCTGACGTGGTAACTGACTGCATGGGCACTTGCCAAATGAGTTCAGCTGCCCTTGCTAACTTTGTAAACTTTCCTACTCAGTTTAGGAAAATACCAGAATAAGGAGAGGTCAAGGAATAACCAAATTATGCCATCTTGTTTTGGCTCAAAATAATACCCACATACTCCCCAGCTGGCTGCTTTTTAGTATTCAGTGTCTTTCATGTGAGGATGCCTCAAAGAAACCACATCAGATCAGCTGTTCGGTGCAAGCAGGGCAGATTTAGAACAGATACCTCCATTAAATAGGGTTTTCCCTCAGACAGGAATAACAAGGCTTCCACTTCTTCATGGAGCATCAAAAGTGGACCTGAAGCAGTGATGCTTAGAGGTGGACGTTGCTTAAAGAGACCAGGAGCTGTAACAGCAAACACAAAAATAATCCCCTAATAAATTAGTTTGTTCTACACACCTTGAAGACATTGCTGCTCATTTGGCATCTAATGACATTCATCTCAGCTAGCTTATAGCTCATGTGGTGCCACTCCAAGTAATAAATGTCTTGCATACTGAGGTGGCCTTTACATTACACAGGCAAACTGTAAAAATGTCAAAGCAAAATGTTCCTATTTACTATCAGTACTTTGAGCTTTGGTTTCACTCCCAATCACTGGTGCACATACATCATTTTCAGAACATTTATCATTCTTTTTTTTACTTTATAATATTTTATCACCTCCAACTCCAGAAGCTTTTAATCCTAGACAGAATGCAAATTACTCTTTTTAAAAGATGAATTCAAAGTGAAGATTTCGACTTTATTATCTTTATTTCTGCCTGTTGTAAGAAACATCTAGGAGAGTATTCCATTGCTTGTCTAAACACTCCCCTTGAGATTAGCAAAAGGCATCTAAGCCAAATGCAGCCTGTTAGGCTGTGAGTCTATTCCAGCCAACACAGCCTGAGTCCCTCACAGAAGGGGAGACCTTTTAGGCACACGGGAGAGAGGGGAAGGCACAACAATGTTAAGATTTCCCTCTCCTCCCCAAGTGCCTGTAACAGTCTCTTTGCCACAGCCTCCTGGTATGTTTACAGTAAAATAAAAAGAATCAAAAAGTATGCTCACCATTACTGCCTTAAATTCAAAGCTATTGTCTTTCCTTCACTGGTATTGAGTTACTATCAACAAAGTAACAGAAATGTAAAGGCAAAAAAGCAATTCTTACCAATATTTCTTTGTGAGGAGACATCAGAGTGCAAAACGAGTAGTGCTACAGTATTGTGAAGATACCCAAACTCACGTGCTTGTGCTGAACTCCACCTGCGGTTCTGCTTGAGCCAAAGGAGAGATTTAATTAACTTCACTGTTGACTTAGTCAACTTCTGCTAAGTTAAAACAAAACAATGTCCTTAACAGTCCATTGCCATGTTCTAGTACTTCAGAGCTGGTGAAAACTTAGTTATTATCAAAGCATGATGCTTGTTTCTGCCCAAACAGCTATTTCCATGCTAACTACACGCAGGCAGACTAAGACTTGAGTGCAGTGTAAAACTTTACCTGATTACTCTGCCGGTTGGGGCCAAGGAGGAAGTTGATCATGTGCCTCAAAGCAGAGTGCCTGAGGAGCAGACTGCTAGCCCTGATACCCTGCTGTGGAGACCAAGAGAAAAAAGTTACATCCCTGTACAGGTAAAGAAGGAGTGCAGTAGTAAAACACACAGGCTTAATATTGCATTTTCCACTCTAAAAGAAAAAGTTACACAGATCAGTAAGGTTCAGCTCTAAAACACTGGCTCATTATATACAGCATGTTATAGAAACCAGATTAGAATCAGCACATGAGAATTGTCATATAATAAAAAAAGGAAAAAAAGAAGATTAAAAAAAAGAATAGGGCAATATGGAGAATCTGCACGGTGTGAACAATGCAGTCCAGTCAATCATTCTGCTTCCTATGGGACAAAAAGTCCTGAAAGCTGGATTTTAAGAACAGCCAAGAACATCCCTCCAAAACAGAAACCCAAAATTCACACTCTGGAACCATCTTCAATTGGTACACTTTGCTGGTATATTTTTGTATGAAGTTATCCTAATCCAGTGTTCAAAGTCATTTACTTTTCAAAAGAAAAAAAAAAACAAACACAAGCCAAATAATAAAAGCTCTGGAAGAGTTTCACTGTGTTGCTTAAGCCTCCTATGAATATACATGAGTAGCTGCTTTACTATTATCCTTTAAAATTAAAATAGCATGAAAAACAATGTTTTCTTACCTTCTGTACAAAGTTATTGAATAGCAAAAAGTACTGAGCACAGTTTTTACAGTTTTCAGGTACATCTTTATCCAGCAGAGCAAGTAGCACCTCCAATAATTGATGTAGACTTTTTAACTGTGAAAATAAATATTAATTTGGATGTAAAGAGTTGTCTAGTGCTTAAAAAACCAGAAGTGTTTCAGATCCCAAAGTTAAGATACAAATAAAATGATACACTTGGTGTGATGAGTACCAGTAGCTAACATAGCTGACAACCTACAGCAACATGCCAGAACACAAGTAACACTTCTGAGTTCTCCTAATACAAATTACTTCAGGTATTCCCAAGGAAATAGGTAAATCTCAAACCTTCTACAAATTACTGCTTTTCACAAACTTCCTGATGGGTTTTCCTAGAATATCAAGATCTGCAAAATGTAACAGAGCTGCACTTCCCAAATTTACTTGCCAAGAATTTCTAACACAATATTAAGCCTTTAACAGCAACCATAATTGTGGCCTCCCTCTGGAACAAGGGAACCTAGTTACTACTGCTATAGGCTTCTGAGTGATGAAGGAGAATTAGTTAAAAATTGATTTTTGGAATCAGAGAAAGAGAATAAATCTTAAGAAAACACTGTTTCCAAACAATTAAAGAAATATGTGAATACATTTATAAAACAAGCTGAAATCAGGCAGAATTCCTTATAAATAATACTTTGAACTTCAGTTGTGAGAGCTACAGAGAATGTTATCTCCTAAGGCAGGGACAAGCACGAACCTATTGAAAAAATGAAGAGCTACAAGCATGGGCAAGAGAAGAGAAGAGACTTTCACCTCATCACGTACAAATCACAGGGCACCCTCTGCAAACACCCAGAGCCAGTAGGTAGAAACAAGCAGGGGATCAGTGCTGAGGAGGTGGCACTAACCTTCTCCTGATAAAGCAAGGCACTGTCGAGGGTTTTTTCAAGGATAGTGGCTACAGCAACTCGCACTTCTCTTACACTGCACTCCAGCAGGAAAGTCCTGGAAGAGAAAAGGCGAAGCTGCAAGAGAACTGGAATCAACAGTGTACACGTGGTTACTGTGCTTAAGTGTGGTGTTTATTATTTTTAAAAGGATAACAGTCCAGATACTTCTTGTATTGTGCCTGTGGATAAGCTCTACTTGTCTTTCTGTACTCCTGCTGTCACTAGTAAGGCCTAAAATATTAATCTATATTTATTCAAGTAACAAAAAAGCTGAAAGTCAAAGCTACCATAGGATCCTGTATCTCAATGCAACTTTAAAGTTTCCTTTACAATGATATCTAATTATGTCAGATCTCCAGTAACAGCTTCTCTCAAACCTGATCTTGAGCTCAGCAAGAGAAATTCTTTCCAGTTTATCTGTAACTTTTGTCAGGTAATTCTTTAACTTACCCTACCCCAAACACTTCTGACACATTCTTCTTTCCCACCACTTGCAGGAGTGACTACACACAAACTCAAAACACATTCCACAGCACTCCACTGAATTAAACATCTGCATCTTCCTCCACATACGCTGCACTATTTTATTAGATTTCCAGAATTATTCAGAAAGCTGCACAAATCAGAGAAGCAATACTAGAAATAAAAGCTTCAGTCATTATCTAGAGTGTCTGTTAAAAGAACGTGCAGAGTCAGCTCTTTGGGAATTCACCAGTATAGGCCAGCCTGTGTTATCATTGGGAAGCTTTATCTATCTGGGAGACACAGCACACCCAAGACAGAGTTACCAGTACTTACTTTACAAGTTCCCGACCCTCTGGCCCGACGAAATATTCAACTAACCACTGACAAGCATCAATGCTTTTGGAGAGCAGTGCATCTATGGTGGCAATCCACTCTTCTGTATCAACCCTTTATTGAAACAGGGACAACTGTCAGTAATGAAAGACAAGAAACACCTCCAAAATCACAGCCATGTTTCCTGTTTGCCAAATAGAAAGGATTTTTCTTTAATTGAATATGCATTAGATAGCTTAAGACAAAAACACTTCGGGAAGTATTTTGGAACAACTTGCTGCCTTTAAATTCTTTAAAGCCTTTCTGTGCCAAAAGCATTAGCAGTGAAATAATGAACAGCTGGCAGAGGCAGCAACCTGGCTGGTTACACATGACCCTCCTTCCTCTCCCATTTCTTTGCAATGGGATTCCAAGGCAAAGCAGAAATGTGTTGCTACACCTGTGAATGTCTCTGCCACCCACAGTATCTCAAGGTGCTGTAGGTATGGCAAGCATGAAAACTCAGAAGGTGTTGTTACAGTCCCCAGAAGGCCTTACCTGAGTTTCTTCTTGGTACGGAGATAGGTTTGGAAGAGGAACTGGACTGCCAGCTGTAAGCTCACCTTTGCCATGCATGGATAATCAGGATGCTTTACTTTAGTCTGAAAGAAATGTTAATTTTACTTGAGAGCAGAAGTAGGCCTGCAGCACACGTGCTGTCTCTCAAACACGGCAACATGTTCTATTACAGTAATTCATTAGGAAAAAATAAACCCAAGCATTTTTCTGTGCTAAAAACAGTCTCCAGTGCTGAGTGTGCTAGTTAACAAATATGTTAAAACAGGAACAAACACTCTGTAAGGCCCACTAGATCTGTGGATTTCATAAATTTGATAAATGCTGCTTTGTTTATTAATACAGTTAGACTTAATGAGTAAACTGTATTTCCAATGAAAGTGTCAGCTTCAAGCTGACCAACACCAACACTGTACCTTCCTTACAGAGGGGAAGTCTGTGCCTTTAAGGGCTCAGCTTGCATCATTAAAAAAAGGTATGGGTTATTTCATAATTTACTATGCCACAATGGTATTTGTCCTGCTGCTAGAACAGGAGGCTGGAGTCTGCTTTGGGACAGATGTTGTTATCAGTGTGAAAAATTACTGGAATTACTGAATTGCTCAACTGGAAAAGCAAATAATGTCAACACTTCCCTTCCTATATTCCTGCTTCTGTTGGCCCTTTCTACACAACAGATTCTAAAATCTCTTAAGATTAAAGTCTAGTTACTTACAGCATTCAGTGAAGCTAATGACAGAACAAAACTGAAGTAGTCACTACTGTATACATCTCTGTTCTTCATAAATTTCAAGTTTTCATCTCTCACCATCTATAAACATATAAGAAGGCCAAAAAAAATATTAAAATGTTGTCAAAGAATATCTCTCTAACTCAAATTGCATCTTTTATATAAATGTATAGTGTTTAAAAACCAGTGCCAGGCCTATTTTATTCATGCCATAAATCACTACTTCAGCAGAGAGGAAAATACATATAGACAACTTAAAAGATTTGTAGAAAACCAGTGATTTTCTTCCAAGGATATTACAAACCAGACAACAACTGACGATGAACTTAATTATTTGGCCACTAAGGGAAAAGAAAAAGGAAGATGTTGCTGGCAAGTTCTATTTTTTGCTTGCTTTTAATAAAAAAAGGCAAGAAAACATCCCTCAAACCTGAAAGGCTTGCTAAGCAAGTGTGCACAGACTGAGTAAGGCACCATGGTATAATTACAAGCTGCAGCATTTTTTTCAAGTGAGATTTTGCTGAAAAACTCTTCAATAAATTTGAGCCATGTTCTGTTTATTGGAATAATACATGAAATGATGATTAGAGCCCTGATATGACCCACGTGGAGGGGCACACAGCCTGCACAGTTTATTCTGCCTGGGAATGTGATGTGGGCTCTCTTGCACAGATGCAGGTCAGCAGAACGGTGTGTGTTCAGAAGGCCAAATATCTGCAGATTGTACCAGAGCTGCAGGCCTGCAGACTGAGATCATCATCTCATGACAGTTAACCAACACTCAGGTTCTATTCTCTTGCTGCTCTGCCAATGCCATCATACCTCTAGTTTCAGTTACGATAGTAAAGTTGCCTTCAACATCTGTGTTTTGAGATCACACTTGGTATTTTCATAAGCTAACAGACACAAACAGAACTGAAGTGGGTTTTGGTTCCTCTTCTCCCCTTTCTACATTCTTGTGAACTCAAGAACTTGAGGATGACTGTAATTTGCCATCATCTCCATTACTCCTCAAGTGTACTTCAAATGAAGCATCTTTGCTCTTATCTCTCCCTGCTTGCACACTGGCTGCTGCCATACCTCACTTCTGATTAGTTTGCCTGCAGTTTCTTCAAAGCAAACAATGACAGGTCAATTTTGAGAGAGGGGACAGCAAAACCTACAATGATGTACCAGTGAACAGCTTCCTTTTGGCAGAATCCAGAAGTATTTCCCAGCTTTGCTCTCAAGAAGGGAATTACTTCAAGGCCATCTTCACAGTTACTGTGTTTCTCTATGTGCTTAAATTTCATAGGAGTGGGATTCAGTTGCCACCGAGTGCTTTACCTGATATATCCTCACAGGCATTTTCTCTACAAAAAGTCCCTTTTTTTCTCCTTTCCGAACCAGCTTAGTCAAGATGGAGAGGCGGTCGCTGTTGGGCCTGTGGGGTCGAGGAGATGACTGGGGAGAAATTTCTGGTGAAGATGGAGCAGATCTGAAATATATACAAGCTCAAGCTGAATGATGAAATCTTACACAAGTACAGCCAGATTAATCTTAAGGCAAATTTAGATGAGAGTCTGAAATCTTCCCGAGGCTGTCAGTCAGCTTGAACTTTTTACTGCAACAGTACTGTTGCTGTTGAAGAAGTTCAAGTATGGAAGAGGAAATTACAAAAGTAAAAGACCATTCATGAAAAAAAAACAAAGCAAACCATCAGAGAGGTCAGTATGCTCCTTTGTCAAACAGGAATTAATAATTTCCTGGTTCTGGATATCAAAATAAAAGAAAACTCTACAGGCACAAGAGGAACTTACAGTGAAAGGTCCTCTGCTTCTTGACGCACAACGCTCACTCGACTTTTCTTTGGTAAGACTGGAGAGTTCTGGTCAGAGACTCTCTGGTAAAACAGCATGTAGGCATTCCAGTAGCGCCGCCGCACATCTGGGTAGGGGTTGGCTGATGGGAGAAAAGGCAATTGATGAAGGCCTGTGAAGGGTCAGTACCTTTCTCATTCCTGTAGGGAAGTGAAACTGGGTGTGCAAGTAAAATACACTGTGGTGGTATAAAGTCACCTGTCATATCAAGCCATCAGTCTAGGCTAGCAAGTAATGAAAGCCTGAATTCTAAGATATTTTTGCAAAATGCAGATTCTTTTTAAAAGATAATTCTCAGAATTATGAAGCAAGTCCATACTGGTAGAAATGTATTTGGAATTAATTCCTTAAAGCATTGAAAAGTTTAACTATAGAATGCCACATCATTTTCTATGCACAAAATAAGGCCTGTTTTGTGGCTTTTTTTTTGTTTTGGCTTTTTAAAGTAGTTTATCAAGGTGCTATTTTACTTGTGAATCTCCTCTGCTACAATCTATAAAGTGCTGAACAACATGAATATGATTCAGTTAATATTAGGCTGTATACAAGCTGTTGTTTTTCAGTAAAAAGAAGGCTTTAGGAAAAAAATTGCTTCAGATTATTAGACAAAGTAACTCAAAGCAGCTACAAGACCGAGCTCTGCCTCTACTGAGAGCCAGTTGAAGTAAATCAATCTGCACTTCTGCTCACATTGATCATAGACTTTGGGTCTATACTCGCCACCAAAGCATTCATATTCCAAGGTTTCATCAGTTAAATCAAATTCTTCAATAATGGTGTCATTAAATTTATACCACTTTCCTTTTCCACATCCCCTGTAATCAGAAGAGAAACACAACAGAAACAAAGTTAGTCAATTGTATTGTAAAAAACCCAAACCACCCTGAATGCCCTAGAAATGACAGCACTGAACTCGCATTGATTTTGGCAGCAAACAGAAAGCTTAGCTCAATGCCAAAGTGACATTTAAACAAATAACCTTGATTAAAAATGTGAAGCACTTCACCTGGAACTAAATGGCCCAGGAACTCCTTAAATTGCAACACAAGGTTCCTAAGAGTTGCCAAGGCTTTCATCATATGGTACTCCATAATACTGTGCTATTCTCTTAACACTCACAATGTTGGGTGTTAAGAAAGGGAACAGTGCTTCCAATAGAGCTCCGAATGGCGCGCTCTGCATCCCCAAAAGAGGAAGTTCTTAAAACGCTCTCAAACACCCCCAGCCAACCTTCATGGCCATTACCTCCTGTCCTTTATGAAGGAGTAGTAGTGCCCTGCGTGTGCCTGGCCACTGTGAACAATCACACCAACGAGCTCATAGTTTTCTGTAGGGGCAACTTTCTTCCTTGGGGAGCCTCCACCTCCCTGGTCTGCATTTCTGCCATTGTCCCCCACTTCAGAGGATGAGTCCTGGCGAGCCATCCCTGACACGGTGTAAGGTTCCATGTTCAGCATCCAGGGAAACTGTTTGAAGATACATTCAGATTAACTGAAAGATTATATGGTGTACATTAATTTTATGACAATTGTATTAATAATTCCCACAGCAGGTACACCAAATGAAAGCATGGTACTTCAACTTTTAATCATTATGATGCAGAAGTTAAATAAAATGTCCTTATGGAGACTTGCTTTCTGAAAGGACCCCAAGAATGCTCCTGACAAGGAAAGCTCTAAAGAACAATACTTAATTTTTTATAGCATGATCATGTTACATACTCAACACCCCTATATCAAAATATGGGGAAAAGGAAGAATGAGTAGCAAGGTTGACAGTCTACTCCACAAAGCAGCAGGGGCAGGAGATGTGCCATACAGAAAAGTTTTCTTACCCTTATTTGTTCATCATATTTAATTGAACGCCCGCTCTCCCAATCAAAGCCAAATCTCATCAGGTGAATCACCAACAGACTTGGTAAGACCTTAATGCACGTGCGCTTCACTGTAGTTCTCTTAAAAAAGAACACAAAAGAAATCACCTCTATCTGTACACCTCAGACATTCTGTAGTATTCTAGAGCTGCACAATTCCAGCCATTGCGAACTGATGTGCGACCCGTGGGAGGCAGGACGACCACAGGATGACAGTGTTATGGACACACAGGGTATTACTACAGGTATTAGAGTTTGTGCAGCGGGCTGGGTCGTCACAGAACATTTTAGCATGCTGCCATCCCTCTAAATGGGCAGTGTACAAGTTACAGAGAATGAAAATGTCTGTGTGGATTTATGGGTTTAAACTCTGATTACGTTTTCAGTGTAGAAAGGATAAGCAGTATCCAAGCACGGCTTCTCTGACCTTGCAATGCTTAAGAAGACACCAAGCTACAGCTGCTGTTCTTTCACACCTGTTAATAACAGATACCTTCTCTTTGCACTTTTCACAGTAGTACGCGTTGCTTCCTTCCAGAACTTCTCCTCTAACAAACTGATCCAACGATATTTCCAGACTTTGACATGAAGTCACACCTAGGTTGAGAGCCATGAAGGCTTCCTCACGCTCATACCTGAATTCAAGAAGAAAAATAGTCAAGGTACTGTAACAGAGCAGACCCTACCCACCAACTTGCATTAAAGAGACATGCTTAGGAAAGAATACTGCATCTGTCCCATAGCTACCGACACCTGCGACGCTCACAAAGCCTTGTCTCCACCTCCTTGTGCTATTTTGACTGATTTTATTTTAATAGTTATGGGAGCACATAACTTTGGGAAATGCTGCACTAAATTTAACATTACCTGTGAGGACAATCTTTGCAGATCTTCTGATCAGAGAAGATTCCTTGAAAAGTATTCTTAAATATTTGGTCTCTTCCAATTTTCTGTTGAAGATATAAAGTTAGACATCAGCTGGATATATTGTAGAGTGAAAGACCAAGAAAGCAGTAAGAATTTTAAGCTTCTGAGTATTATGTAGATTATCAAATAAGCCAAATGGCTCTCTGCCTTCTTTTCTGAAGAACAAAGGAGAAAGAGAGCAAAGGTAACAAGGAGATGCATATATGCAAGGAAAGAAATCCCTGAGGTTTTTACCTTGAGGTACTCATCCATTTGATCTATAAGACTGGTGAAGAACTCATAAGCATCCTGTTGCTCTCTGACATAAAGTTCCTTATTCCACATTTTGAAAATCTATATAAAGTATAAATATATAAAACCCAGTCATTGTTCTGCATAAAAATCACCACTGATATCTAAATGAAATCTGTTATTTTTACACGTTTTGACTTTTTGAAGCAGAATTTATTTTATCTCTAGAAACTCTGCAATGAGAAAAGGCTAAAAAAATGAGAACTTGTTAAGTAGGAAAGCTATATATTCTAAACAGAAAGATGTAATACCTTCCAGAAGTTCTCAGGTACGTAATACTGTAGCTTGCTTTCCATCAGATGACCAAAGAGAGACTGAACTTGATAGAACACACTGTCATCTGGATTCTCTGTATCATCATCAATAGAAAGCAAGGCCTGAAAGGAGACAAATAACCTTATTAAATTAGTTCTTGGCAAAATTACTACTGTAAGTTATGACACAGAGCACAACTTATAAAGGACATGGTTATGGTGTATATGTATTTATGCACACACAGTTTTGGGTTTTAATTTTTTTTTTTGTTTTAAACAATTAGTTTACAAATGGTGCTAAAATGAACTTGCAGTTCAGGTGACAGTAACTCCAAAAAGAGGTCTTTACTGGACACAATTACCTCTGGGAGACCAGGCTGCATATATAGCTGCTGGAAGACGGCATTCATGTAACAAGTAGCACCACCATTCTTCAGTCCCACAAATCCTGAAATGGAGCGACTATCCACTGGTGGAAGGTACTAGAAAGACATTTTTTTGTCCCAGTAAGTTATAAAAAGCTTGAGACTCCCAACAACATACTATAGCTTTTATAATCACCTTTGTATGGGCTGTGAAGAGCAATTTAATGGAAAATGTAAGCTCTGAAAGATCACAAAAGTGATGTATTTGGTCATTTAGATATTTAACCCTTTGCATGGAACTGTTAAAAATGGCCAAAAATGTATCTAAATAAAATTGGTGATATTTAGGAAAAACTTATTTCTCATCCAGGTAATAACTGACAAAGACTCACTAGAGTATTTGCTTCTGAAGAAGATCAGAGAGGTCTGCATCTACTCTTACCTACTTTTTGTCATTTTAATTGGAACCCCCTGGAAGTTTCATGAATGGAGCAGTTAAGTAGATCATACACACTACTCCAAACCACACTAATACAAATCAAAAAAGGCTTTTTGCTTACATCAAACTCCTTGGTAAGTGCAGGGTCACACTGGTGATGCATGGAAAGCAGCTCTTTTGTAATAAGCTGGAGGTTGGAAGGTGAGCTATCAGCCAGCATTACTAACACCTCATAAGCTGCTAATCGGCTATCTGCTGTGCTGCATCTGAAAAGAAAAACACATTTAAGATCTATTTTGCAGATGACTCAATTATTTCTAATTCCAGAGAGCTGCATTACTCAGAACAAGTGACAATTAATGCTCAAAAGGAACACTTGAAATGACAAAACACTCCTGAGTGCAGAGTGCTACTTTTTTTCTTGTTTGAGGAAGGGGAACAGAGAAGAATCAAATCAGAAGAGCAGCACCAGGAACACTCCTTTAAATAAGCCTCCCTTACTGACACGGAGACACTTGTGAACATTCAGTAGCAAGGAAAAGTAGGCGCCCTAAAAAGAAGGCACAGAATTGGTTTTATGTCCAAGGACAGATAGCCTCTGTCACTAACACTGATGGAGGGATAATGACTTATTTACAGGCAGACAAGTTTTGAAAGAGCTAGACCAGATAACTTACTTGCTACAAGAGATGACCTTAGACCTAAGCTGCAGCAGACCGGTACAAAATACCTCTACTTAGCTCTCTTCAGTGGCTCAAACACACTAGCCCTTTCTTCCAAAGGCCAAAGAAAAGGCTTTATTTACTTGAAGCAAAGAGCAGAGAATGCTTGAGATGAACTGCAATGAGCAAAGCTGAAGCCAAACACTAAGGTGGAGCAAGTGCTCTTTAGTTCAGAGGTCGCTAAATGCTCCACTCTGTCTGATGCACCTCAAACACCCACCAGTCCTGGGTCAGCAATCCTGCTGCTCAGCACAAAACTGCACACGAGCTAATTTACCCACCCCTGCAGATACTGTGTGCAGTAACAGAATGTAGGCGTGACAGGAAAGAGAAAGCCCACTCGGTTTTCCCCATTTGACAGATTCTGGGCTATCATCAGACATTTCAGGTGTAAGAAGACCTGCTCAGCATTAGCCTTTTTACAAAATGCTGGTTTTTGGAAAGGAAAAAGAAAACAGTGGAACTTTTGAGATTCTCATTTACAAGAGACTTGGAAAGTTAATTTCCTGCTCATGCTCCAGTTTAGCCAAGTTCCCAAGTGATGATAAGCTAAAAGAGTACTCTTTGGACTCATGAAATCAGCACTCTGCTGTGCTTGCAGTTCCTCAATCTAACAAACCAAGTACAGACGTTGGAAATACAGAAAAGCAAAGATTTTGGGTCACACAAAAATGCTATATAGACACTTATGTAGGAAATGTAGATAACTGGAGAAATGCTCCAGCACTGGTATTAAATCCTAGTATTGGTAGCCCAGTGTGACATTTGCATTCATGAGATATAGGACAAAACCCAATGTGAACAAAACCCCCAATTTTTTACTTTGGATGAAAGTCTTGCTGACTGATTGCAGCACTGCCTGCTGGAGAATGGCTGTTCAGAATAATCCGGGATGCTCGGAAGAGGAAATCATCCAATAATGGCTTAATCAAAGATGAACCTGTAACATAGTAACCCACATCTACTGTTAGATACTGACAGTATCCCTGCAAATGTCAAAAGGTGCCTGATAACAGGAAAATCACTTAATAGCACCATGCCAACAGAAAAAATATCCAAATATTTATCAAATGTCAAAAGTACAACAATGGTACTGCCAAAATTACTTATAGCTCTCTAATCACTAGTATAGATGAGTCTTCACATGTACTGTCTACTGATCAAGTCATCTGTTAGTGCTATGCAGAATTCACACGGATCTCATTATTAGAGAGCAAAAGGAATACCTACCAACCATTTCCTTCTCTGCCCCACAAAGTGAAAGGAGAGTTTTGATGAGCCTCAAGTGTCCTGCTAACAGGATGTTATCAGCTTCACTGGTCTCACACTCGGCTGTGCGGTTGGGGTCAAAATTGTCCAGCCAAGTGATCTCGTCTTCTAACATGGCAGCTGGGCTTATCTTTAGCTGTTCCATTTCTGATGCTGCAAGAGAAAAAGAATGCCCAGAAAAATTAACAGCTCAAAAAATGTACAATATAAATAACATATTATATACAAATATAACACAAAGAGTTTCAAATGCTTTGGCAATGGTCTAGCTTTCCCCACAACGTGTACAAAGTATACCTTCCATGAAGGAACTCAGTTCACTTTCCAGAAGTGAGCTGCCTTGCTGTCACTGCACGCCAAGTACAGCCCATGGCAGGCATTAACACTGGAGAGCCAGCACACTGGCAGGCCACAGTGAATTCAGAGGGCAGGAACCCCTCAGTGAAGGCAATTCTGCATCTCACCTCCAGAAGGAAGCTGCAGTCAGAATGACATGTGTGCCTGCACATACTTACAGGTGAGGTCATCCAGTAACTGACATCTCAAGTCAAAATATTCTGTACACTGGGACAAGAGTCTGAAACAGATACAGATAAAACAAAGACTGAATTCAAAGTCAGAAGCCTTTTTTCTAAGCAGTGCCTTTAAGGCCTGTGTACTCTCTCCATCTGATACAAACTAGCACAGCTACCTAGGTATGCTGCTGCATGCACATGCTGCAGCTTTACAACAAATTCCTTCCCAGCAGCTACTTCTGAATGTTAACACTAACTTTTCATCTTGCTTTCTTCCTTCAGATCCTAACAACTTTGTTTTATCATCTAATGTTTAACTAGTAACATGTTTAAACTTCTCAGTTACTCCTCTATTCAGATTCTTCTAAATTCATGTTTGAAGACACTGTTAAATTCAACAGCCTTTAACAGCCTTTGGCCAACAAGGTTAACAGGATTAACACCTTCAGTCTTTATAGATGTAATGGTAACACAGGCAACAAGAACTCAGGTGGAGTCATGGGTGACTCAGACATCACTGAAAAGCCTGGAGCCCTTAGGGTTGGTTTCCACTGTGCATGTGTGTAATAGCACCACGTAAATTCAGTGTTACTGTTACACATCCCGTTGCTTCTATACCTCATGCAAGATTCCAGCCAGGTTCTGACTGCCATGACCACATCCTAGAAAGAGCAGGCCTGTTTAGCAATCACCACCTCCCCAATAGGAAGTTAAATATGCTGAGCTATAGAAGTTTGCAGAGGAAGAGCTATACCTTGAGAATTCAACTTTACTTCCCTTCAAATTACATGCTTTAAAAACTACCTGCCATGTGGCAAGGATGTCTACTTTCAACAGACTTGTAAAGTCTTAATCCCTTTTGCCTCAGAGCTTCCGCAGCACTACTCATTTAAAAATGGGATAGATTTGCTTCCTCAATAAATGCACATCTGACTTACCTCTGATTGATTCCTCTCATGATGCTGGTTGGTGACCAAAGAGGCAGCTGTGCACCAAGAACAACACTCAGGAGAAACTGGTTTGGCTTTTGTACATCTGGGTGAGCGGATGTGTCTGTCTGACTAAGGGTGTACAGCTGGTCGCAGGCGACACGACGAATCTGAAAGGGTCATTGTCAAACACTAGCAGTTGGCTCAAAAGTTGATAAACAAAAACCCCCACAGCCAAAAAACCAAAAACAAACAAGAAAACCCAAACAACAACAAAAATAACCAACAAACCAAGGATAGAGGGAAAAAAAAAAGCCCAAACCCCAAGAAAAAACAAACCCAAACTCCACTTCTGATCTGTAGAAACCTAACAGAAATAAACAGATGTTGAAAAGCTTGTGTAAATCAGACTATGTGCTCTGCACCTGCCAGTCAGGGTTTCTCTATTTATATGGATTTAGGAACCCTCTTTCATCCCTGAGCTAAAAGCTCTTATGCTTTATTAAACACTGATTATAATATCAGATAAGGCAAAGAAGGTGCTCTGACTTCATGCAAAATATATGAGATGCAATGAAATGAAGTAAGCGTGACTTGAAGATCTCTAGATTTTAGAATATCCACAGCAATCTTGAATCAGAAAGAATGAATTTTTAGGAAGGTTCTAATCTTAGGAAGATTTTTTCAGAAGTTCAGTAGAGTCCATTAAACCTTACTGAAATCTTCTGAGATCAAAGTTATATTAAGCATTCCCTAAAGTAATAGTTTTACAGAATTTGTCTTGTCAAAATGAGAGCATTTTCTTTAGACTAGCCACAGCAGTCCTGTGTGCCTCAGGGATTAAATAAGCCTAAGGAATGTAATACTTCAGCATTTTCTAGCTACACATCACTAGACACTGGAATTGCTAACAATTATACAAAGGTTATTCATTCCAATATAAAAAAAAAGTGGAATATCTGTAATGATGTAAAAATGTAAATTATCTTCAGACTTTGTGAAATGCACACATTCCACAAGTCCAGCATTTAAGAAGCTTTCAGAGAAAGACCCTCACCTCAGCACTTGGTGATCCAAGCAGTATGTCAATGATGAAATCAGCAACACATGGCAAGTTGTAAAACGATCCTAGAACAGAAGAGTACCAGGCTTTTTAAAAACAGTAATTTAAAATAAGTCAGTTACAGTCTTGCATTAAAATACGACAGGACCCAGAGGACATCCCTCCATAGACACTGAAAAGCAGGAATGGCTATTTGCATATTTCCCCATCTCTTTCCCTCACCAGAGGCTGACACCACATTGTAACAGCACCTTCCTTCGCCTCCCACCAGCAGCAGTGATTGCCCCTCCTGTACACAAAGGTTCAAGTACTAAACACCAGCTATGCAAACAGCAGCACTCCGGGAATTACATACTTCAAAGCGAGCGCAAATATTTATATATTGTCAGAAAGTCAGCTTCCCCAAAACAGTTCACTAAGGCACAGCACTACATGCCACCTGCTCTTCAGCCTTGAGAGAAAACAGCCCTGTACTTTAAAATGAAATGTTGTGTTTTTAACTTGGGTTGTTTCAACTTAGAAAGCTACAAGTTTCTCATGATTTTTTTTGTGTACTTGTCTGACTCCTAAAGCCTTCTTCCACCCTGCTTATATTCCAAAAAGTGAGTAATCCAATTTTATTTCATACCTAGCTGCTGACTGCGTAGCTGAAGGCAGGTTACCAAGAGAGACAAGGCTTCTCCAGCTATCAGAGCATCTTTGGTGGACACAGACTGCTGTCGCACACAGATACCAGCGTGCAGTGCAGTTGGCTCTCCTTCGCTTCCTGAACTGCAGTTACTTCCTGCATTAAGAAATGAACAAGTGCTGTAATTCATTACATTTTTCAGATGTGTTCAGCTTCTGGTCAGCTCTCTGCAATGAAAACACAAACTTCACCAAATGGTACATAAATGTAAGGCATTTTGCTCAAATTTCTGTAATTCAGTCGTACCCTGAGTTGAAAGGGACCCAAGAGGATCATCAAGTCCAACTGCAATGAATTCGAATTCAAGCTTCAAAAGTATTTAATTAAGAATAAACCAAACACTTTCTTCAGATTGCTTTAGAGACACACTTAACCTACCTGAGCTGCTAAGTCTGTTTCGAATCCCAGCAGGAAACAAAGTGTTGCTCTCTTTTATTGGCTGACTACTTCCCACGAGGTCCAGCCGTCCTGCAGCAGCAGCCCAGGAGAGTCGCATGAAGCAAGCTACTGTGGAAGTGAAATCATTCACCTCCATAGTCTGAGGGAACAAGAAACAGCAGTTACTTCTGTGATACTCAACAGCCTTTGTTAGTCACAGGGATTAGAGGAATGTATCTTCTGGATCACATCAAACTGACATTGGATTTGTTTTCCTCTCTTTTCTCTAAGCAGGCTCACGGGTACAAAAGCCTTTTTGTTCCCAAGGAGAGAGCAGTATCATTCCCTTAATAGGAAGTAGTTTGGTTTTAAATTCTTCATGAGGGCAGATACTCTTTTCACCACCTATCTGAATGAAATTTATTTGAAACAAAAAAAATGCCCAAAATTTCTAATTCAAAGAAACATTGATTATGAGCCTCAAGTTCAAGCAGGAATCTTCTCCTTTCTATTCTAAGAAAATTAACACGACAAATCTTTAATAAGTTAAGTGTGACTGAAGATAAATCCCAAGTAAGATTTCTGTGGGGAGCTGTTTCTGGTAAGCACTTTTGGGGTACTGCTTCCCTTTGCATTGTCAAAATAATTTCTGAGACTGTTAAAACTCAGATCAAGATCAGGAAGAGAGACTGATCGTCAGAATTTTCAGAAGCTTTTAAATGGGAGCCTGGGCAAGAACCTGTATAAAAGGTAAGACTTTTGATTAAAATTCCAGGAGTTATAAAGCTGTCACTGGAAACAACACTGCTACATCACCATAAATCATCAAACACTTCCTTACTTGTATGGCAACTCTTGCTGCTGGTATGATTTCTTCTACCCTGATGGAGGATCTATCAGACACAGAGAGCTGTCGGTAGGATGACTTCTCAGGTGTTCCACAAATGGACATCTGCCTACTTGCTTGTCGGCTGACATTACGGAAGGGGCGTGAGGACAAGGCTTCCACCCCATCTTTAATGAAATCCTCATCCAGTAAGGTAGGCATTGTCTGGCCAACAAGCAAGAACCTACATTCACAGAGCAAAAACATCAGGCTTAATTCTGAATGTTTACAGCTAGTGAACGAAACAGAACTCAAGTACCAATTAATCTTAAATATGACAAGCTGCAGTCTAAAAGCCAAGCAAGCAACACTTTCTCTAATGAAAGGCAATTACATACCTTGCAAGTTGCAGACAGATGGAATAGACTCCCTGTCTTGTTTCATAGTCTACTTCTGATGGGATGGAATCTCTCTGCATCACATTCACCACCAAACTTAAAAACAAATCAATAAGACATAGTCTGTTTGAAAATGTTTCACATTAAGAGAGAGCTGCAATTAATTTCTCTCTACCCTTCCGACCTCCTCTTCAGTCAGCCAAGTGCCAGTTAAAACTGTCAAATGGTGCCTTTGCAGATTAACATCCCCATTGTCCCATCCTACATCTACAGATCAAAGCTTTCTGTTCCTGCTGCAAAATGCTTCAGGATCTGTGGTGCAGGGGGGGTGTGGAAAGAATTATTAGAAGTACTTGTGAATCTGACACAAGCACAAGCAGTACTGCTGGGTCTTCCAAACCACTCACACTGTGCCTCAAGTCTTACCCGAAGGGTGTCAGTTTTGGAGACTGTAAAATTTAAACTGATCCTAACTGCATGATCTGTGCTTCGAGTGCTTAAAATGTCCTCTAGTATCTATGTGAGGCAGTCCAGTGCAAACACTTGCTAATTTGAACCAAAACACTGAAATGGTAACTGTCCAAGTATCAACTCTATTAATAAAGCCACACTTCACAAGCTAATCTGTACCTAACTTCATTTTGGGGCTTAACAACATGTGCTCTGTTACATTACTGTGGCAGCTACAGTAGCTTATCAGATACTGGATGATGGAAAAAAAACAGCTTCAGATGTTTGGGGTTTTTTTTGGGGTGAAGAAGGTGACAGGTGTACCAGTGGCTGCAGAGTGTAATCAGAAACCACGCAGAACTGCTAACTAAATGAAGTGTTATAAAGTGAGTCAAGATTTTGGAATCTAACCTCAAGCCTCCTGCTCTGAGGAAGTTTTCACAGAAAGACTTGGCGCAGTTTCTTGCCATTTCATCATCTGCAGTTGGCATCAACTTGGAGCTCAGTACCTAAAATAAATTAATAAATAAGCATAGATGGCACCACCACCTCCTTTTAGCATTCTTTATCTGCTGAAGGTTAAAAGTACATTACAAATGAAGCAATTAAAAATGCACTTACGTGAAGCTGTAGTCAGTAATGAGAATTAGCAATAAAAAATTTCAGGACAACTATTACAGATATTTATTCTGTACCAAAGGGCATTTTTTTTTCTCATTGCAGTTTACTTGTTAAGAGAAAGGATAAAGTACATACATATCTTCAGTTTTCAGTTGACAGTATCCCATAAAACACCCTACAGAACGCTCACTTATTGATTCATGCCTTCTGAAACATAACCATACTGCTGGGCTGTGGGGTTTTTTTGTTTGCTTATTTGTTTTTTTTAATAAAAGATGGTCTGGGTAATTCTAGGGGCCTGATGAACATCACCACTGCATCATCCCTCCTGTTTTAGTCAGCACCATATTTTATAGAATGCAGTTACACTCAAAGATGGCTGTAAGGAAGTCTGCGGTCTCTGTGGGTCAGATCTCATGCACATTTATAATCAATTTCACTTCCTTTTACATAAAGTGAAAACAAACCAACACCCAAACAAACAAAACAAACCCAGTTCCTCCCAAAACCTCAGAAAACCCCCAGATGTTATTTACTTTCTTGAAGTCTCTTTGGCATGTACAGCCAACAGTGCTGCAGGTGGGAAAAGAAAATACATCTCTTCCAGGTTCACAGGTCAGAAGAGAGGTTTGCAGAGATCCAGGCATGAGATTGTATCATAACACTGCATGATAGAACTCTGAACATCTGCAGCATTTAACATTCACCTCTCTCACATGCTCTGCAAATTCCCTGTGCTCATTTTTTCAAAAGAAGTTCAGACTGGTTCCCATATTTTCAACAGATCATCAGCTGAGGGGATAAACCAGCACATCATCCTTTTCCTGATAAAAATCATCTTCCCATTGGCTCGACTGGACTGAAGGAACAAGTCTACTCATATTATCTATACATCTGATCCAATTTACTATTTCTCATCTCTTGCCAGAAAAACAAGTAATTTATTACTTGCTTTTAATATTTTCTCTGGGCTAGCAGCAGCAGAGAACTGTCTCATCATGCAACCTGCCAGTTCAACAAGATAACCTTGCTGTGACATGTGCAACCATTGGCTTTCAGTTGTGGAACTTGTCAACATATTTCAAATACATCACCAAATATTGTTCACAGCCATCATCAAATCTCTCTCACTGCAGCTGTACAGAAGCAGGGGGATCCTAATGCTGCAGTGTGATGTCAGTGCAGGAAGGCAGAGCTAACATTAGCCTGTGGAAACTCCAAGGAAAGCAACTACAGGAAAATTCCTACAGTAACCTTGGCGTGCACTGGGAATTAGAGAGAGTAACTTTGTCCACTGTTTTTGAAGTTGTTGTCCTCAACAACTTAGAGCTGTTCATACTGTATTTGTAAGGATTCCTGATGGAGAGAGGAACCTGCAAGTAGAACTACAAACTGTCCAGCTTCCCAGAGTGTGTGGATTAGTGTCCTAACAACAGCACCAGCTGTCCTCTCTCTAACTCTTTAAAATCCATACACTGAACACTTGGAAAGAACCTTTTTACAGGGTGCAATCCAGTGTTTTGGCCAAAAAAAAAAAGAACACCTTACACAGGAGAATACTTAGAGATAAAAAATTTTATGTGTTCCACTCGCTTTCCTTGCACAGCTAAAACAGTCCAGAAGCTTCTGGGTAAAAGCCCTGCACATTTGGATACTGAAAATGCTTCAGAGATGAACTTTTCTCAAAAATATTCCTCCTGAGCCTCTATTTTGCATAATGATCTTCTCATGGTGAACATCTGTCTGAGGAAAATGACTTAAACTTTAGTGCTCAGAAACATCAGTAGAAAAAAGTACGTATATTTTCTTACCTCTAAATTGTAGAGTACTCTGAAGGTGGACATGCCTGGAGCAAAAGATCTGAAAAGACTTTCTAGTATTGAACTAGCACTGGGCTGATGTTGGTGTTTTGAAGACAAGGAAGGTGATTTTGAAGACTGAGAACTTGATTCTGATAGCAGTGTTTTCTAGGAGGAAAACAACACAGAAGTAGTATTTTGAGTCTAGCACATTTTGCTGGAATTGGCAATACCTTTCCTGTAATCCCTGTAACAACCCTCCTGCCTCCAGATGCTTGGAAATAAATCAATAATCATGAACATGAGTAGTTTCAAGCAATTCACAGATTATAATCTGTCAGGGAATTTAAGAAATCTGGTAGTAAATCTTTTTTGTTGATCACCATAGTGTGTTACTATTTAATCCATACCTTCCTTCCCAGGGAATCAAGTTGATCAAGAGCCTCCTGAATAGCTGGGTCAGTGGGAATCAAGAGCAGAAGTTTCCTCACTCGCAGTGTTATCCTGAAAAGTTATCAGAAGTTACTTGTGCAAAACAGAGCTCGGCCAAACTGTGGCCTGGTGGATGCCTGCACTCTGTGAAATAAATAGGTATTCAAACTTTGCAGTGTGAGCATTTCTTCAATACTTAATAATCATTTAGTCTCCTTACCTTGGCTCCTCTAGATTGGCAAGCTGGTAAAGCATATCAAACACGTTACACACGAGAGCCATGACTACTCCAGGGAGGGATTTCTCCTGAGAATTAAGCAGAAATACAAAAGGTCTTTTTCTCTCCTCTCTGTTCCAAGTAAACTAAGAGCGTTCTCTTCACTAAATTACTGAAGCAACTGCCTGGCCCACAGAAATCTCACCTATATTAGTGTATATACATTTTCTAAACTAAGAAAACATTTGAATTTTTACAGTACCCCATGTCTCTTTTAAGAATCGATTTTTGAAATCAGCTGTTAGTTAGGGTTGACACACAAAGCAGACCAGGGGTGGTCTGAGCATGCTAGTTAAAGTTTCCTAGTTTATTTTTGTACTTCAGCTTTATCAAGAGTGGAAATGTGAAATCCTCTCTGCTCAACAAATAACCAGTCTCAAAATAAAATTGAGACTGGGTCTTGTTTGCTTTAGAAACATTGTAGAGATTAACAAACACCAAGCAGACTAAATAGGTGATGGAATACAGATGATAAAGTCCAATCTGCGTGCACATGGAAATTGTGGATTTAAATGCTTTGCTTCAATGGCAGTTTGAAAGCAAAATCAGACTACTGAAGACTGGCTACTCAAGCTGATGTGAACAGCTTCTCTCTCATCTTACTGTATCTCCTCCACCCCAGCTGTGTCTCCCCCAGCTTCAACTCCTCCAGGAAAGACCCGAGGGAAGGTTTCAGGCTGTTGTGCTGTACCTGTTCCATTGCATAGGATGAACTAAATACGCTGCTGCTGTTGCTGGAACTGGTTGATGAATCTGCAGAGCTCCCTGATGGAGTGCCACTCCCTGATGTTTTTACTGTAAGGACTTGTTCATCAGAGAAGCCCAGTTGGTGGAGTAGTTTCTGATCTTTGTTTACAGTTAGCTGCAAGAAAATATTTATCATTTAGCTCTGGAAAACAGACTCAGTTTCACAAAGGAGGAGAACTCCCTGTAGTTAACATACCAGGCTGTCATTGGCAAATATCTGTATATTATCCACAGGCGAATTCAACATCTTCGCTATCTTCCACCTGACGCTCCCTACGGTTTCATTGCTATGAGCCTGTAAAATTAAATCACACTGGTTCATTAAGTCTGCCCAAGCAGTACATTCCAAAAGAAAAAAAAAAGAAAAGAAAGAAAAATCTTCCATTAACATCTTCCTGCTCCGCTGCTTAAGGTGCTAAAGGTGTTGGCCAGAAAAGAGACTGACAGGGTAGGACAGCAGTAGGAATGCTCCATCACTGACAGTAAGCAAACAGCTTTCTCCCACCCTAGAATAATGACTAAAATACATTTTGTCTACAGGCACTTCCATCACAGGAGCCTTACTCACACTTTTAACTTTTTCAAATTGAGTTTTCAAGTTGAGTGGAGCTCTTAAAACCAGCTTGCTCTGTTTAGTCCAGGCATCAAAAAACCCAAGAGTAGCTACATGATCACCTCGTGACACAGGCAGCCTGTGCACACGTACCTCTATGGTGAAGGTATCTTTGGTAGACTCGTAGGTAACATTAAGTGTTAAAAGATGTCCATGGAAAGAGGCACCATGAGGTAGAATGGTTCGGGGAACAGAGTAAAGGTCCTACAGGAAGAGGAGGATGACAATAAATATCACTCTTGAAAACAAAGATATTGCTGTGAAGGTATTTAACAAAGTTACATAGAGTTGCAAAGGTTTATTTAAACTTTAAAATTTATACAAGTTTTACTATTTTAATATCATCAGAAGTTGTGTTCTTAGCCTTGCCTAGTAAGAAATTACCTGCCTTACCTCTATTGTTATCACATAACGCTCTGCCAACAGCAGCAGTCTCTCAATGATTACAAGTTTAGTTGACCTAGAGATAAATGGTGAAAACAGAAAAAACTTGTCTCAACAGATTAAACTTTCATTGCCCACGGGTAACTACCAGCAATTAGCTGTTTTCAAATATAACTTCTTAAACTTAATTCAGCTGAGATGAACTAGGAAAACAGGCCAAGAAGTTTCTGCTACACTGCTTGGGATGCAGCCAGCTTCACATTTGTAAAGGTCATACCCTGTGCTCATCTATTTAAGCTACACACCTTTAGGAATAAGTAAATTAAGACAGAGGGTGAGAAAACATCCCTTTCTCTCCCCATTAAAAGTGAAAGCAAACCCAAACCTAACCCCACTGTCCCAGAAATATTACATGACTAATCGTGTGGTAATAGTCTGTGGGGTGGTTTTTGTGTGTGTTTTGTTCTTTGTGGTTTGGTTGTTTTGTTTTTTTTTTATTTTTTTATTATTATTATTATTTGGTTGTTTTGGGATTTTTTGGGCAGTATAGGGGGGTGTGGTTGTTTTTTTCGTGGTGTTTGTGTTGTAGTTGTGGGGTGGGGTTTTTTTGTTTTGGGTCATTTTGGGGGGGCAGTTGTTTTCTTTGGGTTTTTTTCTTGTTTCTTTTTATTTTGAGTTTTTTTGCCTGTTTAAATAAACATTTTTCAAAGTCTATTTGGAACTCAAATTGCACTGTAATTAGAACATTCAACTGAGAAAACACCAGAATATACAGAAAACAATAATGAAAATTTTAATTAGCACTCAAATTCATGAGGGAAGCAGCTGGGAGCAAACATCTACTGTCATGTTTTTTCTTTTACCTGTAAGGAGACTGAACTGATGTTGCCACTGTAGGCATGGCAGTTGCTGTAAGCATTTTTGTAGCTCTTGTAACAGCATGTGTTAACGTTGGACCACCAAGTGCAGAGCTGGCTGCCTGCAATACAAAGCAGAGTATAAATGCTGGTTTACCTGGACACTTAGTATGTCCTGGAGAGCTAAGAGAACAGGAAATACTGTGGGAAGAATTTTTTTCTTTAAATAGAATTATTATAGTCAATTATTCTAAGATACAAAACTGAAAAAGGGTGAAGTTAGAAGAATTAAAATTTGTCCTTTACCTCTAATCGTGTGTAGCAATCAGCAATGAATTTCTTGTGCAGTGATACTGAATCCTAAGATAAAATGTACAAGAAGAATTTGAATTTAAACCAAAATCACAGGAATTACTCAAATTGAATGAGCAAGCTTTAACATGCAGAGTATCAAGGCTCTATGGACATAAAAAGCACTTGCATTCCTACCTTTTTCAATCTAGGAGTTAGATTAATATAGCTGTAATTTATTATCAACTGAATAGCTTCATTGGCAATTTCTTCATCAGGTGACTCCATTGCAATCTTCCAAATGAAATCCATTCCTATTAATTCCAGTTTTTCTACACTCTACACAAGAAAGAACACCAGTAAAACACAACTGGCTGTCTTACACAACAGTGAAGAAACCACAGGAACAAAACAATTTTCCATCTGCCAGGAAAGCATTTTTTGACCAAATTCAAAAGTTTTCTTTTCCAATCCACTGCCAAACTTTGGCACAGTGCAAAGTGAAATCAGTAGCTGTGGATTTGCATATTTATACTAGAAAAAAATTATTTGTTTGCAGGTGGATAACCAAGTTCCAAAGAACACTCTCAATCAAACCAACTGAAAAATTAAAAACTTCCAAAGGCACAGAGAAATTTAATTGGGAATGGAATTTATTTCACAAAGGTCATCGTGGTAACTAACCACATAATAAACCATCATAAAACCTATTATGATACTTGGCAAAAAAATTATTCATTTGAAGTAAATTAACTCTTCACGATAAAAATCTAAAATGCTGATGCAAAGCAACTTAACATAGAACCATTAATTTAACAAAAACATTGAAGGTTCATAGAGCTAAGAACAAATGTAGGTTAGAATCTGTATATAAAGCCTCTCTCTTGTAAAGAAAGCAAAGCCCCATAACAATTACCAGTGTTAATGCTAGAAGGATGATCTGCCTATTAATACAAACCATGTCAAACAACTGGTAAAGAATTCGTTCCTCTCCTCCTCCCACCCCCAAGATGCCACAACACTCACCAGCTGAGTTCCCTGCCTCTTCAGTCGATGGTCACACAGGTTCACATTTTCAAAGAATGTCTTAAATAAACTAAAACCTGCAAGTAAAAAAAGGTGCAAGCTTTTTATTCAGGTCAAGTTTCTGTGCTTTTCTGAAAAAATGAAAATATCAAATACAGGAGATGACCTTTTTCTTCTACAACTATTAGAAGTCAAAATGATAGAAAAAGACCTCTTATTATACTCATTTTTCTCAACTCTTGTATATTTAATCTGAAAACTTAGGAAGCAAATTTGTCACATTTAAAAAACAATTCTGCTGACCAAAGGCATTTTCTTACCATTCATAGTAATTTCATATGACTCCAGTTTAAGAATTTTCTCTTTGAAGAGCTGTTGCTGGACATCACTCTCTAGATCATGCTGTCCTTTCGTGAACCACTCAAAGCACATCTAGGAATAAAAGGCAGGTATTTTTACCCCAATGTCATGGCAAATACCTCAGTTCTATATGGCACTGGCAAACTATGTCAGCTACTACAGTAACCCATCTTACAGAAGTTTTATCTACAGCAAGAGGTTCAGAGTCATCTCCCAGTAACCTCACCATTCACATAGGCTGGATTGCAGCATTATTCATAGTCAACTTGCACTCAAATGATGCCAAATGTCTCTCAGGACTTCACCAATTTGCACACCCCCCTTTTTAAACCAGCATCCGTAAACCTGCAACTAATATACTGGCCAACATTGTTCCTTCAGTCAAATTTCACATTCACAGTGCAGCCCTGACATAAGTGAACATGTAACAGTGGCACCATTAGCTTACACAAAGCACATAAATGCATTATTAGTTTGTGTTTGCCACTTAGGTTTCATATGCCTGAGCAGTACACGTGCTATTCATGATCCATTAAGATTCACTCAGCAACTGCAGACACCAACTTTTCAAGCTTTTCTTACCTCTCGATCTAATTCACAAACATCCTGGCCAGTTACAAGGCATTCCCAGATCTCCCTGGCACGATTCCAGCCCAAATAAAGAGTGGCTTCTTGCAGAAAAAATGCCAAAAATTTTAGATGTGCCTCCAAATACTGAAAAAAAAAGAAACAAAACCTCAAGCTTAAGACTTTCATTTCTGAAACAAGAACTCTGAGCATGCTTTTATTTTTTGCAACTTTGTTGTCAAACAACAGCACACTTTGCAAAGCCTGGAAAACAGGAAAGGTTTCTGTGGTGAGATTAATTTCTATTTTAAATGGTTTTTAGCTTTACTTTTTGGGTATGTTTCTAAAAAGGAACACTGAATCACTCTTGGATTTGCCATTACTTTCCTGATAGTGGTATTATTTGACACTAGTTACTGTCACAACTAGTATGGAAAAAAATAATTATCAAAACCTTAACAACAAACTCTTAGAAGTGATTTGTGGCTTCATGTCCTAAATAGCAAACCAGTTTCAGGTTTCAAAAGCTTCACACCAAATTCAAAGGTATAGTCTCTACCCAGGTGGTTGAATGGAAGCTGGTGGAGAAACTGGAAGCTGCATGGGCTTGGAGACAGGAGGTTCTCAGTTAGAGAGATGTAGCTTGTGACCAGTTAAAGACTTTGCTAAGAAACTCTTGTTTCTTAGCAAAGAAACTCGAGCTTGTGATGTTTGCCTGCTCTTGCTCTATAACATAGTAACCAGGCTACAACAAGCCCTAATAGGTGTCAGAGCTATAAATAAAAACTGGTGTAATTATTCATCAGAGAGAACACACATGCCAGTCGATTCCAAGATAGAAACATCAGCTAATCTGATACAACTTGGTCAGTAGTACACTACATCATCACGTGTTCAAAAAGCAAAGACAGGAAGAAATTCAGGGTTCAGCACCTCCCGGTACGTGTATCGGCCATCCACTAATGTTGCTCCAACGAGTCCTCCTGGACCTGCCACAGCTGCAGCCAAACGGTGGCATGATATTAAGCTTCCTGTCACCAACTTCACTATTTCAAAGTTTTTCTTTAAATCCTGGATAATGCTCTTAGAAGGAAAAAAAAATAAAAGGAGAAAAGAGGTTTTTTTAAGAAAATACATAAACAGGCACATGCACACAGCACTCTGCTCTTCTATGGACATGTCTCTGATTGGAAGGAGTAAACGTTCTGTTTACTGTATCAGCTGTATCTGTTCTGAGCATCCCAAGCTCCTTGAGGTTAGTGTTTTCAGCATGTGCTGAAATACATGTGCTGCAGGTTGCAAACAAAGTCCCACACCTCCACTCAGCCCCTGTGTAACACGTGGGACCTGCTGGTATTTTAGCCTGTTTTCCAAGAGTCAGTGTCAAACCAATTACGAAGTAGCTGGTGTAAACATTAGCCATTGTTCATTTCTTAACATGCCTGTTAATTATTCTACAAAAAGCTGAGTACAACATACATTAGGCCTGACAGCAAACAGATGTATACACACACACAAATGGAAAGCACACAACGCAGCATCAGTACGTGGAACACTTTCTTTACATTACATCACTAAACCACACTTATAAAAGTGTGTTTCAGTTTGGTTTTGTCTTTTATTCCCACCTCCCCACTTCTAAATTCAAACCTCCCTGTTCTACAGAAGCAGAACCACACAGACATAACAAGGGTTTCAAGGATAATCTCAGCATATTTTCTTACCTTGTCTTGCTTTTGGTAAGTTTGCTTAATAAATGAGCGCGTGATTTCATGGAGCTGACGTAGTGCTGGCACCACCCACACAAACTGAGGATTATTGTGCTGGGACGACTAGTAGTAGGAAAGGTAAAAACAATTACACATGTGGACATGCTCAACAACACATTAACTTTCCTCAGATTCTTTCAAGCCTAATGATTTCTATTAACGGCGCTGTAGCAAACAACAGCTACAAGCTCTGAAAGCTTCAGTTACTTGTTCCTGGTCCCTTGCCAAACAGTCAAGGTGCCCTTCTTCAGTTTCTGGGAATCCTCTGACACACACATATGCCATTTTACTACCCTTATTATTAAGCCCAGAGTGCCACCTCCTTGCTAGAGAACATGCAAATTAAGTAGGTAAGAAGGACTTGGTTGCACTAGGGAGAGAAAGATCACCACCACCTTCCTCAGTTATGGGGATGAAGCAGGCCTGTTAGGGCATAAAGGGGCAAACCCAGTCAAATGATGTTACTTATTGCTAATGCAAGAAAAATAGATGAAAGAACCTGAAATGCTACTGAGAGTTAAGAGGCAAGAAGAAATTTCTGATTGGTGCTGCAAGAAGCCCTCTGAGAGGAAGCAAAGGATACTTAAGCTGCATTTTGAAAGAGATCCTCCGAAGAATAACCCGCCTACCTCATTGTTAGAACTGCTCATCACTTTTCTGGGAGGCTTCGTTTTCTGTAAAGTTTGACCACACAAACCAGCACTGAGGTTGCTTGTTCAGAGAAGTGATGTCTGGTTTAAATACTGACACCAACCAATAACACCTACACACTTAGAGGTTAAAGGAACTTGCCCAAAACAGAAGAACTCTCTACTGAAGAATCCCTCCTGTATTTGAGAATGCTGCTTTAACATTGCATTCTCTCCAAGTTATGTCTTAATTTCCCCTAATGAAGGGCAATAAGGTAATGATGTATTTTTAAAAGACTGGTGTATGGTACCTCAATCCCTTCTAGCCTACAGCTAGAATTACAGCTTTGTTAGTATTTCCCACTGCAGCACCTCTACAAGGGCCCTTGCCAGAACGTCATTAAAGAGAATGCAAGAAGAGAACAAGAGAAGATCCAAAAGAAAACAACCTGCAAGTTTTAACAGACACTGAAAACCCAAAGTCTGAAATCCATATTCATACACACAGAAAAGTTTGATCCATATCAAGAATACTGTGCCTCCTAAACAACTGAAATCCTCTACAGATGCTGTAACACAAAGCCTAATTTATCATGAAAGAAACTAATTTATAAAGTACAAGCCTTTTTCTTAATTTAGAGTGTACTTCAGACTGAAAAAAACCAACAACAGCAAAACAAAACCAAAAAAAAGACAACAGAAGCATTCCTGCAGATCTCAAGAAAATCTGCCTGCTACATGAGCAGTGCAGGATAGAATATATGTAGTCTTTAAAGCCATGCACATCTCTGCTGCTGCCAATAAACATCTTAGCAGCTGTGGGAATGACTTCATGTTAGATGAAAGAGTTTAAAGTATTTCATTAAAATAGAATTTAAATATATCCATTTGCTTTTTGAGACTTAATGGTCATGCCAGAATACATGCTTAACTGAAAGAAAACTAATCTAGGCTTTCACATGAAAGGGACAGTTAAAACACTGACATACCTTTAGAGTGGTTCCATTTGCAAATTCTAACCTTGGGCCCATCCTGGTAGTTTCCCATAAACTGATCACTCCTTGTGCTGAAAATTTGCTTAAAACAAAGGCAAGAGACTTACTATGAGTCTCATGGTCAACAAACTGGCTCACACAAAGCCTACCCCTCTCGTGGACACCCCAAGGTAAGAACTTACAGATGGGACACGCAACTTGTGCATCTTGAAAGGGCAACATCAAGGCTAGATAACATTGAATTTTGGAAAAGATAAAATAATAAACCAACCCTCTTAATATCCTCTATGCATTTGATGATGTAGCTTCTTTTGATTGCCTCTTTCACTGCATAGGCATCACTGAGAATTGTCAGATGTTCCTCCAAGGCCTGCTGGATAAGACTACATGGTAACGTTGGGAGATGAGCCAGTTCCCAAAGCACCTCCAGAACCTAGAGAAAGAAGTGGAAGATTAGCCAGGATCAGGAAAGCACAGAGACTAGCAACCTTATGATTAATAAATAAAAAAAAACCCACCAAACCAACACACACACACACACAAAAAAAACACCATAAAAAACCCAAACCAAAATCATTCACATGCCTTTCCAGTGGTTGTCTCCACCCGTGCTTCTCGCCCAATGCGCCCTATCAGGCTCAGCAGCTTCTGGCGCACTCTGTCACTCTCTGTCTCCCAGCTCTGTACAACAAATAAACAATGTTCACTATTAATTAAAGCAGCAAACACTGTTGGTGCTTAAGTCTCAAGTGTACATTATGTAATTGAGTTGTTTTACTGCAGGAAAATCAAGATGCAAACTGACATATTTCCACCACGCGCATTTCCTTATTTTTGTTATTGGGAGATAAGAATTCTCATTTGCTCAACTGTTACTCAAACCAACCATAATAGATTAAATGTATTAATAAAATCTGAATTTAAGTATCTTAGTACTGTCTGCATAATATAATTAAACTAAGTCAATTAGCAGTACAGTAGCAGATCAGGCTTTTGGGTTAACAAAAAAATCCACCAGCATTAGAAGTGTTATTTTTGTACTAAACTTTAGATTTATGTATTTATACAGGAAATACAAATGTGTTCAAGGCATTTGCCTTTTGGTAGGCTGGATGCACAGTACATTGCATCCATTCTCCTCCTAAGAAATACACATTCATGTGACAATTTACCTTTTGGATTAGAACAAATAAATGATTGAGCTGATCAGAGCTGAACTTCACAGCAGCCGCAGCAATAATGGTATGTATGTTCTCGATCACAGTAGAGGATTGTCCTGACTGAAAAGAAGAACATAAGAAGGTAGGTCTTTATCCCAAATGAAATAGAGAAAAATCTTCACATAAGCATTATCCTAACATCCATACTACTGAGAAAGAGTAACAGCTTCTCACATGTTAGAAACACAAGAACAACAGTCTGCTCCTCATTCCACTGTCAGAGGTGTCTTTGGAAGTGGTTCGAAGGCAGGAAAGAAGTTAGTCTGCCATTATTACAGCAGCCCCCAGATGCTGCAGTGGCACACAGCACTGCAAGGTGTGGTGCCAGCAACACGTCGCCAATTTTATCGCTTGGCCAAGCTCCTGAGTGGGGGGCTCCATCCCTGACACTCAAAAGGTTTTACTCAAAAGCGAGCAATAGAAAAATCTCCTCCCACACTGATGGGAGCACCATGGCAACAACCAGAACAGCCAGAAGCAGGGAAGTAGTACTGCATTTTATTAAAGAACAAAAGTGAGAGAGCTACAGTCATACTTCAGCTCTACTAAGTCAGACTTGCTGCCATGCCCACACATGCTGTGTATTTGGCAGTGTCCAAAGAGTTTAGTCTAAAACTTAACACTGGGACAAAGAAAACCGCTTCCTGTGGCAGCAGATTACACTTCTGGTCAAAATTTCCATGAGTCCATTTGCATTAAGGTGTCAAACCACCCTCCCTAGACAGTGCTAAGTTGAATATACATAAACTGACTGTGAAAAAATGACCTGTCAGTCAGTTTTATGTATGTACAGGAAGTTAAGTGGTAACTCATACAGTTTGAGCTCACTCTCTTTAAAGTCATACTGTGAACTGCATTCAAATTTATACCTCCAGCCACAAAAATTAATATCCTTGGGTATGGTCTTTGGTCTAGACAAACAATCTATCACCTCTTTCAGACTGACAACCTCTTATTCCAAGTCAAATATTTTTGCAAGCCCCTTAACAGCTGTTGTAAAGAACTGAACTTCATAAGATTAAACAGCTGTGTCACAAGAAATTGCCAGAACACTTGATTTTAAATGGTAAAGGAAAAAGAGAAGAAAGACTTTGCATTAATTATACTGTTAAAATCTCAACACCTCCACTTTGCAGTAGAGATGCATATATTACAAACCCAAAAAAACCCACCACTAGAATGGCTTTCCTAAGTGTCTAAAAGCACCTTCCTAGTCTTGGTTGCTTACCTGAATTCTCCAAATTTTAGTGAGTTCATCTAAAGATAATTTACTGCCCAGCAGTTCAATAATTCCCTTTATACGATCACAGTATTGTGCTTGGTCTATATTACCTGTAAAACAAGGAAAGGCATCTAAATTAATATCTTTAAGATAGTATTGGATACATTAAATGCATAAGAATAAACAACTCCTTTTAAAATGGAGAATAAAAGTTATCTTCATTTGAAATGATTTCTTTACTGTTACAAACAAATCTATCAGTTCAAAGAAATAGAAAAAGATTCCTTCTATTTTTATTTTGCTTTCCTTTGTACATCTGATAACAGTTCACACCTATAGGGCCTTGCTACTTTGAAAAAAACTTCAAAACTTCTTTTCTCTCTTCTAGGTGCTAAGAGCATACAAAGATAAACTGAGAGTAAAATCCCCCAGGCACAGCAGAAGACATCTGTAGAGATGTCAAGCAGAGGACTAGATGATAGTAGCAGAAAGACAACAAAACCCTTGCACTCTTTTGCTCACAGTGCTCCATTAAAACACATACAAAGGGACAGATGAAATTTTAGATTTAAGACATTCAGAAAAAGTCTGTGTGAAAGTGCTTACCTTCTAGAGCAATGGACAGGACAGAATTTTCTACCAGCCAATTCAGTAACCGGTCGGTATCTATCGCGTTCTTCACCGACTTGGATACAGTGCTGTCTTCTATTAATTTTGTTACCTAGAAATTCCCAAATGTGAGATTCTAACAAGGATTCTTACATGTATTATGCATGCAAACAATGAAATCTATTCCAAAGGCTTACTGAGAAGCTGAAGTGTGAATCCTGAAATATTTTGAGCGCAGGAGGTGTTTGGTTTGTTAGTTTTTTGGTTGGTTGGTTTTGGAGGTTTTGTTTTGTCTGTGCTTTTTTGTTTGGTTGTTTTTTAGGTTTTGTTTGGTTTTGGTTTTTATTAAGCTCTTTAAAAGCCAAATTTCTAACCAGAAACACCTCTTGCCACCAGTCTCTGATGCAGGAGATTCTCATCCCTAGCACTACACAGAGAAGTTGGGCTGTGCTGCCAGGTATAGTTCTGTGGGTAGACCAGAAGTAGGTTATCTCAGGCTTCTGCTTGTTACGCTCAGATCAGTGTCCTATTTTCTGTCCAATACAGAACTGATACAGGCTTCTCACTCTAGGGAGAGAGAATAGCTTTCTGCTAAAGCCTTCTAAACCTGCACTTTTATAACTTCAGCAAGGATACATGGTATTTATGATTAAGAACCAAACAGTAATAAGGCTTAACACCTCCATTTTCCCATAAGTAAAGTAAAAAGCACAAAGAGGGAACTCTAAAACACCTTAAAATATCTGCATACTAAAAAAATGTTGTGGGTTTGGTTTTTTTTTGACACTTAAGTTGTACAAGTTCTGGAAGGGACGAATGAAAAACTGCATATTTAAACCACAATTCCCAGCAAAAATAAACTGTTTTACTTTTCCTACTTAGACACAAGATTTTAGCACAAAGAGAACTGGTTCATAAACTCCAGCTCCTAGGTGCTGCTACAATGTCCACAACAAAAAGGGAAAAAAAATACAGCTACATACTCTAATGACCTGATATAACTGGACTGAGATACCACAGGCTAGCAGTGGTCCCAACCAAGCCCTGTTTGGGATTTTTCCTCCCTTTTCTCTCAAGGAGAGGAAAGAAAAGGGATATTCCATAGGATACTCTGAATTATCAGGGTTACCTCAGAGTGAGTACTCAGTGAATAGCATAGATCATTGCTTAGAAATCAATCAGATGTGGCAGGTCTTAAAAGGTTCAACCTACATCTGTTTTGTTTTCTAATTGGAGGCCACAGCCCTTGCAGTTGCTACTGATGCTATGAACAACAACTGCCATATTAACTCCTTTTGGTTTTTGTTCCAAACACTAAACTTTTGCAACCTAATTTGTCAGGAAACTTTGCAACATCTCTTTTTTTTAGGCTGTAGTTTCAAAGACTTACTAACAACCCATCCCCCCTACATAGACAAAGCAAACCTACTTCTTTGAGGGAGTTCATTTTTGCACTGAAGTGGGGAGATTTCAACATGCGCAGCAGAATGTCCAGCCGCAAGTCATCTACTGCAGTCACCAGATCGGGTTGGAAGCGCATACACAGCAGTTTGATACCAGACAGGAGCTCAGGGATACTGACTAGTCTCTGTTTAAAACAAGAACAAAAGAGAAGCATTGCTATTTTTGCTATTCTGCTTCAGACTTCGATGATTCACAAGGAGTAGGTTTAGTGACCTGGTACAGACTGGTTAATCTATGGAATGCAGAACCATATGCATTTGGAAGTATTACCTGTATATTAGAAATTTGAAGACAACAAAACCTTTGGTTAAAATGGACTCTCTTTGGTACACTAAATTGCTCCCCTCTGCAGTTACCCAACCTATGAATACTTTCCAGTTTACAATTAACAATTCCAGTCTAAGTAAAAAATCAACACTCAGAACTTCAGTAGAGCTGAATGCCAAATAGAGGGTAATACAAGGAGGAGTCACAAGTTACATGGGCATTTTATCAAGAGTTACCAAACTCTCAGAGGCAAACAGCTAATGCAACAGTCACATGAGCCCAAGTAAGAACAGACTCCCAGACAGTAAGCATCTTTACGTCTGAGAAGCAAGCATTCAGCACGCTGCAGAAGGGGACCAACAAAAACATCTGATAGCAACAGCAGCAAAATATTTTAAAAAGGGTCATAACATCTGGTATCTACTGAAAAGGGGGTTGAATGGAATTGGGTAAAGGGATTTTGTTCTATGTCATTCAGTCATGTTCAAAACAAGCTGCAGGATTTTCCCAGTGTAACTAAAGCTATTGTTCTAGTGTACAGTGCCAGCATTTCCAAGACACATTAAATTCTTCCCAAATATTTAACATATAAAACATTACCTTGTCTTTCAAGTCCTTCTCTTCTACATTCTGTACATATTTAATCATTTTATGAATGACAGGATCCAGCATGGGCTAAAAAATGTGAGAAAAGGCATGACAATCATTTCATATCTCCTGAAACCAATTACATTACTCTGAGTATCTGGCTGTAGCAAAATGAAATACTTTGCTGAAAGCTCACAATTAACTTAGACATAAGAAACACCTACAAACATACATAAACATATCCTGCTAGGCACGTCCAGAAAAGGAAACAATTAGAATAAGAA
The DNA here is from genome assembly GCA_013399075.1 of Chloroceryle aenea. Classification (NCBI taxonomy): domain Eukaryota; kingdom Metazoa; phylum Chordata; class Aves; order Coraciiformes; family Cerylidae; genus Chloroceryle; species Chloroceryle aenea. Next base: position 325,371 of record VWZY01004498.1, on the reverse strand, counting down.
GCCATTTCAGAGCACCAAAATACAGATTTGCAACAGAGACTGTGCTTTCAAAATGCATCAATTATTATGTGCACGTGCCTCTCTGACTCTCGCTGAATTCTGAACTACCTCTTCTTCAAATAAAGACTTTTAGTCACTTATTAAAGAGATAGATTTTGTTTGTGAGTGCAGGCATGAAGCCTGCAGTACATCTGCATGTACACATACATCATTATGATTTTTTTCCCCCCCCCTGTGCCCCATTTTTTCCAGAGTAAACTCTCACACCCAGGTGCTTATTCTCAGCCAGACAGTTCAACTAAAACCACAATCTGCTCTTAGGCTGGATTCCTTTCCCACATGCTTTACTAATGGCAGCAGCAAAGCTTCTCACTGATGCATGTGTAGAGACACAATTATGGATTGCTGTGGCTAGAAAATGAATCTGAACACTGCCAAGCCATCCATCCATCCATCCCCCTCAGCATGCTCCAAATGCTTTTTGTACTTTAAGCAACGGGAGTTTGGAAAGCTTTTTATATTAGCCACCCATTTCACACCAGCACAACTGTAAACTCATTTTCAGTCCTCTAATAACTCGTAACAGAGACATTTTACCTGCACTACAGATGAGTTAAGATATTCTGCACAAACTCCAAATGGTTGAACTAATGCAGAGATTGCCTGAAAGAAACACAGCAAGTATTTAGGTGCCTATCTAAGAGGTCTTTTCAGAGTTACTGATCTACACCTTAAAAGGCAAATGAAGACTAGTAAGTATTATTTACTTATCTCATAGAATAATTGAGTCATTTGCTGCAAAATGAGTTTGGTGTGCAAGTCCTTTACACCACCACATTGCTCAGGAAAGAGATTTACCCTGTGGCACACAACAGGGGATATGTATTTCTGTCTGGAATAGAAGTGTCTTCCTGGTTTTCACTGATCTCGGTCATCTCATTGCTCTGTTCAGTCTTCACTATCTGACTCTGCTTCAGTCACAGAAATAAACAGATGGAAAGGGACTCATTCCATTTTGTTTGCTCTCTACAGCAACAAAAGTGTGAATGCAACACCTCAGGTTAAAGCCATATGGCAAATTTCTTTCCTGAAGCATTAAGCAGGAGAAAGCTTTTGTAAATGTGTTATATATATGTTAAGATCTCTTCAATGCATGATTTTCAGGTGATACCTATCATCAAAAAATTAAACATATACAGGCATTTATTTGCCAATAAATAATATCAAAATTAGTTTCTCCTCACACTGGATCAAGACTTGTGAAACTGAGCATGCACTGCTGCAATCAAGGGCCTAAATTAAGCGATGCTGACCCAGACTTCCTTCCTAAGCAAGCAGTTATTAATCATTAACCAAAGTTTCTATTGCAGGATCAGGATTTAAATAGTTTCCTTAACTCTTCTGTCATGCCAAATGAACCTAGGTCTTTATAAAGCAGCAAATATCAATACTCCAAGAAAAGAAGTTGAATTATCTCCAGATGGCACTGCACTGAAAGCAGACTGATTTTATAGTGGGGAACAAAATCCTAAGTGACATCATCCTTAGCCTCCTTGCTCTTCAAAGCTTGAAACTAAAAACCAAACAAGTTAGGCTTTGTCACTAAAAACAGTTTAGCACTGTTGAACCAGTCAGTTTTTAAGAGGCAGCTTTTGAAAAGTTGCTTAGGATTAGCCAGTGTCTGCCTTCTGACAGATTTTTGTTCTTAAACAATGCTTTCTATAATAAATGACAGAAGTCAATTCACTTGCTGCTAAATGCAGCTACAGCTGAAGTAAATGGGAAACCAGTGGCATGCTGACAAATACACAGTGAAACAGCTGGATGTCTAACTGGACAGCTGACTGTTAGCCAGAAAGGTACACTACCCCTCCCTCTTCCTGCCATGTCTCAAAAGCTCTTTAGTCAGGATTCTTATACACAACCTCATTTGACCTCCAGTCGACAGCACCTCTCCAGGGCTCTGCAGGAGTGTTGCTCTGATACCAAAGTAAAAGAGCACTGCCAAAAGGGATGCTGCTGGTTCTACATGAAGAGCATTATGGAAAGGAAGAAGTATTGTGGCAGAAGATGAACTTACCCCAAGTTCAATATCTTCTGAATTGAGTTTGGACTGAATTGCTGAAAATCCACCCAACTCTGCAAACTGAAATAATCAGTATTATGTCAGTGAACTACAGTATTTTATCTTTTAAATAAGCTACTAAAGAAAATATTCTACTGAGAGTTCCTGGGATGCCAGCGGGTATCCTTCATCATGGAACATCACATTCACCATAAGCTTTGTGCTTTCATGGGGATGCAGGGGCACACTGTGGAATGCAATGTGATTATGCCTGGTAGCAGTTTAAATATCAAGCTAGAAACTCTGTCTTCGGTAAAAATCGATACAGGGGAGAAAGCCAGACCATGCAGAGCAGCAGCTCACTGGCCTGGCATGCTTGACAGGGCAATAGTCATAGCTCTCATGTCAGGGTAAAGGTGCTCAAGGGAGAAGCAGCAGTTCAGTTACATGTATTTATTAAGATTTTAATTCTGCCTATGTATAGGGAAGGGGCCTTAACTTTTTTTTTTGTGGTTATCAGAAAAGTGAAGAGGGGAAAAACACATCAGGAGGGAGAAGAAATTGTCTTTCAAAGACCAAGAAATTCAAGTGACAAATAAAAACTGTGATTGTTTTACATTTACCTACCCTGTTTACCAGATCCACCAGCCACCCATGAGGTTCCTTGAAGAATTAAAACATTAACAAATTAGCAGCTGCAACATCAATGCTAAATGTTTTGTCTTCTGAAACAGATTTGGACAGACACATTTAGCCTCATTTACCCCTCAAATGTATGCCTTATTAATTCAAAGAAAACAGCCATGTGTTTGTAACAGCTCCTTTACTAAGTGTGTAGCTGGAGCTCTGGTTGGTTCTCGTTGGCATCAACCTTTTTTGGACTCTGGCTTGACATCACTGGCCACGTGCTGTGGCAACAGTACACACTGTGGCTGCTGACTCATAAGCAACTGTATTTATAGCACATTAGCAGCGTGGAACATTACTAAAGAACCTTTCCCAAAGCAGCAGATGTAGAATTTTCTTTCTGTGTCTGGAAACTTGTTTCCAGGAGAGAAAAACCCCTCTACTCATGGTTTTTTAGACCCACCCATCTAGACCAACTGCGACAAGACAGTGTAAACCTCAAAAACTGCCTCCTTGACAGCATGTCTGACTCAAAGATATCCTATCCTCAGCTGTCGGAGAAGCATCAATTCTCTTCCAGAACTGTACACTTTGAGTTACCCTGGTCACTTCGCACTCAACAGACAAACATATGTCACTCCTTAGATACAACAGATCTACTCAGTCTCACCGTTGTGATACTTTAGAGATAAAAGTACACCAGTGTCTAAATCCAGCCCCTAATAGAGAACTGGGACAATGTGAGGACAAATTCCTTTCTATAGAGCAACATATACTGAGAATCTATTTGCTGTAGCTCTTGGTGACACATTTAAGCTTTCTTGTGTTATAAATACCTATTAATCAATCTTTTCTGACACAAACATATCTACCTTAAAAATAGAGGTTTGAATGGCATTGTTACACTCACCTTCTGAAAGGTGGACATGGGTGAGACAGCATGCATGTTCCCCTCCCCGAAGACTTCTGCCCAGTTTCTCTGGCAGACCTTCATTCTATTCTTGAAGTGATATTCATTGTCGGGGTTAAATGCCTTGAAAGAAAAGCCCGTGGCAATGAACAACATGGCTTATGGCAGTCTCAAAACTTATCTTGATAATATTTGACTGTTTCAGTGGAGCATTTTCCTGGTTGACAGGTACAGCTAGCAAAAAAAACCCAAAGTTTAAGAGCCCTGCTCTTGCCACTCAGTTCTCAGCATACAAAGCATTCAGAGGCTTCCGTTCTCTAGAGACAATATCCCATACCCACTGAGCCAGACAACCATAAAAAGGGGAGAGGAATTCAAAGTACCAGCTTTAAGAAATAACCAGTGGAGTGGCAGTAGCTGCGATGTTCAGAAATCTCAAGGAGCGTTCACCCCTTTAGAAGTGCACAGTGGATGTTAGAAATCTGCAGCAAGGGATGGCTGCAGACTGGAAGCTAACACATTACAGCTTAAATAGCTAGAAAAAGCACCAGCAGCTTAAGTATGAAATGTCAAATACCCAAATAGTAGAACCTGCATCAAAGAGTCAAATACCATTGTAAGTACACCAAGCAGGCCCACAGGAATAGGATCTTGTTTTACTCTTTCTGCAACCAGGTCCACTAGCAGCATAAGCATGTTGTATATTCCTTCATGGATTTCAGTTCCCCATTTGTGAACAGCACTGGATGTCAACAGCTAAAAAAAAAAAAGTAAAGAAGTAATTTCTTTGAGCACAGTTTGAGCACAATCACAAACCAGGAGAAATTAATCAACCCCTGAGACTATTTTCAGAGCAAATGTTTCCTTAGAGTGCACTAATCACTGTCTGGTGTGTTTTTTCAGATGCTCTTCCTGCACTAATGGCTTAAGAGTTAATTAAATTCGCAATTTTGTTGAAGAACACCTTAAATCACAGTTTATGACAGACAATAAAATGTACCAAAGCAACCTGATTTCCATTTCCACGCGCTAGTAAGGACTGTAACCTTTGCAAGGAACAACTAATCTGAAACTAATTTGTTTGCAGATTGAACATGCAACTATTAAATCTTCAAGTAGGCGTGCCAAAAAGCTGCACTGATTCAGCTGTAATAACCATTTACCAATTCACACTTTTTGAGCAGTTTCTATTGGAAAACAAAGAACATGTACCAGGAAGAGAGAGGCATTTATTGTTGCTTTCCCACCTACTGAAACATGTTCTTTGAATCTGGTCTAATGCGGGTGTTTATAAAAGACATTAAGCTTCCATCTGCAAACTTAATTTAATTTCTGCTAGCTGTGCCTGAACACAAGCAGTTAAAAAGCTTAACACCTGAAATAAATTACTTTTTGTGCCATTAAAGTTCCCTCCAAATAGTTCAGCAAATTGTAATTCAGCACATTCAGTTTAGATTTCTACAGATTATTCTGAAGGAGCTACTTACACTGTTTATTTAATAAGCAAAAAATACCAAATGATTTCAAAGCATTATATGCAAGGTTATTACTCTAATAGCCAAATGGAAAAATCTCCCTTACATTTCTATCTTCCTTAAATATACTTACATTCTTAGTGTTATAATATTGGGAGTGAGTAGTTTTTTAAAATGGGTATGTATGATTGGACATGTACGGTCTAAAAACTAGGCAAGAAATTTAGGCAGCATCCGAAATGGATTAATTAGTGGCAAGTTAATTGGTTTGGGGATCTCCGTAGAGAAAATTCACAACAATCCAGAGAAGAACAGCCAGAACATTAGGCATTAACTACCAAGGGGAAAGACAAATCCTAAACAGAACATGAGAAGAGATTTAGCAGCCCTCCAAAGAAGGAGCAGAAAGAATAGAGTTAAAGGAAATCTGATGCTGAACTTGCCATTAATGGCTGTATCCAGGGGTCTTTAAACCTGTCTTCAGACTCCACTAATTACTATAGAGCTCTCCATTTAAGAAAGAAAAAAACCCAAAAAAAACCAAAAACCCCAAAACCAAAGCACAAAGCTATGTGCCAGAATTGGCCAGAGTTGCAGAACTGGGACTTCGATTTTAATTTAAGTCTATGTGTGATTTTAATCTAGGAAAGTGATCCGAGCATGATTTTAGTCTAAGAACCCACTCACTATTTACCACAGTTTCTGAGTCTGGATTCCAAGACACTATTTGTGCCATGAACAATGCAAAGGAATATCAAACTGGTCTCCTGTATGTACTTACCTTTTTAAATGCTTCAGGCATGCATCTGTCCATAAATCTCTTGCAATTCTCATCAGAATCAGAAAGACCTTTGCAGAAAGGAAAGTGCTTTTTAAAAGTATTTTAAGAAACCCCCAAACTTTAAGATTACCTCAGGAAGCTCACTGCAAGTTTTTGGGAACATCAACTGAAACCAGACGAATAAATGTGCTACTGTTTGTTCATTGCTAACATGTTTATTCAGCCACAAATAAAAAGTGTGAGTCAAGAGAACTTGCCTTTTAAAAATAAGGTTTCCCAATGTTCCATCTTTTACAACTTCTTCAAGCATTATTAGCACTGTAAGTATTTCTCCCTTTAAAGTTTACAATTTATACTAACTTCAGATCATTTCTGATGCTTCACTGCCTGCACCCAAAAGAAAATCTACGTATAGCCTTTTAACACAGGTTAGAAGCAAAGCAGCAAACCAGAAGCACCTAGCAACTTCCATCCTTCCAACAGGCATCCCCTTGGTCAGCCACCAGGCATGATGGAAAAAACTATCTTGCACTCTCATTATATACCAGTTGTTGGGCCTCTTAACCCCAAAATACTGAATACAGAAAAGTCAAATTCAGGTCTAATGCAGTATAAGCATTTCACTAGGGAAAAACAACCAGTTATACAAGCGTGGTACAGCATGGATTTAGATGACAGCTTGTTTTTACAATTGGAAAATAACCAGCACAATGAAAAAAAGAGTCAGTAATTCAGCTCTGAAAAAAACAGTAATTCTGACAATCATTAGAACATAAAGAAACATGTGCTTCACTTTTAAAAAAAGCTTAAGCAAACAAATTTCTTTAGAGAAAAAGAGAAACCAACATTCTTTTTACAGTGGTGGTCAGAATAGTTCAATGTTAACCACTCAGAGCCGTGATCGTTCTGCAGGGTGCTGTGTAAACAACAGCAAGATTAACACAAGACATGTACCTGCCCACCACACTGTCTATGAAATCCTTTGTACGTGTAGAAGAACAACTTACCTAGTCTTGCTAAGTAGGTGGATGCAATTAGGCACTTGCCCAGAGACTCCTCCCGTTTATAGGGTATGGACCAGTGGTCTGTCAGAACTCTGCTCTCCAGTTCATACAAGTTAGTTGTTGGAAACTCAATACCTTCACCAGAGCAATTCCCGTTTTCATCATTTTTCTGTGAATAAAAAGGAAGTTCGAGTGAAATAATTTCTCTCTCTCTCTCTCCTAGACATTTAAAAGGGTTTAGTAGCCTCAGAAAATGCAGCTGCACTTGTAAGTACCATGTCAAATTCTCACCAGCCCTAAGGCTGCTCCTGCTTTTCAAAGCAGAACTGAATATTTCAATTTGAGCTGAAGGGATTAGATACCTTTATGTATTTCATGTAGGTGATAACTACTATGTTTACAGAACTAATTGCTAACTAATTGCCTATTTAAGTGACAAATCTTGTTCCTTAGCATATCAGATCCTAGAGCCAAGTGATAAGTACTTCCAGTTCCCATGAGACTGTAGAGTACAAACCCTGATCTTCATAGATCTGCATCTTAATCCTCTGTTCAACAACTGCTGTAGAATGTGAAATAGTTTATTCTAAGGAAGGCCAATTTCATCACCCTCTTACCTCATCACAGTAAGAAACACAAGATGCTAATTCAGTCTGTAAGGATTTTTTTTTTACTAGCTAATTATCTAAAGAAAATTTACATCTCAAACAGTTGTCCAACAAGGAAACTACAATTGTCATTCCGAAGTAAAAATGAGTTACTGGAAAATGTTCTGGAAGGCAAAGAGAGAAAAACCAAGTAGATATCTGCAGCTAAGCTTTACAGGTTTCCTCACCAGTGCCACTAAACAGCAGCTTTCCCTCTGTGCAGGCAGAACAGAGAATCAGCCCCACATTCTTGGCCAAGTGCTATATGAGGTAACTGCCTCAGTAGCACCAAATGAAAGTGCAGACGAGTTATCAACTTATTTTATCTTGTTTGTGTTTTTAACCTCACATAGAAGCTAGTTACCCAATGTTTCTAAGAGTTCACATGGACTGACTTTCCCTGCCTTCAAGAGAGCAGACAACTCCAGCAGGAGAAAGGACAGAATGTCTGGATCAGGCCCGGCAGCGACCAGGAGCAACTGTCAGAGACAGAAGAAAATACAAGTGCACTGATGGTAACAAGATCCTCCTGAGAGAGGATCCAGGGACATGTAGGGAGGAAGGACAAGCAGGAAACACGTTCAGAAGTGAAAAAATAACAGTGTCAGGAAAGTAAATGGAACAAATAGGAAGGAATAAAGCAGAAGAACAAACTGAACTCAGGAGGACACGTTATACAAAGAATGAAATCAACGTCTGCAGACAAGGGTGCCTCCAGCTCTCTCCCTACACTTGCTATTTGCAGGATTAGACCTGCTCATGAAAAGTAAACAGGTCATATTCACTTCCATAATGACTCAAAAATAATAAGCCAAGGAATACAGCAGTTGTATAGAGCTTACCCTTCAAAGTTCCCTGGTGCAGGTGACAAGACAATAGCACACAGTGTCTGGACTTACTAAGAGGTTCTGCAGAGCAGCAGTGAAATTCATAGGAATGAACACAAAACAGTGCTCAGAAAAACCCCACCATGTCAGTGTTTGGGAAGCAAGGTGTTCTCTTTCCGCAGCCCTCCACCAAACAGTCCTAAGCTTGTTGCTAGGGGCAGTTGTACTTTAACAGGCCCAAGTATCATTCTGAAACTGTAGCCATCTGATCTGTACTGTCCTTGCGAGTCTAATGTAATCCACACCCCGTTTAAATACATCCAGTTTTGGAATAGAGATGCTTAAAGGTCCAAATGAAAAGACACTGAAAGAATTTGAAAGCCAAAGTTTTCTAGGAAACACCCTGTTGTAATGATTAAACAAACAAGAACGAAGTTTACAGCTTTTGTAAAGGACACCCATCCAGAACACAAAATTACTCCTGCAGAAAGCAGCCGTGCAGTTGTAAAGAAAGCCCCTGCAGTATCCGTACGGGATGCAACGATTGGCCTAATAAAGGCAGGCTGAGTGTAATGTAAAGTAGAAGAACCTGGGTGTTCAGCTATTTCAGTTCAGCCTAGACTTAGAGCAAAGGAAAGCAACATTTCAACAAACGATGACAGTCAATGTGCTATGGCTGCTCCATTCCCTGGAGGAAAAGTGCTCACATTAAATAAACCTACTGTTAAGCGAGGGATGGTTTAAGAGGTGCAGCTGAAGAGTGCAGACCTTCAGCTGTTGCTGAAAAACCTCCCCCTGTTGTTCTGCTTCCTCATCTGCACGATGCTCTTTATTTACCTCTTTCCACACCAGTGATTGCATGCTCCATAATACAGAAATCCATAAGGAAAGAGGGAAATAACACACACTCTTCATTGTACATTCAGCTCCCACAAACAAGTGCATGATCACAAACTGCACTAAGGAGGTGTCCGGCCGTGGCAGGATTGAATCTACGAACCACGTAGTCAAAAGATGGCTTTTTACACAAGAAATTACAACTGCTGTGGCACTGGGAATTCTTCCTTAAGAACAACGTCCACTCTTTGCACTGAAGGAGCACACCTTCAGCACATTCCACTAATTGGAGACAAGAACACTTCTTGCTTGTCAGTTTTTTGCTACTAAAACCCTGCCCAGAAGGTACTGAGTTTAATTACTAGTGAGTAACAGTCTCTTTAAAGACATTTTCTGGTCTTTGATAATTAGTATTTTCTGTTAAAAAAGAAAAAAATCTAACTCTCTGAAGTGAGGGGTTTACTAACAGCAGGTAGCAGCAGCTACAGCGAGGTGTAATGTCAGCTCAGCTCTTGCACAATGTCACGTTAGCTCCCTACCCAGCACAGGCTGAAGATCTTACTGACATTTACAAGTGCAGCACATCCCGCCTCAGAACAGGCAGCCACAATTAACACTCTGTGACTGAGGACCTAGGAATTGTCACTGCAGCTTCTACTGACACAGCTCCACAGGTCAAATAAAGGCTTTAAAGAAAGAGGATGCTATAGATGAAAATAGGCAGTACACGAGGCCATGACAGCATCCCAAGAAGTGGTCTTCTGGGTTTCTTCTTTGGGGAGCCACATGTCTGGGGAAGGTGGTCTTTTTATATACATACAGAAAGCAATTCCCCCCAAAATAGATGACTTAAGAAAGGTGTCTGCCAGTTGATGGTGACTTAGATCCCCCCCATTCTAAAAGTCTTGACTCTCCTGTCTTTTTTTCAAGGCTGAAGATACAGTTATGCCCAAGAGAAATATCCTCACAGGAACAGTCTCAGGCACTGGTTTAAGATTCTCTCCCTGGGGACCTGGCACCTCCCAGAGCTATGTGCAAGGCTGAATAAACAAAAAATGTTAAATATCTGATCAATAAAGCATTGCTTAAGTCTGTAGTATGAAACCTTACATGGAAGGCTAACACAGAACAAAGATTAGACCCCACTCTAGAGAATTATAAATTCACTTTAATTAACAAAAGGTTCAAAGCTTCAAAACATATTCTTGTACTATTCAGCTAATTAACTCATCAAACACTGTTTAACTACAGCCACTGGTGTTTACCACACTGGCCACTTTACATAAAATAACAAGGAGCTAAAGAAAGCACTAATTGGCAGGTTTGGTACTGAAATTACAGTCAAATTACAATCTAAATTTGTTAATTTGGTTTTGATAGAAGACTACCAACAGAGTTTATTACTACCAGAGCTAAGCCACATTAAGAGCTCTTGAATCTAGTATAACTTGGGAAACAGAGCATCAAAGTCATGTTTCTTTTAACAATCAACAGGCTCAGACTTTCTAAGGTACCAGATCAAGCAGCTCCCTTCACTCTCGTGCCTCTCTCCTAAGTGATTTTCACAAAATGACCACCATTTTATAAGGGAAGAAAAAACAACCCCAGATTTTTGATGATCCACTGTACTGTTAAAAGAAAAACAGCCAAACAACGGTATTTTGTTACTAGGTACCTACAAAGAGGGCCAACTTTAACTGCTCTGAAAAGGAGTAATGAAAAAAATGCTTAACACCAGAATTAGAAGCCAAAATTCTAGGTCCACCTTTCAGGTTTTATCACAGACATGCTAAGCTGTAATAAGGAAAAGTTTTTCAATGTTTCAGCTTCCCCAGCCATGAAGTGTCCCCAGAGCCACCTCCCTCTGCCACTGTCCTGATGCACCCTTTGCTAGTTTGTGCTACACACTGAAAGATTCTCAGCAAGGGGCAAGGTAAGAGAAATACATCAAATACCCACAAAACCAGAGCATTTCACGTTCATCAGTTTGTGGGAGAAGCTGTAAGTCCTGCAGTCATGACTTGACAGTCCCTCTATCTGCCAGACTACTGATTAAAGAAGCTTTTACTTTCATGCCTGGATGTCAGGTTTTTCTTTTAACTCCTAAAAGGAGAATATTCTGTTACCTAGAACTGAAGCAGAGAGGTAAGAATTAAAAGGCTTTCAAATAAATCAAAGGTACCACCTTGCACTTACACTTGAACAGACTAAGCATGAAGCATGGAAATGTTTAAAAGAAACATTTTACATTTTCATACCCATAATCTACTTGCTTTTCATAAACTAGTGCTCCAGAAGCTTATAGAACTTTAAACTCATCTTAAGTGGTAAATGGGAGAACAAAATTGAAGAGTGTTTCCCATTTGCTTGCTCTTGCCATCAGATCAAATTCATTCAACCCCCACTGCTATGTGCAGGTTGGTATCCTGTTACAGACACCACAATTTCAGTAAGCCTCAGAAAATAGTGTCATGTATGGAATTTCCACATCATGTTTCTTATTTGGCAATAAGAAAACCCACTGTGATTTCCTAAATGTTTTACTGGCAAACAGACAATTATTTTCAAAGTACAGTAACAACTTTAAACTGCTTTAAGCTCTAAATGGATAGAGCACCTTGACCTTGAATTTTCATCCACAGAAAATACCTGTATGCAAAATTTCTGAGTACAGTGATAGATGGGAATGCTTTTTACTACTTCTGTTCTGCTAATAAAGTAAGCTCGCTGGGGAGATATACAAATGTTTTGGTTTATTCTTGTTACATACAAATTAAGCTCTTTAGTTCACATTCTTACCATGCATTACTTCACAAGCAAATGCAGTTTTATCATAAGAAAAACCATTAGTATTTAATCATGTTAATATAAAGGAATGATACCTGGCTATGACTATGTGACAGACTCCACCTAACTGAAGCTGACTTGGACTCACCTAACCATAGACATCCTGAGAAAATTCTGCTTTATTTAGGGAAAGTTCTCACTGGAAGTTTTGGACAGTGACCTTAGGAGAGAAGTACAAGTGCACTATTAAGAAAATGAAGTTAAACTAAACTGTTCTTATTTTTTCTTATGGATTATAACAAGTCGACCACAAGTCCCCCATGGCTCCCTATATCTCACAACCAAGAACTGGGTAAGATTGGGAATAAGAACACAGTATGATTCTGAAAAACAACAAATAAAATAAATTCAGCAAAGCTAGACATTAACTAGGATTTTCTAGAAACATTGCTCTTACTGATCTCGGTGATTTCCAGGGTGATGTTACCAAGCAATCCTCCCCAGTGTACCTGCCTAGCTGTTCAGACAAACACGGTACCAAGCATTCTAACAAAACAAGAGTAGTCAAGGCTCTGTAAAAATCACATTTGAATTAAGAGATCCATTTAACTTAAAAAAAAAAAAAAGGAATACATCTTTGCCCTTTTATACTGCTATTACCATAGTACTCTGGAAAATCTGAGGCAGCCATTCATTACAATCAATTGTAATGACAAGGTTTTGTGGAGTCTGACAGCTAGTTGTATGCAAGGAGGGGTCACAGAAGGCACTGTCATGGAATGCCATTCATAAGGAACCGAGGAAAACAAACTTATCTTGCTTGTGGTTTTAGTGCTGGCTGTGGATATTTTTAAAATATTTATTCCCTTAGTGTAACTACAAACAGCCAGGCTTTGAGATTGTTATTCCTCCCCACCTTTGAGTTTTCATAAACAACAATCCCATGCTTAGTTCCAAATAACTCAAAATAACTTTGTGCAGCATCAGATAAACACTGTGTTTTAATACAAGAAAACAATGAATCACAAACGTTAGCACTTCAGTACTGAAGTCAATGCTGCTTTGCCAAAACATCAGATACAAATAGAGAAGTGCTGCAGAAACACTAGATAAAGTATTCATTGTAACATTTTACTGACCAAAGGTCACGCTTTGGAAGGGAAAATGAATTTAATAATACTGCTAAACACTCATCTGTACCTCTGCTCTATGGCTGCATGCTGTGGTGTAGTGACACGGAAACCAGAAGTGACAGAACACCTGACAGAAGGGGAATTCAGGTTCTGTCACCTAGCAGTACAGAACTGTCATTAACCGATACAAAAAAGAAGATAATCTTGAAATGCCTCTCGAGAGGCAGCAGAGCAAGAGATGCCAGAACTGCTGTAGTGAGCAAGATGATCTAGTGGCAAGAAACAGTGAGCACGTTGGCTTTTTAAAAATAATGTTAATTTGGCCCATGGAGCATAACTGAAACACACATACCAAAGACCAGTAGTCCCATGGCAGCACAAATACACGTTTTTCAAAACAGAAGCTTACAAAAGAAACAGGCACTTCCTTTCCATCTTTGCCCTCCTCACACAAAGAGCTACTGTTCCTTAATCCAAAAGCAATCCAAATGATTTGCTGGAATTAACTCCTAACACTGGCTAATTTGTTTTTATTCTCATTCTTCCTCAGTATTTCACTTCCTTATTAAACAGCTGCCACAGAATAGCGCTGCAAACTGGGAAGATGACCAGAAAATGCCTCCAGAGAACATTATACCAAAGACGCTTCCTGCCCAGCTGAGAAGCTGGCTATACAGCCTTGTCTCCTACCTCCACTGACCCCACAGGCATCGCCCTCAGTCACCAGCCTTAATTCTGAAGTGCTCATCTCAACTGGAAGATTACTCAACAATCACATTACATGATAATGAGTTTATGAACTATTTGAAACATGGTTACTTTTTAAATTACCTAAATGCACCTCTCAGTACTCTCCCTGTTCTCCTAACTTCATGGAGCATCTCTATTCAGCTGTGTTCTATAAAGAATGAAAGCCTGGGTATTTTCCTTCAAAATCTAAGCAAGCATTAACACAACCAGAATCTAAACAAGGTTCTATACCAGAGCCACTAATTTCTGCAAACAGTGATGCTGAAAACCAGAAGTGCTAAAATACTAATTCCACTTGACATTCTGATGGCATCCAGCCAGGGACTCAATGCCAGAATCCACCACAGAGCTTTATTTGATTGCTTAATTGTTTTACAAGGCCAATTCCTGGACAAGCCACACTGTAAAACTTCCACATGAGAACACCAGAAATAGTCACTTCTGCAAAGCTCAACCCCACTTACAGAACAGAGGATTGACTTGAAATGTGTAAAATTGTAGTGTGAAATTTATCTAATTTGCTTGAAGGCTAAATACCCTTCTGTTCTTTAAATAAATACAGCTCCTTCCATCCAAGGATCAAAGAACCTCACAAACCTAACATCTGTGGTACTCCTAATGAAGTACACACCATCACTCATTTTACACACTGAAGCTAAAGCAGAGGTTAAGCCACACACCCACCGTGACGCAGTGCATCTCTGGCAGAACTGCTTTCGATTCTGAGCTCGAATCATGAGAAATAGGGGTTTGAACACAATAGTTCTGCAGCATGACTAGTGAGAATTTTCCTGGCACTGTTACTACAGCTGCTGGGCTGTTTCTTTTACAGAACTCCTTTCTCCTGAAATTAAACAGCACCTCAAAAGCAATCTTGGCCATGTTTTATTATAAACCTTATCTAGTGAAATCTGGCATATATAAGCTTACACTGCAGTTCAACTCAAAAAAGAAAAATAAAAAAAATCAAAAGAGCACATGGTAAAGGAGACAGGAATAGCTAGAAGGTAATATAATCCATTCATCATGATTTGCCCAAAAGGTCACAGTAACGACTGCCAGGAGCTGTTTAAAAAAAAAAATAATGAAGATTATTTTAGTAAAGGTTATACAAACCCTTGTTATATTTTCAACACCCTTTAGTGTAAGTGGGTTCCCACACCTTACTGCAGTTTTAGGTTTTCTGGTCACAATCCTTCCATTCCTTTGACCTGCTCTTCTCCATCTCATTCCCTCCCAACCCATGAAAGTCAGCACTTGTGGCACCCACGGCGATTCAAGGACACACTGACACACGCTGTCACCACAATCTTTTATAGTCTTATCTTAAATTGTAAGGATTTAGCAGCACTTCATAAAACAGCTTATCTGTCAGTCATATGAAAAGCTGAGCATATCACCGTATCACCCCTCCACTTCCCCTCCCCACCCCCTGCCAAAGAATCACACAGTAAAAATCTGCTTCAGGAGTAAACACAGAAATCCCAGATTCCTGCCAAAATGCACTTCAATTTACTTTAGCTGACAGACATAAACATTATGTCAAACAGGCAAAGCTACCTCTTGTAAGAGCTGGTGATCTCAACCTGTCAAAGTGGTTTGGCACTACTCAGGGCAAAACTTCAAACCCACTGGAAACCTAAAGTTGAACTTTCTGCTACGTGAGGCAGTCGGCACAAATGTATGCAAAGTCCCCTCATATTTCCAAATTTGTCTGCCCTTTTTCTTCCAATGTGCTCACAGCATCAATGCAAAGCACTCCACAGCTAGAAACTTAAAACTGAATCTGTTTGGAAGACATTAGTCTGCTGAAATGGAAGTTCCAGCCCTTGTGAAACTGAATTTATGTTATGTCTTCATCTCACGCCTCACACACGAAGCACAGAGTGGGTGTCACAGCTCACAGCAGCCGTCTTGCTTCTGGACTGGTTATTCCAAATTTGTGCTTCTCTGACACTTCAGAGACCCCTGAAGACTATCAGCCTGGACCAGTCAAAGGATTCACACTGGTTCTATTTTCTTATCTAAAGAAGACATCTTTTACTAGTGCGATACTTATCTGGTTGCTGTGCTATTCTGAGAGACAAGCCTTTCTTTGATCAGTGCTCTTACTGAGCAGAACTGATTCTAACATTATGTAACAGAAAACAAATAAGCATATGCTAACGTAATAGATTTGTTACTGATTAGTGTTTAATCATTCATAAATCTATTTTCATAGGCATGCTGAAGTGTACTCAGATAAAAAAAGGATGTAAACACAAAGTACAGACCTGTTACACACAGGTGCTGAAGCATGACTAAAGTTTTCTTTTAAATTAAAAAAGTCTAGTGCTAAGTTTGTTCATGAAGATTACTAGACTGGAAAATTTTACTTAGAGGAAAATTCCTTACAATTGTGCTCTTTTGATTTATATATTCTTGTACATTGCTGGTATATAACATCCAGAAGTCAAACTAAAAATCTAACACACCCCTACCTCCCCACTAAAAGAAGAAAATCTGGTACTAGGATGAGGAGGAAAACACACTCTAAGAGCTGCTAGAAAGAGAGATGATACTGAGAGGGAGAAAATCCCAAGTAACATCTTAATTACTACAAACTAGCATGGGGTACAGTGTTTCAATGTAACCTATACGACTAAAAATGAATAAGGAGTTATTTGTGCAATGGCTTTCTGTACAGCTTCACGTGCCATAAGCATGTGCTCCATGGAAAACTACTTAGGATTAACTACCTAAATGATAGCTGTAGTTTAGTAAAGATAGTTCTAGATGACATCTGAAGATTAAAAACCCAAATAAACAAACAAGAACTGATCCCGTATAATTTTTCCCTCTTTTGTAAGACATATGTCAAAAGCTGACAGCTTGTACTGCGATATTAGACAAATAAACACAGGCAACAATCCCAAGCCTTAAACTTTTTACAGGTGTAACACACACAGCACAACACTGCTGTTCTGCATACACGTGCAGCAGTTAACGTGCTCGCATGCAAATGAATCCAACTATTACATTGAGGGATGAATTTCTATGCAGTTTTGTGTAGCAAGGTACTTCAACCCTTCTGAAACACCTACTTTGCACAGTCATTTGCTTATATTGAAATGTTTTGGTTTCCTTCCTGCGGGTTAACAAGAACACAAGTCAAAGCAAACAAGAACGTGAGTGGCAAAGGAAACCACAAAGTGTAAGTTTGATCAGACATACAAGCTGAAATAATATGGGGGGGAAATTATTCAGAGTTGTCAATGTGTCATTTGTAATAGGAACAAGGGGGAGGAAAAAAGTGTTTCTCTGAAGTTTACACTGACAGTTTCTCTTGAAACATCACACTGACAACTGTGATCGTCTCAAGCATATCTGCATCCAAGAGGAAAATCCAGCCTTTTGGTGGCTACAGATCTGAAAGCAAACAAGTAGAATTCACTCCCAACGCATCCAAGCAAAGGTTAGAAACCAGTTCCCTACTGCTTCTACCAGCAAAGTTAAACTGCAGCTCCTCTTCTGCACAAGCACACGTGCCATCCCGCAGATCGCCTTACTCCACAAGCACACATCATTGGCTTATACCAGCTAAGGATCTAACCCAGTTAACTCAGTGCACAGGATCACGTATCTTTATTCTCCAAGTCTTGCCTTCAACATACCGAGGCTATGGATACAGATGATCTGTGCAAGTGTAGACAAAGAATGTACAAGACACGTGCATGTAATCTTCATAGATGCATTTCTAGATCTATACACACATGTACACAGAAAGGTACCACCTCTGGCACAGGAAATCCTCAGGAGACTGTTCACTGAAGCCTGGGAGGGTACACGAGTTTCCCTGGTCTTGTTCACGTGCTCAGGCACCTGCTATGGAAGAAAAATTGAGACAGACTATACGAGGTGGCCCTTCGGTACTGCACAGCAGGGCTGCTGTTCTGTTCTCATCCCCACAAGTTCCATAGTCTGGACACTACTAATTAGTTCTTTTCCTATGAGCACTCTGGGAATTTTGGTGTGACAAACTCAGGAGAGGAGAAGGCTTTACAGGTAAGTACTACAAGACCATTCTGAGCAGCAGGGAAAGCACCCTGAGTGTATCTGCTGGCTGAGGAGTTCCGAGTTCTGGAAAAGGATGGAAGAGAGAAAAGGCAGACAAGGAGGAAGGAGAGAACTGGGTAAGACTGGTGTTCTCTACCACTTCTATCTACTTCAGGTCCATTTTAGAACACAGGTATAGTTTACAGCTAAAGCCTGTGTTTTGAAACTACGGGAACTCACTGCCTTCCTATTTCAGAATGCATGCTTAGAGTATCCAAATAAAGCTGTATGTAAAGTAACACTCACACTGTGCTTTCCTTCATATTGTGCAAACAGTTAAAAAAAATTAGACGGCCATTAGTCACTCGGATTATGCAAGAAGGCACAGGGC
>VWZY01004498.1:225422-306302 GCA_013399075.1 Chloroceryle aenea | reverse complement strand
GTGGCAGGGAGCGAGCGGCTCGGGCAGGCCCTGGGCAGGCGGCCGCTCCCGAGGCCACGAGGGACGTTTTTAATGGGCAACAAAAGTCCTGGTCCCTGCCGGGAGCTTCTGCCCTGCTTTGTACTTGATGGAATCATTGAGCAGCAGGTTAGAAAGGGCCTCGGGGATCATCTGGTCCAACCTCTGTTGGGAAAAGCACGGCCTAGACAAGATGGCCCCACTTGTGGCAGACCCACAGACAGCGAGTTCTGGGATGGAGGCAGCAGGTGAGCGGCTGCGTTTTGGGCCTGCCCGAAAGCAGGATGTGGTTCCCAGGAGCTGCTGTCTGACCGCAGGTGGATAGCGCTGCCATCGCTGCCAGCTTCCAGATTATTTACAGCAAACAGGGATGCAAATCCATGCAAAATGAACCAGAGTGCAATCAGCTAGCAAAAAAAATCCAAAGCAATTAAAAATTGCTGGTGCCCAAAGTAGAAAGTAAGTTTTATGTATTTCTTAAACACATTTAAAGAACTCTGGTACTGCGTGGAAGTCAGTAGATTTGGATCTCCTGGCAATCTCCCAGGCAAAATTTATCACCTTGTTTTAAAAATGTCTTTTCTATGTCCAGAGAAGAGGAGGAAGGAAGAAACAGATAAAATATGTCAGGAGCAGTGCTGGTATCTGCATAGATACATTTGTCTTTGGAAGCTCTTGTTTTCTGGCAAAACTATTTTGTGTTAACAGTGGCTGACATCACTGAAGGCACTGGGGTTAAGAATCTAGAAACAGCTGGTTTAAGTCTTACATACAAAACACATCCAGTGTAAAGGAAGCTTTCTACTGTAGGGGACACCAACAGAATTTAGGTGTCTGACCTACACAAACTTTTAGACCTTGGTGTCAGTCTCTGCTCCTGAGTTTGTCTGTGGTGACAAACTCATGGCTCAGTCTGTTGGACTGGCAAGGTTTTGGGTNGGGAGCAGCGGGCTGCCGGGTGTAGGCTGCAGGCTGTGCGGCCGGTCTCCTGCCCGCTGCCGGTAGTTACTCTTGTAATTACGGTTCTTAGGAGTGAATCAGTCCCACAGGGGCAGGGTAAAGGCGGGGCGGTGGCTACAGCGANCGGGGATCATCTGGTCCAACCTCTGTTGGGAAAAGCACGGCCTAGACAAGATGGCCCCACTTGTGGCAGACCCACAGACAGCGAGTTCTGGGATGGAGGCAGCAGGTGAGCGGCTGCGTTTTGGGCCTGCCCGAAAGCAGGATGTGGTTCCCAGGAGCTGCTGTCTGACCGCAGGTGGATAGCGCTGCCATCGCTGCCAGCTTCCAGATTATTTACAGCAAACAGGGATGCAAATCCATGCAAAATGAACCAGAGTGCAATCAGCTAGCAAAAAAAATCCAAAGCAATTAAAAATTGCTGGTGCCCAAAGTAGAAAGTAAGTTTTATGTATTTCTTAAACACATTTAAAGAACTCTGGTACTGCGTGGAAGTCAGTAGATTTGGATCTCCTGGCAATCTCCCAGGCAAAATTTATCACCTTGTTTTAAAAATGTCTTTTCTATGTCCAGAGAAGAGGAGGAAGGAAGAAACAGATAAAATATGTCAGGAGCAGTGCTGGTATCTGCATAGATACATTTGTCTTTGGAAGCTCTTGTTTTCTGGCAAAACTATTTTGTGTTAACAGTGGCTGACATCACTGAAGGCACTGGGGTTAAGAATCTAGAAACAGCTGGTTTAAGTCTTACATACAAAACACATCCAGTGTAAAGGAAGCTTTCAAGTGTAGGGGACACCAACAGAATTTAGGTGTCTGACCTACACAAACTTTTAGACCTTGGTGTCAGTCTCTGCTCCTGAGTTTGTCTGTGGTGACAAACTCATGGCTCAGTCTGTTGGACTGGCAAGGTTTTGGGTTAATTTTTAGATCTCAGTATGCCACCAGTGTCTCATATTCCTTGTATACTCACCCAAAAAGGTAATCACAGCTCCTTCATCTTGCTCATTCATGTCTGATTTTTTTTTTCCCTGTAGGCTGACATTCAGTGGAACAGAGGTAATGTGCATATGACTCTGAACTTCAACTTCTGGATCTAAGGAAGGTCTTTTATTCACACTGATCTCCAGTTATAAAAGAAACTTATGGCTCAAGCTTGGCAGGCTTCAGAAAAATTCCAGCACTTCAAACGCATTCAATTAATGTACTGAATATTGACTCACTGCTTACTCACGTGACCAGCATTTCAATTGCACCTTCTCATTTTTGATGCAGATAATAAATAATGGTTTAATCCTTGCAGCCTGATGAAGTCAGTTGGCATCTTTTTCCCTTACTAATGGAAGAAAAGTACGTAGGAAAAAGCAAGATATTTATTAGATGTCATTATTGCTTTCGGGTTTATTTCAAGGAAGCGCTCCTGTAAATTCATGCTGAGCTAACCAATGAAAACATCCCAAAAGTAATGGAGGAACTGATTGTAATTCCAGGTGACTAATAATGAAGAGAATGCTTTACTGTTAAGTTACCTGTGCTCTATAGTCCAGCACTCCTGAGGGGAGTTTGAAGGAAATTTGGATTTAACAATACATAAGGGTAACACTTGCACATGGCAAGTGCTCAACATAACTGACGCTGAGGTGTAATGGTCCTAAAATTCCCTTTTACAAACTTCACTGACAGCATCTTTCTTGAGACTGCTTAAAGGACAAGATTCTACACTCCACATTAGTGAAGGAAAGGGTGCATCTTTTCCTAGAAGTTATTCATCTTGGGAGTCCCAGTATGGAAGTGTTTTTCATGCATTGTTGCTTCAAGAAAAGTTGCAGGAAGAAGCACAGCAAATGTGTCTGAGAAGAAAAGCAGCTAGTGAGTCTTGCCTTACGGGGCACCAGGAGGTGCAAGGAGACAAGGGAAGGGAAGACATTGAAGCAGGGAACAAATACCCTCAAGACCTGCCTTTGGGTAACTTGGAGCCTGTGCCTATGTATTTCCAGTTTGATATGACACACATTTACTAGTTACGTGACCCTGTTACTCTGTGGAAGGTCGCTGCTGTGTACAGAATGCATCACGTGTATCCTGCAGCATGTCTGGACCCGAGGAACCCCCGTGTTAGGAAAAAGAAGCATTTTGGAACAGAAACTGCTGTTTTGGTAAGTGGTCATGCTGTGACAGTGAACCTGGCTTTTTCGTGTTGACCATGGAGTTTCAGGTAGCCTCAAAATAAGAGTCTGGTGGAGAACTGCAGTCAGTTCTGCAGAGATGTTGTGGTAGGAGCGTTTGGTTAATTTGTCCTTTTAACTGAAAATGCTTTTATGTTTTTCTTCACAAGCCTGTTTTCAAGCCAGTCCTGTGTTTACAACTCTCTCCCTATTTAAACAGCGAATGCAGCGTTTTCCTTCAAAAGAGAAACAGCTGTATTGTTCTGGTGGAACATACACATGCCACCAAACTAAGAGGTGACTCTCTAGCTTGCTGAACTTGGTGGTTGCCCTTTTTGTTGACAGCTGATGGGGAGTTCCAACGACATCTCAGATGTAATTGCATTTGATTTTGTTTCCCTCTTTGTTGTACCTACCCAGCCATGGTTGTTATGTATATACTTGGAGATCTTCACAGAAAGGAATACAAAGTTTGTTATGTTGTCACCAAATCTTAAATTTCATTTATACATTTTACTTGGGATGAGTTTCCTTCTCATGCTTTCTTGGAAGTACCATAGGAACATGTTGCCAAGAGAAGCTTAGTATGAGCTAAAACTTACTGTCCATAAATCTTTAATAAATAATGACTAAATATGGGGCATCAGGACTAGATTTAATTACAGGGTTCCACCACTGTATGGTACATAAGCCCAGAAGGAGTTGTGTAGAAAGTGGAGTTACAGCAGTTGTTGCATGAATGAGGAGTGTGTGTGAGCCTGTACGAAACGCATCTCCTTCAGTTGGAAGGGCAGAACACTCTTCTCTCTGATGTGAATGGTTTGCAATTAGGCACCTAATATAGTTGCATCTCAGGATTATAAAAAGAGGCTTCTGTTCTATCTGCCAGATGACCAGAAACACTTCCCACAGGCTGCAGGGTACGTGGTGTTTTGTAGGCTTGAATTCGATTAACAGAAGAGGCAGCAAAGCAAATGGTATTGCCTTGCAGGAAATCTCATCACCCAGTGGAGACAAGAAGGTGACTTGCTGCTGAGAAAAATCTTGTCCCTGTACCCCTAAACATTCCAAGCACTGACAAGAGGAACATGTTTACAAAGATTTCTCTAATTTTATGGTTTGGATGGGCAAAGAATTTCTTGCTTTTTAGTATAGCTGGCTGTTGGGGCAAAGGAACAATTTGCTACCTGGAGAAAGTGTATCTGAGATATCACAGAACCCAGATTTTGTACAATAATACAAAGAATTAATTTAGGTTTTCTGAAATGATTCCTTCCTTCCTTTCTTCCTTCCTTCCTTCCTCTTCCAATTTCCTGCTTCTGCTTTATTTATAGCTAAGCGTAATAGGTGGATTTAAGAGAGTGCCTTGGAGACAAGATAGTGCAAATCCCCCTGAATTATTGAAAATCACATTTCTTATATGTAGATGGTGTTTGGTTGCCCTTAAGCAGAAGGGTTAAAAGCATTTGTGTAGTGGAGAACTATGTAAACCCCCTGAAAAGTGCTGTTGCAATGGAGAGGTAACAAAGTGGATGCACAGATACTTGTGAGGACTTGGGCTGCTGTGCAGCTTCACACCAAAGATTTGAGCAGACACAAGAAGTGTGTGTTTGTTCACAAGCACCAGCTGACAGATTGATGCAATATACTTTTAGACTTTGTCTATGCTAGGATTTTTTGCTGCCTTCACAGCTTTTGGCCAGCTAGAAGGGAGATTTGTGCTGGGGTAACTGCCAAGGCAAAGCCTGCTGTCAGCAGTGATTTGCAAAGAGGCAGTTTACCTTGGTTTCAAGCTGGGCCTCGTGTACACTAGTAATCATAATTACAATATTTATCTCTAATGCAGTGCTTTTAAGGTGGCTATCTAACAAGCCTTATAGCAGGATGGAGGGGTATCATTAGCTCCTCAACGTGTATTAATTTTTACAACTGTAGTGGGGCTGAAAGGGAAAGCAGGAAGGTGAACAGATCTCGAGGTGTCGATCTGCCTCCTCCAGCAAGTCTGTCCCCGTTGTTATTCCAGCGTCCAAAGGGAACAGGAGCTGAACCATGACCCTTTTTTCTGCTTCAGAAGCTGAGTGCCCGCTGGTCTCCTGAATACAAAAATGAAGCTTCATACTGTGTCCCTTGAATGGAAGCAGCATGACGCGAGTGTGAAAAGAGTGGAACAGTATGCTAAGGGAAACACAACTGAAAGGAGAGAACAGCTGACTCCAGGGGCTGAGCAGATCTGTCCCCTCTGCTTCACTGCACGGGTTTGTTTTCAGCTCTTCAACTCAGACCATCTCGTGGGTCTCACAACACACAAGAGGGCTCTGGGATGGAAAATGAAACAATTGCAAGGAGGCTGTTCATTCTTGCTCTAACAAGCTTCACAAGCTGTGGAAAATGAAAGCTAAAGCTGAACTTTCAAAACACGCTGAAAGCACCAAGATGCAGAAATGCAGAGTGAATCTATTCAATAGAATCAGAGTTGAAACAGAGCCCTGAAAAAACCTGCAGTTATGACTAACTGATTTTTAATATGTGTGGCTGTAGGTAAATCACTTCTTTAAAAGATCATTTCTCTCCCTGTGCTGGTTACAGCTCTTTACTGCCATTTTAGCAACTCACATGTTGACATGTGAGTTCAGTATCAGATGAACTGCAATGATGGAATTATTTCTGATGCTGGAGTGGCCCTGGCCGGGCTGGTGGCAAAGGGGAGAAGCAAGACAAACAGGATTCTCAGTGTCAAGCTGCAGTGGCACCCTGAGAGGCCCACCCAGAAGCAGGCACTCGAATGCTCACTCTGTCCTTCAGCCAAGTTAGCTGAAGGAACTTGACGTAACAGCAGACTGTAGAGCTCGGTTTGTGCAGGGACAAACTCATGCAGTGACATTTTAGAAGAGAAGCCATCTGAAATGGAAACTTCTGGTGTTCTTATCACACTGAACGTGTGCGAGGCCCTGTGCAGTTTTACAGGGTAGCTGTTGGGTGCTTTAGTTTTGTCCTCAAGTTGTCCCAGCCTTGCTTGCTGATCCCTTCTTAGGCTGTTGTGACACCAATCCAATGTTTACAGACTTTGCAGTCTTAATATAATCAGTAAACCTGTGAACAGGAGTATGAGTTCAGTGCAAACAAAGCAAGAGACTGTGGAGGGGAACAGCATTGAGGCTGCTTAGGCTGGTAGGAAACTGCAGTGGATCCAGCAGCGATGGGATATGTTCAACCTGGGGCCTACACCAGCCTAGCTAAGGGCAGCACAGCATGGTCACAGTGCTTGTAGTAACACCCAGTGCTCTGAGGATGAAGGCTGCTCTCTGTTGTGCCTGTGTATCTGATAACCAGGAACAAAAGCAATTGGCATTTCCCTGGTGTAGGCTGAAATGTGGTGCAATGTGATAGAGCAACAGGGAACTCCTTGCTGGCTTTTTGCCCAGTGTAGATTCCTTTTGAATTAGGTTTTGACCTTTAAAGCATGTTCTGCTTCTTCAGTTTCTCATTGTCTAAAATCCTGCATTGAAGCCTGAGAAACAAGTCTGTGAAGCTGGAAGTTTTTTTAAGCTCTAATTAGTGAAGCACAGAATAGATAGGGAGGAGTCTGCTGAGGGAGAGAATAGCCAAATGGAAACCGTTCCACAGATCTGGGGCCTTTTCTTTTTTATTTTACTCTGTTCCACAGCAACACAGACCTGTGTGCTGCTGGCATTTAATCAGCACCAAAACCTGGTTTATATTAAAGACAGGTCCACGACTCCTCTCCTGCTTTTAAGAGGCAACTCTATCTACTGATCAAAAACATCACCTCATTTGACCTCAGTGATACGGAAACTCGAAGTCCTGTTTTGCTGACAGGGTTTTGTACTAGAGCCCTGCAGCTGCTTGACACCAGCAGCCCCATGCAGGAGTTCAGAGGTGGGGAGAGGTGGAAACCACTGTGATGACTAAAAGTCTGGGGGTATTTAGGCAGAGGGGCTGTGATGGGAAAACCTTTCCCCTTTCTGAAATTCTGTAACATTACCATTGCCTCAGCTGCATTTGCATGGGATTTCTCGATTTCTCATTTCAGTAGATTCTGTCATTTCATGCTGGTTATGAAGTGGAGACTGAAGGGCAGCTGAAGCTGAAACGCAGCTCTGGGTGGGAGGCAGCAGCTGTTCTGTGCCAGAGGAAGGCCTTGGTGCTGGGCCTAGGGATCTGCAGGTGGGACTACAGGGGAGGTGGAAGCATGTGATTATTTTTCATTTAAACAAAAGTTTTCAGAACTAGGTTCTTCAAGGCTGTGAGAGCCTAAAGCCTTGGATTTCTCCTGCCTCAGCTGCCTGCTGGCACACACAGCCATGTTGTTCCCTTTGACAATGCATTTGATCTGTCAGTGACTCATTTGAAGGCTCTCTATCTTCACCAGCAAAGCGCTTCAGGGCTGAGTCGCACCCAAGTATCAGCTCTGTTACTGTACCCTGTTATCAGCTACTCCTTTCACTCCTGGGGTGCTCCCAGCCTTTGATCTGTGTGATTAATTCCCTCGCTTTTTAATGCTGCATTACATTGTGCAAGGCCATCATCACCCCGAGAACGCTGCAGTCTCTGTTGCCATGCAGAGGCACATCCATGCTTGTTCTCTAAAGCATGAAACAAGCTCTCATTCCCCTCAGTCTGCAAATAACCATGCTGGAAATTACTCCAGGATGTCAGTTTCCATCAGGCACTGTTGGAGGTATAATGATACAGTTAATTCTTCCCTTCCTTCTCATTGTTGCCTTTGTCTGTCTGCTGCTTTTGAAAAACTATGGGGTAGTTTACACCATGTGTACAGTACCTGGTGCTGTGGGCTCTGACTGGTCTGTAAATCCTAATGTTATTCAGCAGTGATGAATCAATCCTGTCTTCCAGCAGAAAGTCTCCTCTTGCTGGTCAAGCTGGACCTTATTTATTTTGAGGTTGAATCTGTCAAAGCTAGAGACCTCAGTGGGAAGAAAGGTGCTCTGTGTGCTGCAGAACTGAAAATGCTTTCTGTGTTTTGCAGTACGGTGATAAATGGACAAAAGCAAAGACAACATAACTCAAAACTTACTTAAAATCAGCTAAATTCCTTGTAGCGTTGGAAGCAAGACCAGTAGCAGCATCTGAGCTGCTTCTGCTGAAGATGGTGCTTATGAGATGACCTAGCACAGCTTTCCTGACTTGTAGGATTTAGTGCAGAAACTCTGGTGTAACAAACACGTGCCATCTGAGAGCCGAGAGAGAAGGCAGTTCCTGCTGTTGTGTGCGGATCCGTGATCCAGCTCGTTTCACCTGTACCCTCAAGGGTGGGCCTTGGCTGGGATGTGGGGTGGAGGATGTTTGCTACACTTGGTCGTGCAATACAGAGAAGGAGATGGCTGGATGGCTCTGGTGTTTGTCTCCCAGTGGGGTCCACCCAAGTGGCACAGCCCAGATCTGCAACACATCCCTAACACTGGGAGTCCTGACCACAGTGTGCTGATCCCAACGTGATTTAATAGTGTGGAATCGCTTTCCTTCCACTGGCCAGGTTGGGCTTGTTTTATTTAGGCCTTGAAAGCTCTCCTCTCTCACACACTGTGATCTGTACAAAACTGTTTGACAAGTTAAAAGCTCTGCCTCGTGCGTGGGCAGAAGGGCCAGTGTGGAAAACATGTGAGATGTGGTCTGGGCTTGTGGGGAGAGCGAGGCGGGGACCAGAGGTTCTGGTTTTGTGCTGAGTTCATATGGGTTGCCCAGCCTGTTTCACAGACTTGTGACTACTGATCCATGACTGTTTCAGGCCTGGCCTACAGTCAGTAATTGTCAGTGTCCTGGGGCTTCTTCCAGGTTTTATTTGTCTCTATTAATATGATGGATGCTGGAATAAAATCATTGGAGAAAAGTGGTAGTGTTTTCGCTGATGCCGTTGTTGTTGCTGGGGCTGCCGTTAAAGCTGCTTACTGGCATTTGCCCTCCCGTGAAACGTGTAGGTGAGCTATTTATAAATGTTCAGGGAGATCCCACGTCTCCAGCTTGTGCTCTGATTTAAGGGTAATCCCCACCAGGAGGGAAGAATCTGTCCACGGCTGCAAAGGAGGTTAATGGTAGAGTTGAAAATAATCCACTTCTTCCGAGCCTCAGCAGGCTTACGATGCCCTTACGATGGGGGGATTTATGGGGACAGAGCAGCAGCACACTGCTTCCCCGTTAGAGCTGCCTTTTGCAGCACGATCTCCCATCTCAGGGTGGAGAGAGGCACTTTTCCTGCTGTACAGCCCCCTCTCCTGTCTTCCCCACCCTCTACACAGCAGATGCACACAGCCCGGTCCTGGGCTGCATTCAGCCTCAGCCTTCACTTGCTCTTCCTCTCTGGGGCAGACTCAGCCTGCTGCGAAGTGGGGAATGGCTCTTCCTGGAGCAATCCAGTTCCAGGCCCATGGGACCTGGTCTCTGTACTTCTCAAATACTCTTCTGAAAGCAGATGCAGTAACTCGCTTCATTATCCCCCCCCTGTAAGGTGCAAACTGCCTCGTGCTTTAAAGCATGCAGGTTCTTGAACAGCAAGAGAAGTGGAGTTGGATTTCTAGTTATCTGATTTTCTTTTACCTTTCCACATGTGGCTTTGCTAATGACTAATAACAGGCCAGCTGCTCAGCCTGTCCTCAGTGGGAACATGATTCTTCTGCCAGATTTTCATTTTTTTATGAAGCTGAGGGAAATTATCTACCTTTGAGGCCTGCACCTCAGTGTCCAGCTTGGTTATGGCTGACCAAAGGATGCAGCTAGGATTCGACAGACACTGATGCAGCCCAAGTGGATAGTGTGAGCCTCATTGCCAGAAGAACCATGGCCAATGCGATGTGGTTGCAGCGAGGAAATGAGAATCTTGCTTACTTCTCCAAGAGCTCCTGGCATGCTGGTTCTATCTGCAGGACACAGTGCCCTCTCTTGGTCCTCTGGATCTAGGCTGAGGAACTTGCAGTGTCCAGGTGGCCAAAGGATGATTGCTGGAGCCTTGGGGGGACTCTGATAGGTGCTGTGGTTTATAAACTCAGTCAGAGTTACAGGTTTTGTGGTGATACCACCATCCCCTCCAGGACCTCATGAGAAGGTTTATGTGGAGCTGCAGCACTGAATGAAATCAGCTATGGGAAAAATAACTTAGGAGTGATTTTATCATTGTATGCAAGAGAACGGTGGAAGAAAGGGCAGAAATGTGCTAGCTGGATTCTTGAACACATGGGGGAAGGCTTTAATCTGTTTTTTCCTTGTAAATGTTGGAAAAATTATAATTATGACAGAAACATTTCAGAGAATTTCCACTTCCAGATGGAACAGAGTTGTAGGGGCAGTCTGGGAACAGAAACTTGTTTGAAAGAGACATCTCTGACTTGATCTCAGCGGTGCCCTTTGGGGCTACGCTGTCGGCCGGCTGCTGCCCGAGTGATTTAGTGGGAGCTGGGTGCTGCACTGCTCCATCCTGGTGTTTGAACGAGTGGGATGTAATGTTTTCACATCTGCACATTTCTGCTGCATGTTGTGTTTGCTCCTGCCCTTGTGTGGGTTGTTTTGTACTGATACAGCCCGACATTGTGTTCAACCCCTTTCATGTCCTGGAGAACCTCATTAATCTGCACTATCTCCTTTCTGGATTACAACTCAAACATGTCACAGCAAGGCAGGGAAGGGCTGGAGAAAGTTAGCTGTTTTTCAGAGTGATTGTGCTCTTTTGTTTTGTCTTTTAACAAAATAGTTGTCAGCAAGAGAACCCAGTGTGACTTGGAAGTGGATGTTCTTTCTCACTGTGCGTACCCTTGAAGGAGCAGCAGATGGAAACAGGCAGTGGTTGGGTCAGAGTGGCCCAGAATGGCGAGTGTCATGGAGCTGCTCAGGTTGATTAATCTCTTTTTTTTAGATAAAAATCTAAATGCACACCGAGCTACAGAGCTACTCCTTAAAAAAAGAAGAGAAAAAGATACTATGATCCCAAATGTCTTATCTGTCTTACCTGAGTGGTCCCCTCCCCCCCCCTCCTGGGGAACCTCCTGTGTGGATTGCAAATTGCCCCGTGTGCCCATAGCTGTTTCTACGCTGTCCCAGTACAGCCTGCTGTGCACTGTCACTCTCTGGCTCCCTGCAGCTGGGAAGTCCCCGGGGCTGTGCCCACATCGTGAGTCAAACCCTAGGTAAAGGCAGAGTCTAAACACCTACACAGGGAGTGGGAGAGCTGGGTTTTCCGCATCGTAGGGGAGTTTGTGCACACCTCCCAGAGACTGCCTGAAACCACGGGCTGCTGGGGAAGGTCTGAGCAGATGGAGGGAGGGCTTGGGGCACTCTCACTGGGAATCAGAGGGGAAAAGTGGGGCAGAGTTACCCACGTGAGAAAACCTGCTGTGCTTGGATAGGAGAAGCAGGCTCTGGGCTCTGCTCTCACCACACTTCTGCTAAGATCCAGAGAAGACATTTCTGGTTTAGGAGCTCACTGGCTGGGGGCACAGGACACCCGCTGAGCACTCTGCCAGGCTGATATTCTTTCTTATGCTTTTCAAAGGAGAAAAATCACTTCTGATCCACAGTACCCCACAGCAGGGAGTGCCTGCCCTTGGAGAACATTCCCAGCTCTGGATGTAAAGGAGCCAGACAACACATAGCATTCAGGGAAAGACACCCAGTGATTTCTCTGCTTGCTTGTGTTTGCTGGTTCCTACTCCAAGAAATAGTTCTTCTGTGCCTAACGCTTACTATGCTGGGGAGCATGGGTCAGCCACAGCCCCAAAGCACTGGGGTTTCTCTGCACTGGTCTGACTGACAACATGTCTGGCATGTGGGTTTGCTGAGCAGGAAAGAAGCCCCATACTCACTTCTGGAGCTTGCTTTTTCCTCTGGCAGCCTGTGGGTTTCCTTGAGCTGTGGTCTGCACCTGGCAGTGTTGGCCTCTGCATCACCAGAAGTCAGATTATGGTGGGAGGAGTTGGGGTGCCAGAAAGGGGAACCTTTCCATGAAAAAAATTCAGCAC
Source organism: Chloroceryle aenea (assembly GCA_013399075.1). Lineage (NCBI taxonomy): Eukaryota > Metazoa > Chordata > Aves > Coraciiformes > Cerylidae > Chloroceryle > Chloroceryle aenea. The sequence goes on along the minus strand of VWZY01004498.1, from coordinate 294,176 downwards.
AGATTTGCCAGCACAGGAGGAAATGGCTTCTGTCATGCTGGATCTCCCCTGCCCTTGCTTCTCCATCCCTCTTTTCAGGAGGGTCAATGTGTCATCTCTGTGGTTTCTGAGGTTTGTGATGTCTTTTCTGGGAGGCTGCCGTGCAGTGACTGCTCACGTGTGTCAGTGGCCTGCTGCCTGTGCTGGGATTGCCTCACTCCTGTGCCTGTCACAAACCAGCCATCTGGAAGTGGAGGCTCCTGCCTTCGTGCCCGGCTTCACCTCTTCTTTCCGTGGCCTGGCAAGCTCGCTGCCAGCAGGGAGCTGCTCACTGCTGGTGCTGCTCGGCTGGGCCAGCTCGTGGGCTCTCCAGCCCTAGCTGAGTCCACTCCACATCTCCACTTGCCATTTTTGTAGTGGTTTGCACTTTTCTGAGGTTTGACCTTTGAACCAGAATTTTCTTTAAAACAGAAACAAAAAGGGAAAGCTGGAAAAACAGCCAAAGGACTTTTTTTTTGGTTTTGTTTTGGTTTTTGTTACTCTAATGCAACAAGCCAGGTTTTGAAGGCATCACAGATTCCTGCTGGCCAGCTGCATGGAAGACGTTGTACCTGAGGCAGCCTCCTTGGTCAGTGATTGTCTTGTGCAGGTCTGGCTGTTGGTGACCAGCCTGGGCAAGCCTGCAGGTAGCCCCAGGCAAGTCCAACATAGACGGTTTGCTTTGCAGCTCTCACACTTGAGCTTGACCCAAACCATGCCCTGACCTTATAGCTACAGGCAAGATCAAAATGCTTTAGCAGCTCTTCTTTATCCACTTGTGCGAGTCACTCCTGTAATTAGAAGATAAGGAGACAACCTTTTAGTCCGAGGTTTAGGTGACGAGGCCACCGCGGCAGCTGTGCCACCAGGGGACACTGTAGGACAGTCTATGGTCCCCTCCCCGCCTGGCAGGTTGCGGTTCCTCGGTGGTTGTCTCGGCTTCACGATCCCAAACTCCCAGCCCCAGCTTACCTCCTGCCATCACCCTGCGCTGAGCTCCCCGGCTTGGCACTCCTTACTCTGGCACCGGTTTCTTTAGGGCTGTTCCTGGCTATTCGTTTTCCTCAGGAGATTTTATCGCCCGAGGTCGCCGTGTTGCGGTACCTCGCGTTCCGTTCTCTCTCCTCCCCAGAGGCAAGGAGCCAATGCACCAGGTTCTGGGAGCGTGTCAAGGATCTCATGGAGCTGCAGGACTTGGCGTGCTCGTGACCAAGAGACATAAGCCAGACACAACCTGCTCTGAAGTTTGGAAGCACTCGAAGTGGAGATTTGGGTTTGGCCCTGTTCAGGAGCTTAAGTTCAGTCTGGGTTCAGACCACTCCAGTACCCCACGTTAAAAAATGTCCTATAATTCTATTCCTTGCAGTAAGAGTGAAGTGTAAGGTTCATTGCTTTCGAAGTCAGTTCCTCGATGGTTTGTGCAGTAAGACAGACGTGTCATTACTTGTTTGAAATAATAATAAAAAAAAAAGTTGTCAGGTTGCTTTTTCAGATGGAAGGATGCATTCCTTAAGGAGCCTGAACAGGTGGGCATGTGAGTGATGGGGGTTCCTGTAAGGTTCCCTTCAGAGAAAGGCAAGCTCAGTTCCTCATGTGTGACCCGGGTCTCCTCTCGGGGCTGGTCACTGTGTGTGAGGCGAGGCAGACACAGCGTCCATCGCTGCTGGGGACAGGCTCCCCCGGCACCCCCAATCCAGGGAGGGCAGCTTGGCTGGGCTGACTCTTGTATAGGCAGCCTTGGGGACAGGGGAATGGATAAGAGACTGGGAGCCTTGTCTGGGGATTGTTCACACATGGTGGCAAAAATGGATTTTGCTCCTTACTCCAGAGAGCTTCCCTATGTCCAAACTCAAATGGACGAAATCACTCGTGACTGATTCTCTGAGGTTGAACCCATGGGTTGTGTTTTCCCTGGAGCCTGCTTCAGTCCTGGCTGTTCCCAGCATCAACTGCTTAAGACTTTTGGAGTCTCTTAGCAAAGTGATGGAGAATTGGACCCTGCCTCAGGCAGCACGGAGACATTATTCAGGGCCTTGTTCTGAATGTAAAACTGCTTTGTCTAGGAGAAGTGTTTGGATTTTGGATGGGTAGCTGCTCTGTTTTAGGATCCATGGCTGAAGTGTGTTCTGATTTGCAGCATTGCCTGGAGATCAGGGCCGGGTTGTTACCAGTGACTATCCTGTCTTTCACTGCTAACACACAGATTTGGAGGAAACACGGATCTGCATCCCTGCTCATGTCATTTGGCATAGCTGCCTTGAATTCAAAGAGAGTCCATCTGAGAATCTGGTCCATCTTGTACACACAGGGCTTTGTTTTATGCAATATATTCTGCAAACATCTTTGCCAAGTGCTAGTAGTGCACCAGAGAGAAAATTCACACTCGTGCTTTGGTGAGAACTAGTGTGCCAAAGAACTCCATGTGTTGTGCTTAAACCAACAAACATCTCTGTGATGGGGAAGGGTATTTAGGTGGCAGTTTCCTTTCTGTTCAGGAGATGAAGTGCCCGCAACAGTTACTGTAGGAGAATTTAGCTGGTTGGCTCATAAGCTCTTTTATATTTGAAGTGTTTAAAACAGGGGATGGTGATTTTAGAAGTGAAGAGTAAAAACAGTCTGGCAGTCAAGTGATGTTTAAGGACGAATGTAGTGTAGGCAGCGTGCCCTTGTGAAGTGTCGGGAGGAGGGAGGCAGCAGTCTCTGGTAATGATGCTTATGGCTGGCAGCCAGTGCCTGTGCTTCAGCAGGGACCAACTGTGCTGATTATCATTGATTGGAATTCCAGAGAAGACTCAAGCTCAGTGTCTGCTCAAAGGGGTAGATAAGTATGCTCAGATGATGATAATAACTCATTAAATTTGTATATTATTTATGGTTCTTTGTCCCCTGCGATGGTAGAAGCATTTCTGTAATCCAGAGCATGTTGGAATATTGCTGGAACATTTGTTTCCTGAAGAATATTCTCATTCAGAACGCTGCTTCAACTCACTGGGAATGAAACTTTCCTGCAGAGCCCCAGATTGCACGTGCATGTGTCAGCCTGGGAATTGGTGGAAAGGAAAGGAAGGTGCTGAAACTTGTAAGAGAACTCCCTGCTCCCCTCCATCCCACGTTGCTTCCTGAACTGACTGAGGAGTTTAGCAGTGCCTCCTGGTTCTCACAGAGACACTGAAGGGTCTTCATGTCACCGAGGTTTAGGCCATGACTTGGAAAGGTAGTTTCCTCCTGGAGTTGAAGGAGAAAGAGACTTGAGAAGGGGGGTTGACATTTCACTGCTGTGTCACACCCAGAGAACAGGAGGGAGCTGTGACAAGAGTGGATGCACTTGCATTTTTGATGAATTATCCAGAGCAGATGAGATGGCTTTTCCCACTTCCTTTTGCTGCAGGGAGACAGCAAAGTGCTGATCTAACACAAAGCTTGCAACAGCAAAAGTGAAAGCAGTGATTTTCTGCTGGATCATCCCTTTTGCATCTCAGCTCTGGCTTTTTTGACCCGATATTGGGAGTCCTAGAATTGGGTTTAATATTTCAGGGTACAATGGTATGGGCTACTCCAGTCTGACTCCTTTTCCGTGAAGTCTCTTGTTTCCCACTGGCTTTTTGGTTGGCTACTTTGTTGAGTATGAAAACTGGGAGTCAGAAGTGGTCTGAATACACTCTTCCAACCCTACCCCTGAACCCTCTCTGGTATAGCAGGGTAAACCAGGAGCAAGAGTGAGGTTTTGCCAGTGGAAAGCTGGGATCCGATTCTAGTTTTTAGATCCATCGATTTCAGTGGATTTCCAGTGGATTTCGTTTCCATCCCCATGATTGAATCACCCCTTTATCCTGTTTGGATCATATACCTGCTAATAGGTCTGGTGATGAACTTCTCTGGAGGGTCTACCCTGCTGTGGGGTACAGGAATAACCTGTCCCCCTGCCTTTTTTTTTTTTAAGTGCTGCTTTTTATCTGAATTTACCTCTTGCAGATATCTTTGTAAACATTCACATTATACAGAGAAGGTGAGACCAGTGCCTCATGGCTGGGGTCTGATGCAGAAGAGCAGGAGGACACCACTGATCTGCTTTCATGGAGTGAGCACATGGAAGCCCCTTGCTGTTATGCCTCAGTTTCTCCCTTTGCAAGCAGGAGTTGTTAACAACTGCCCTGCAAGATGGCTCTCGCAGTGTGGCATTGGCTCTGTACCATGGGGTCCCAGAAGAACAGCTCTTGCAGAAAGATATGATTTGAATTATTTAGGGTGTTGTCATGTGATCAGAATGGATTGAGTTCCTGTGGCTTAACAAGTCGCCATCTGTTATCATCCCCATTATGAATTATGCAATAGTTTAAATCAAGGCTTAAAGCAAAGGAGTTCAAGCAAAGTCCTCACCCCAGTGATACCATAAAACTGTCCCTGGGGCTGTTAGTACTGGATCCAGAACGCTGCAGCCACGTGAGACAGTGTGTTGGTCCAGCAGAAGCTCTCTCTGCTGGTTCAAACCATCCTGGCAGATTGTCTCAGTAGTGGTAGGTGTTATCCTGGGCCAGGTGTCACCTGCCCTCCTGATGTAGGAAAACTGGTGAAAACTCCATTGCCTGTATCCTGGCTGAGTGGACAGAGGACCACAGTCCCACACCAGAGTCCCAGACATCTCAGGACCATACAGTCAGGGAGCCAGGGCTGAAGAAAGCACAGTGACCACATGCTGAATTACTGTCTGACTCAACGGGAGGCTTTGTGAAGCTGTTGGCTCTGGAATTGCCATGAGCCCTACTGTAAAACCAGACAGTATACATGTGTGTGGTGGTATCAGAGTAGCCATGTGCAGCAAAACACTTCAAACCCAATTCAGACATTCATGTGAGTCCTCTGGCCTAGGACTGTAGCCAGAAAGCAGGTTCTGCCAGAACATTCCCATTTCTCAACTGATCTGCAGTGTGTCAGCTAGGCAGTGCTCTTTCCCTAAAAGGGAAAGGTGCTTCGAGCAGCTCCAGCTCCATGTACGGGCTACTTTCCTCTTAGGCCAAAGAGCTGCTGCTCCTTCATAGCTCAGGAGTCTCTTGCTGACCCCAAGCTATGAAGTCTCTCCCTTTCCATTGTGTAGCTTATACTGGATCTGCAGTGGCAGACTTGACTGCTGGCTGAATTTATACATGTTTGCTGGGCAGCAGATTGGGTCAGCAGCCTTGTTCTGATGCAGAAGCAGGCAGTTTATTACTGTCCATTTGAAATCAGAGCCTATAAAATAAACATTTCTCTCTGTGGGAACAGGCAGCAGAGATTACTGTAGCTAAATCAAGGCTTACTTGGCGAGTGTGTGTAGTAGGGAACGCAGAAAATTCATGGCATCCACAGAAGCCAAGTGCTTTCATAAAGATTGCATGGCTGTCCTGAGGAGGACCACTGGGATCTGTGAGCCAAACAGGATGGATAGGCAGGGAATAAATGTTTCCTGGCATCAGCAGTGGTTGCAGTGATAATGCCTGTTAGAATTTTGGATCATAAATCTGTTTGTGGCTGCAAGGACAATTCCAGTGGCTCCAGCTACTCTCCCAGTGTCAGAGCTATTTTTTTATGGCTGGAGGGTGCTTGCTCCACCAGCTGGCACAAAGGCTCCCAGTTTCTGCCCTTGGATATATGAGGCAAAATCCTTTGACTTCAGAGGGAGTTACTCACGCAATGTCCCTGCTAGAAATAGAACTATATCCTTCCTCTTTAAAGCAGGGCCAGGTTCTCTATTTTCAGCTTGATGTGCAAAGCTCTTTTCTTGGGAGAGAGCCGTCTGCTTTTTCTCCCACGTTCACAAGTGTCCATACCCCTCATGGCTTTACAGAGAGCTGAACAGTGTCTTCAACAGAGGCAGGAATTCAGAGTCTTCCTTAACCTCCTTTGGAAAGAGGGAGCTGAATAGGAAGTCAGTAGTGAGACTGTTAAGATTTCTAAACTGAGTTGGTCATCTTGCAGACCTCACACATTTTGTCCTGATGACTTTGCAGTCTGAAGGTGAAGAAGAAGAATGGTGAAGCTGTGGATGTTGGGCCCATGGTGGATCAGGAAAGAAGGAATAAGAAAGCAAAGGAAAAGGAGTTGGGATTTAGCACGTACCACCAGGATGGGAGAAAAGTGAGACAAATTCTTGAACTAAATCTTAAATTGTTCCAAACCACAGGGTATTGTGCTTGGGGGAGAAGCAGGGAGGGAATAGTTGTGCAATTTCATCCTCAATCGTGCAAAGGCAAATTATTGGACAAAGGGATTGTATTAGATATATTGCAGTTGGAGTCTAGTAGAGCATTTGATACAGGGTCTTACAAGATCTTGCCCTCCCTCCCAGATTGTTTGGCTTGTCTTGGATAGGATCTGTCATGTGGATTAGTAGAAATGACAAATGATACCTGGCTCTGATCATGCAAATTTTCGACCATTGTGACTGATGAAAGTTCTTGATTCATCCAGTTTACTGAGGGCTCCTCCTGTGCATTATCAAAGCAGCAAAGAGCATTTTAGTAACAGTTTTAGGTGTGGTGTTTTGCAAACATTGCCAAGTACCTTGTACATGAGGCATGGCAGAAAACAGGCAGTTTGGTGATTTTGGTGGGATAAAAATAATGAAAGCAATGGAATGGTAGCAGAGGATAAGAAGTTCTTCTATCTGAGAAAAACATCAGAAAGCAAAATTCTTTAGGAAGGAGGAACCTTGAAATCTTTAATGTGAGATACAGCAAAGTGAGCAGTGTGTAGCTCAGGCTTCTGTCTTTGGGTGTGTGTGATAGACTAGCACCAAGGTAACTGAGGTCACGTTACTGGGCCAGACTGTAAACCAGTGTAAGCAGCACAGCTCCCTGGAAATCTGTAGAGGTTTGGGAGTTTGTCCCTGCTGAAGGTGTAGCTGGGGTAGAATGTACTGCCAAGAAATTACCAATCAACTGAATTGAAATCAGAGCTGAAAGTAAGAGGGTGAGTTAAATGAATTTACTTCCCCACATATATTAGAGATCTGCTTACTCCAGTCCAGAGGAGGAGAGAGGCTGCACAGGAGCCTGCCAAAATCGCTGAGGTGTGGGAGTATTACTGAGCAGTATGAAAGGACTTGGCATGATTGAAAGGAAATGGAGTATGGCACAAAAGCCCATTCCTTGGGAGCAGGACCGCTGGCTGGGAGCAGCCTTGATGACCAAGTCAGTCCTTCTACCTCTTTATAATTGGGCTCTGTGGATTATGGCTAAGATTTCACTCCAGGCAAGTCATGAGATTTTACCCAACAGTCCCACAGAAGAAGGAATTGCTCTGCCCTGCAGTGGATGTGAATACTGTCTAGCCCAACCAATTGTGGCTCAGTGTGAGATTTTCTTACAGCAAGCTGCCCATTCACAATCCAAGGAGTCCAGTTATGACTTTACCATTAATGCGTAGTCCGTACTCAGCTCCTATCCTTGGAGAGATGGATGCATGCAGCTCATTTATGTACCGTGGCCAGTTCAGGAAGGAACCTGTGTGGCTCACCAGTGTATTGCTCCATCCAGCTTGCACCCAGTCTGACCCCCTGGCTGGAGAACGGGACTACCTCATGTATTGTTCTCCCTGCTCCAGGTGAGTTTCCACCTGCATCATCTGCAGCACTGTAAAACACAATCAGCACTGTGAGGATGGAAGGGCTAAACCTGGACCAATCCTGCACCACTGCACTTGGGACTGGAGAGGGATGAAGGGTTTCCTCACCTGATTTCCACTGTTTGTAGCAAAGCCCTTCTCAATAGCCACCAGTGAGGACATTGCAACTGCTACTCTTTAGTACATTTTGTTTGAGGTATGGCTTTTTATATTGCTTTATGTGGCATTTGGCAGTTTAGTCTTGTAGAGCATTTGCTGACAGCCATGAGAAACAGTGACTCAGGCATTACAGCGTTTAAAATGATGGCTAGACAAAGGATGTACAAAGCTGACCTGATAACCTTGGCATCATGGGCAGTAATGCCAATGTGAGATGCTTTCAGTGTGAAAGCCATTCAGCTGAAATCTTCTGACCCACTCAATTGGTAGATCATAGCACAATCTTACCCTGCAACTTCAGTCTTCTGTACTCACAGCATTTCTTACCATGTACTGAATTTTAGCTACAGCTCCTTGTCCTCTGGCTTCTGGTCTTACATGAACTGTAGTGGCTGAGTTCCTGCAGTGGAAAGCAGAGTTCTGTTTGTCCTCTCTTCAGTATCTCTGCAGCTCCACTACTTGTAGTGTCATTATTCCTGGGTTACACCAGACATGGGCTTTCCATCTTTTGGTTTGATAATATATCAGGATGAAGAAGAGTGACTAATCACTCCCTAGTCCATTTCAGGAGTGAACAGGGTGGTCAGAAGGTTACTTTTAAAAAATACTTAGTTTTATATCTTCATTTGCTCCCACCTTTGTGATTCATTCCATGAGATAGCTCTGGGATCATTAAAAGCTGTTCTTTCAGATAGTGGCATACAGCAGAAAAGGCAGCATGACTTAAGCAGGGAGTAAACAGCTTGGTTTCAAACACTGAGCTTGATTCTTCAGGCAACTCTTTAAAAGAGTTTTGCACCATCAGGAAGGGAGAGAAGAAAGGAGAAAAGTGGAAGGGAGTGTTTCTACTGAAATCTTCATTTAGTTCCAAAAGCCTAGAGCAAAAGCATCAAAACACAGAGTGCCTCATACAAGCCAAGACAGGGAATAAAATTTCCATTTTATTCCAGATGAGAAGTAGGTCTTGTTATAAAGAGTTTGGGTGACAAAGCTCGATGTGCTTCAAGTTTCTACTCCAAACTATTTTTAATTATTCATGTGTAGAGTCTTTTGTAGGTTTAACAAGGAATTTGCCAGAATCCAGCCCACAAAGGCTTGAGTTGTAGTTTTCCAGCAGACATCCTGAAAAAAACTCTGTCACAGGCAATCAGCATCCTTGGGGAGGTGGCCTGTTAGCAGGGTGTTTACTAATTGGGATCATTCTGCAGCGGATAATTGTTTGTGACACCCACACTGATTGGACCCACAATATCTTCCCATCCTGCAAATGGTCTGTGACAGTTTTGATGAATTTGAAGTTTGGAGGCTGAATAAATCTATGGAAGGAAAAAAAACCCAACGCTTCCACTGGAAAATATATGTAGAAGAGCAGAGATCTGCCCTGGGTCAGCCTCCAAGAATGGAGCCACATGAGCACACAGAAAGAGAGGCCACTCAGTGGGTCTTGTCAGACTTTCTGGTTTTTTCTTCTTGTGTTTAATTAAGAGACTGGGGGAGGACCAGCCATGCCAAATTAAAAATGGGAGAGTTGATTTAGCTTGCACAGGACAGGGATGTCCTAACTGAGGACTTTTGGGCTCACTGGGAAACTACAGATTTATTGAAACATCCCTGGAATGGGTTCAGATGCAGGTCAGGCCTTCTTGCTGGCAGACAATAGCCAAAGTGATACAGATGTCCCCAGCAAACAGGCAGCTCTCTGTGCTTGGGAGCAGTACGTGAGGGATGCAAGCATCGTTTTGCTTAGGAACTGTGGAGATTTTTCCCTTTCTAGGGCCTGGACCAAAATGTATTTTACATTTTTGCTACATTTGACTGCTACATTGATATGAGCTAGAATTAAAAATTCCCTGGAAAGATTCTTTGTAAGGCTACAGTTTGGAGCACCTGGTACCAGATCGGTGCTGTCACAGCCAAACAAAGTGAAGCAGGCAACAGGTCCCAGATTACACTGTTTTCTCAACTGGGTCAATATTTCAGCACCTTTTTTTTCTTATTTATTTATTTTTTTTCTGGAGGAGTAACTTTATCCTGGAAGATTTCAGGTGTAATAAGTCATCACGTGTCCACAGCACTTTATGGCCAGTGTGAGGATCATGGAACTGTAGGAGCATTCTTGCCCCATCCCCTTCTCAAAACTTATTTGTCCTTCTGGCCAAAGCATAAATTGTGTAGCCAGAACATGCCCCATATTGTGATTTTTCACTCATTTGACAGAAACATGATTTTCATGCTCTGTCTGGTTTGCATCTGTACTGCACCAAGGTGAGCTGGAGCTGTGGCAGGTTCAGCCTTTGTGGGTAAGAGATTCTGTAAGCTCCATGCAAGTGTGCAGACTTTGCCAGATTTCAGACTGAAGATGAAGTTGCAGAGCTGGTCTTGGGCCATGGATGAAGGATATGATATTCTGAGCTTCCCTGCTCCTTAAAGCTCCTTAGTGGTCAATATTTTTTTTCTATACATCATACATATTTCAGGAACACTCTAGAAAAATTAATTCTGGACATATATCAGGTCTAAGAATCACTGCTACAATTCCCATATCCACTGTCTGGACCTTTTGTTTGGGAAGTAAAGAATTAAAGAAGCATTACTCTGTAATAAGTTTGGCAAGCCAGGAAAGTTACTAGTGCAGTCAGGATAAACCTGTATTCGTGTCCTGGAATCACAGGGCTAGTAATGGCTAAAGTTTAGGAGACAAGGATTCCAAGGGGTCCCAAAGCAACAGATTTCATATTCCTGTTCAGAACAACGGTCAATGATCCTCCTGAGCCAAAAACTATTTGTGGAGACAGAGCTCTCCTTCTGTAAGAGTCTTGCTCAGTTCCACAAGCAAGTGAAGTTCCAGATGCAAATTGGCATGGAAAATTAGGAGAAGCCTTCTAGATCTGAGCTTTGGAAAATGGGAATTCTTTATATCATCTCTCATTTCTTCCAGATCCTTCCTACCCGTGAGGAGCATCCTTTGAAAGGCCAGCTCACTGGACATGTGAATGGTGGTCCTTGTAGAATTAACTGTAGCAAGCTGAGTGGTGGTATGTGATACTGTTGCAAATTGCTCCTCCCAGTGGTCTTATCAAAGTGCAAACAGTTCTCTGAAGATCTGGCTGGATGATGAAGAATTATCTCCATAAACTCATCACCCTGGGGCCCATGATTACACTGCACATGTTCAGTACTAATTGACCAAGTTAGATGGTGGGAGAGAAACCAGTGCCTTGTTTTTGTGGAAAAGAGATGAAAATCATAATTAATAAAGAACTAGTTTCCCTAAAATCAAATTTTCAAGTATTTCTCAGCACCTTTGTCAGTCTTATCTTATGTTGTGGTAAAGTCAGAAGACTTGCCCACGGCCACACAGAGAATGAAAAAGCCCTGACTGGAAGTGTCCAAGTGCACTTTACAGTTGCCTCTTTTATGTAACAAATGGGGTTAATGAACTGTTTCTAAAAATACACTAAACCTTTCCTCAGGACTAAAAGCCAGGATACTCTTCTGGTCATGCAGCATTCCACCGAAGCCAGACGGATCATCCAGGAGTGGTGTGGTCCAGCTTTCTGGCTCCTATCAGAGGATTATGATTTAAATGGGATCAAGGACTCATTCTTTGAGTCAGAGAGCTGGTTACAAGAGCTGATCATTTTTATGGCTCTTACTCGGGGCAGCCCGTCTGCTCAAACCCAGCATCCTGCACATTAGCTTAACTCTGATAATCTTTTGGAGCTTTAGCAGATTCACAGGAAGGGATGGACCTGGAAGGATTCCTGGAGGCTGTCAGATGCGTATCCAGCGTTTCAGTCGCAGCGAGCTCCAGTGCATCTCCTTTAAATCTGTTTCAAGTTGTTTTTTTGGGGTCAGTGGAACACAGTATAAATCGCAGCTCACTCAAGTCCTTCAGGCAGAGAATTTGGGGAATACATATGGAAGTACTTTTGCCTGGTGTTCTCTACTCTGCACCCCTCCCAAACAGAACATACATTTGTGTTGCAGTATAAAAGGGAAAAACCTCCGAGCCTGGAGTAATGTATACAATTCAATAATACATGAAATTCAAAGCCACACATTAATCACATTCATGTTTAACTTTCAGATTTAAAGCCCTGCAGGTTGGCTGGCCTTTCTTCTGCTAAGTGGAAGGGGGCATTCCAGCCTTTCCACGCAGAGTTCAAAAGCTGCCTCGGGTAACAAGTGCAATTGACTTTACAGGCCTTATTGTATTCTCCCTTTGGGGCACAGAGAGAAGCTACTGCACAGGTTGGCCCCTTATCAGGCTGTTCAAAGGAAGAGGAGTTTGGATAGGAAAGGTTTGGCAGGTCACTGCGAGGGGCCACTTGCAGGTTCAGGAGGCCAACACTGGAAAAGTGATGATGCTGCAAGTCAGGATCCAGCTGCACTGGCAGGTCTGGGCAAGTTACACAACAGCCTCTGCTCGCCTTTCCTCCTGCCACCATCCAGCTTCCAAGCCCCTTGTTTTCATTAGCTCATTTGCAGGTTTTTGTGAACAGCTTTTCACGTTGGAGAGCTTGTCCTGGATGTGCCCTCGTGTGTTGGGTTATTATTCACTGTTCTCAGTGGTTACCTTTGTCCAGGATTCACTCGCTCATCCCCCTGCTGCAGCTTCCTTGCCTCTGGCTGTTCAGACCCCGTTCCTCCCCTGTCCTTTCAGTCTTCTCAAAATGCTGCTGCCTGTGCCTTTGTCCTATCCAGCTCCAGCCAGCCTGGCTTTCCAGGGCTCTGTGCAGGCAAATTAACCCACAGGGAACAAAGACCATTCTGCTGCCCTTGAGCAGCCTGCTGCCACAGGAACCTACCTTCCTGCTAATACCTCCACTGGCCTTACTTATAAACACCAGTGGGGTTCTGTGGCTAACCAGAGAATCCCTTTATTTGCAGTAGCTGATTTGCATCATGTTTGTAGTCTTGGGTGACCCAGTCACGTGGCAGTAGTGACAGTTGTGTTGTGGCTGCAGATGTATTGGAAGTAACTTCAGGTGGAGGTCGGTACCCATCCAGCTGTGGTATTGTGGAGGTTAAGGTAGGAAAATCCTCACCATAAACGTGGTAAATAGCAATTAATTGACAATATTTTGGCCATCAGGTGGTTAAAAGTGCATCCACAGAGCTGTAATGAAATGTCCTCCAGCTTCCAAATCCCAGTGTGTCACCCCAGCTAAAACCTGAACTTAATATGTTCTGTCTGAACAGGAGAGGTGCAGTCAACATCCCCAGAGTGCTTATAAACATCCCAGAAAACAGGATATGGTTCAGACTTTTCAGAAGTAAACACACTAGGTGAGTCAGTGAGAGTACCTGTCACCAGCAAATGAGCCTGAACTTTGAAGCTAAATGGTCTAAATTCCAGGGAGTCCAAAGGTTTTAGACAGTGGAATGAAATGCCAAGTTCTGCAGGCATATCAGAAGTATAGTGGTGGATTAAGAGCTATATATATATAGTGATGACCTCTTGCTGGTGGGTCATCCAAGGATATTTGCTGTGCTAAACTCTGCTGCTGCAAATCATTAATAGTCATCAAAGTTATGGAAGAGTTTGATCCTGTGAAGACCTCTCCAAAACCTAAGCAGGAGAATAAAGAGGTCTTTTAACAGGAGCTGGGATTCAAATGCCTGTTAAGATCAAGTAGTCAATTCATCACTCTCACTTGCAAAACTGTGGGCTGACAAACTGAGCCCACCACCCGATGAGAAAGACAGCATGGCCTGCAAGGCTTCCATACAGAATCCAAATACAGGGGTGCAGCAGAGGAAATAATTTCCCTTTGCTGTCAGTTGGAGAGTATTTTATGCACCAGCACTGAATTTAACTTGCAATTATAAAGTATGTAGTGTTCTTGTAGGGCCACACTGGGGTTTAATGAAGCAAATGGCAAAGCTCCCACTGATGGGGTTTGGCCCTCAGCAGCCTCAGCTCTGGAAGTTACTCTGTTCTGTATTATATGTAGAAACAGGAAAATTTCCAACCATCAACCTTTGATGCAAACAACTTTGCCTGTGTATGTCAAAAGGATGAAGTGTGTCCTGCAAGCAGCATGAGAAATTTCCAAAAGCCCGGATTATTGGATATTACCTTGGAGTTTCAGTGAGAGCTCACACAAATGACTTTCCAAACTTACTCCCTGTGCTTCTGCCCCATCCAAATATATGGGGAAATGTGGAGCAGGCTTTTCAAAGGCATTAAGCACCCCGCCCCCCTTTTAAGGGCTGGGTTAACCTGAAATCACTATGAGCCAAGTGTTGGAATTGAGGCAGTCCCCAGTGTTCCCTGGTTAAAGGTTGCCATAAAGAGCAGCGTTAGTTAGGACATAGTGAAAGATCTCAGAGAAGTTCTGTTGACTTAAAAAGGAACAGGACTGAGCTCAGCTTCTGATCTAAAGGGTTTGACACGCAGGCAAGCATCTGTCAGCTGCCCAGTAATAACTTGCTGGTGCTATATTCTGACCCTGTGACAATCCACGATAAATGGAACATAGTTACATTTAGTGTTTTTCTCTTTGACTCATGAGAAAGCTACCCCATAGTTGAAAAAAAGTCCCTGAGGGATATGAGCATGCGTGTGGACTGAGAGAAGCTGGTGTGTGGTAGCTTGTTCCATTGCAATCACTTGTTTCTGAGGACTGTGATACAGCAATTTCCATTTTTTTCCAAATTTTTTTTTGACTTTCTGCTGTTTCCTTTCAATTGCCATTTTCCCTAACAGAAAAGAGGAGAGATTTCTGTCGTGGCATTCCTAGGTCACTACATCCAGTTCTTTCATACCACTTTTGCTTATTAAAATATCATTTATTCATGTAAGGAATGTGTCAAGTTTGAAGTGAGACTCAGGCACACAAAACTCTGCTTGTGATGTTGCAGAAGCTGTGGGAGCTCCTGAGCAAGCCCTGGAGTGTTTCCAGAAGCCTGGGAAGAGCAGAGGTTGCTGGGAGGCCTATGGAGAGAAAGGTCTGGGTCTCGCTGTCTCCAGAGCTGCACACTGGAGTGCCTACTAAATCTTCTAGTAGGTGGAGTGGGACTTCTTGGTGGTGCTGCATGCAACTTTTACCTCTCACACAGCCTAGCTGGGTGTCAGAGGTTCTCTGTGGAGAGCCACCTGCCTGGTGAGATCCGTGGCAAGTTCACGCAGCAGGGTGTGCTGAAGGGAGGTGTATCCAGGGTGCCTGTGAGCATTAGCTCTCCGTGCTGTTTAGAGTTATCAGACTGTGAAGAGGAGTACAGTTCCCATCACACAAAGGGGAAACTCAGAAAGGAACTTTTTTTTTGTGCAAGGTGTGGGAAAATGAAGCTTCTGTGATGTTCTAGAAAGGAGAAACCAGTGGCTCTTCATTTTACAGCAAGAAAACAGTGACTTACACCTTCTGGAAAGCTGTGTAGGCCTTCCGTGGGTCAGACTCCACTCCCTGGCTTCATGACAGCACTCTGGCCTCAGAGCAGAAGCTTGACTCCAGTTTCCCACGTAGTTATAAAACCAGTAACACATATTCAGAAAAAGCCTGAAGTTAATGTGAGGCAACAGGTTCTATCTAAAAGGACTTCTTCTTAGGAAGCAATGTCTGATGAAAGCCTTGCAGTCACTCTTCAGTACATATGGTGGCAAACCCATATTTCAGCCACAGTGCAGGCAGCCAGAGAGTTTATAAAAAGATTCAGTAACTTAACATGATCTTACTTGTATAGAACTTGCTGTTCTTTGATCCAACTAACTCAATCCAGGAGGGCTTTAAAAGGAGAGAAATAAAGTGTTTCTAATTAAAAAGTTGAAAAAAGTTTTCAAGAAAAAAAAAAACGACTCAAAAACAAACAGAAGAGCATCAACTGTAGAATTATTTAATTTAAAAAGTCTCCCCATTCTCCCCATGTTTCAACATGAAAGGTGGATCTGTGGCCAGCTTGTTAAGTGGAATCACTTGGCTACTGGCCCACCCGCATGGGTAAGGAGCCAATTTCTGCCCTACCTCCTGACTGCAGGGCTGATGTGCTGCAGCGTGGCAGGAGGAGATGGATGGACGTGAGCAGGAACACTGCAGAATTGGCAGAGTCAGCAGTTGAGTGGATGCCATTTTTACAGCTGTTGGATGTTTGAATCTGGGGAAGGAAAGCCAATCCATGATTTTAAGACAAGGATAATTCCAGGCCTTTAGTGCCTCAACGGGGGAGTGACTGGGAGTGACAAAGTCTTTGAGAGTTTGCAACTTGTGCGCACGCTTCTTCTTGTCAGCTTCTTAGGGTGATGAATTAGGAGAAAGGCTTTTTTTGTTGTCAAATGTTTGGGGGGAGAAGCATGTATGATATTTCTTAAGTAGGTTTAGGTCAGGGCAAAACTTATTTGATCTCGAGTTTCACTGCAATTTCCATCATTCTCTCTGGCATCTGGTGCCCATTTATAAGGTATAGAATAAGGAATCACTTAAAAGCATGCGCAAGCAAATGTGAAATTTGTGCTAAAACAATGCACTTGGGGATTTTAATACAATAATTGACCCCTTCCGTGTTTGTCTGTCTAATGCTCACTTTGTTCTCCCTGGATCTCCCAAGATATTGAATTTACTGGCTAGAGAAGGGCTGCAGACTAGAGAAAGCAGAAAAATTTGCTGAGGAAGCAGAAGAAGAGGTTAGTGGAAAAATCTTGTTTTCTCTGAGCAAATAGTACTTATTCTCCATGTGATCAACACCAGATACTCTCCTGCAATGGTTTCTCATTTTTCACTCCACCCTGGAAGAGTTCTTCTAAATAGAACTGTCGTGGTTTACAGATTTGATAAAGAAATCCAGAGTGCCATACAATCCATTGCAGATAACAGCAGATCAGCACTGAAAACCTTCCACCTCACAAATTCCCAGCTACTGTAGAGACTCAGAGGCAGTGGTGACAGCCCTAAGCTGTCTCTTGCTCTTGTTCTGCATGTTTGTCATGCTGGAGGGGTTTTATTTTTTGTGGGTAGGTGATAAATCTGTGATGGAAAAGAAAGGTGGTGAGCATTTTGTGGCTGGCAGGCTGGGAGGGAGAAATGATGGGCATCTGACTTCTGGGTGAATTGTGCTCAGCACAAACCAGCTGGTCAGTATGGCAAGCCCCGGGTGCTTCTCTGTGACATGGGTGCTGTGAAACCTGTGTGCTGCCACCACAGCTGCTGCTTTGGACCAGAGTATGTGACTTTTTCTGGTAATTAAGAATTGAGAGTACTCCCTACGTGTTTGGTCCTGTGCCTCAGCACTAGGAGAGAGCTTCTGGTGTTCACTGAACTGTTCTGAAAGTGAAAATGGGGACAAGAGCAACAGTTTCAGTGGCATCTTTTCAGTGGTGTCTCCAGTCTGTATCTCTTGCTTGTGTCCTGTCATGCCAGACTCTTCCAGGTAGATCTTCCTGTTCTGGGTGACACTACTCAATCAATGAATGCAATGATTTCAGTATTTCCTATTCTAACTCCTGGACTAATTCTGAGTTCTCTGACCTCTGATTTGGTTCCTTGCTCTTCAGATGCCAAGCAGCCATTTGGATCCTGTAACTGGGCTTTCTTCACACTGCCAGAGCAAGCTACTGCCATGGCCTCGTTCCTATCAGTAGGAATGCTTTGTTGCAGCCCCCTTGTTTCTCAGCCTTTTAAGTTTTACCTGTCCACAGGAGCAAGCATTCAGCAGAGGAAGGACTGCACAGCCAGGCCCCAGTGCAGGACATCCATTTGTCTTGCTTGGAAACCCTGAGTTCTGAGGTCTGGTAATTAAGTGTTTCATTAAGCCTGACGCTGCGGTGGAGCCTGGAAAAGTATGTGCTGTGTGTTAGAGCACTTTCACATGCTGGAGCACAGGCCTCTCTGCTACAAACAGCCACTGGGGGAGAGTTGTGGCTCCTGCATCGGATACAGACTTTGTCTGCAAGGATCCACAGGTCTCTGGGTGAGGAGAAGTGCAGCTGACGGCAGCACCACGCTGCACCACCTGCCGCCTCGGCGCCGGGAACCTCTGGGTGGAAGCAGAACTGGCTGAGAAGAGGTGTCCTTGAAGGAGGAAGAGACAGAAGAGGATACTGAGGAGGATCAGAAAGTCCTGGGGAGATGGAAGACTGTCAAAAGAGAAGGACATGACTGGAAGGGGTCCCAAAGACATTAAATGTGGGGAGGAGATTTTCTCTGCATCTTTAGATGAACGGGAAGGCATTTTTGCATGGCTGGTTCCCTGTCAGCTCCTTATAACCAAGTTCAGGCATCTCTCCAGAGCCTGTCAAGAAAAAGAGGTTTCTCAATCAGTTATTTGCACTGAGTAGTTCTGCTGCAGACCCCATAGGTGCAAGGCAGTCTTAGGTCCTGTCATTTGATGCAGCTGTACTGATCTACATCCCATCTCCATTCAAAACCATTTTTGTCCTGAGGGAGACAGAGCTCTTGATGATCAAAACAAGTTTTGTTTTAGAAAGAACAAACCAAGAATTAAATGGGAAACAGTTCCAGTAAAGGGAGTTAAATGTTAGGAAAAGACTCATACTCCCAGGATATCCCCCTGCTCTCAGGTTCTGCTGTAGTCACTCGTGTCAGCATTGCACTGGCCAGTCAGGTGCCAGCCGAGGTGACGGGTTGTACCTGTGCAAGAAAGAAACACGTTGTACGATGCTGGGAACTCCCTGGTTAGGTGCCTGTGCATGGAGAGATGATATATACAGTCATAGTTAGGTGAAAGGGTATTCTGCTATTCTGCACTTGGATGAAGACACTTTTTTTACGGTGGGAATGACCTGTGGTCTCTGCTTTTCTATTCAGCCTGCTGTTTATTGCTCACAAACAATGGAAATCGCTCACATTTAAAGTGTGTGCTTATCTTAAACCCAAGACCCAATCAAATAGGAACTCTTTGAAAGAAGTTTTCAGCAATAATTTACTTCACTATAATATGAACAAGCTTGAACTGAAACTTTTATGACCTATGACTTGTCAGATTTTTCTTCACAGACCTTACCCTTTAGCACGTTTTTCATGATGATACAAGCCAATCTGTTTATTATTTTCAATTTAAAAAAGTAAAAAAGTATTGCATCCTCAGGAAAATTGCTTCATTGTTGGGCTGTTTGAGTGGTCAGTGTAATATATCATTGTTTGATCTGGCAGAACAATCTATTTATAAGCTAGTATGTGTCAAACTATTCTTTTGGCAAAACTGGGAAGACACCTGGTTTAGTTTAGATTCCTCGCTATGTAATTCCAAACATCGCTCAGTCCTCTTGGATTGAAAACACAGGCTAGGATCCAGCCTTAAGAGTGCTGCTGTCATTCACAAGATGCTCAAGGGCCTCTGCTCTCAAGGTTCATGAGATCATAAATTCTTTTTTGATTTTTCTTTTTTCATAGTTCAAGTCTAGGCACAAACCCAAAGTAGGGTACATATTAAATGTAAGTCCCCTTTGCTGTCTTGGATGGGGTCGCCTGTATTGGCCAACAGAGGCAGCAACAGAGGCAGCAACAAGGCAGTTACTGAAAGCTTGCTGATGAGATCAAGAGTGGGTCATCTTTGCAGAGCTGGCCCAAAACTTGGACAGACAGCACAACCCTGGGCCGTGTTTGGGAAAAGCAATTGGCAACAGTCTATTTCTGCAGTAAAATAAGTTTAAGGGAGCTGATGACTGACTTGCTGTTGAAAGGCACTACTCACTACCAGTGCAATAAGGGCTTTACAGGGGTGTCTGTAGTTTACTGGTTCCCTCTCGTTAGAGCTGATGCACAACATACTCCATCAGCCCTGTATTTCCTCTTTGGAGTCAGCTGGATTGTGCTATCAGACAAGATTCTGGATGTGCAGTTGTTGCTTGGTTGTCAAGTTCAAGAGCTTATATTGATGGATTCACATTGATTACAAGTATAATTGTTTACAGATCTTATCAAGGGTGCTGGGATCATCACTGTCAAGTGACTGGTGTGCTGAGAGCTGTAGTGTGCAATACTGTCCACGTTCAGCACTGTATTAGTCAAGATGAGAAGGAAGAAAAGGAGTGAGTGAGAGAAAGAGAGGAGGATGAGATAGGAGAAAGAAAGGTGTGGAACCCGAGCATACACTGTGTTTCAGGTTAAACCAGTGAACCTGGTCCTTTCTGTTCAGTAACATCATTCCATGGCGTCATTGCTGCCTTCAGCCTTTAGCAGGCTTTGTTTTTCCTCTGTGGTGGATCTTCTCTCTTCTAACTGAGAAGGAGCCCTTTGCAAGGAGCTGACCAGTTGTCTAAATAGGCTCCAGCCCCTCTTGATTATTTTCTCTTCATCCTCCTGGTGAGGGAGATAGGTGGTCTGGAAAACAGAGTCCACGTGAAATGGTTCATGCCCAGAGCAGCTAAGCAAAACTATGCTTTGAGGCCAACTTATTTTTCATAATTTATTTTGTAACGTAAGCCAATGCAGTAGTTTAAGAAAAAATTATTTTAAGCCTTAAAGGGCAAAGGACTTGTATATTTAACCACAGGCTAAATTTGACTTAAGTACACTGAAGTCAGCAATGACTGTTACCTCAGTGACCTCCTATCTCCTACTAGGCACCATCCTTCTGCTCAAAATATGAAGTGTCATCTTGCTGTTGATGGAGCATCTTCTCTGATAAGGCCATTCCTTTTCTTAGTTGCCTCATACCAATTTCAGGCTACTTGAATGAATAGAACTTTGATGCTATGCATGACAAATGCCTTCATTTAAAAACAGACAGCAGTTGTGCCAGCCCAGTCTCTGGGTCTGAAAAGGTACATAAGCTAAGAACCTAGGGAAGGTAAAATAAACCATTATTATCAAGAGACAGTAAAGGGGCTACATTTTCTGCTTTTGCATTAGAAATTCACCCCTGTAACTCTTGCAGGAGCAGCAGGACAGAATATCCCCCATTATATCCTCCACTATACTGTTTCTTTGAACATATACTGGCTTTGAGTCGTTACCCAGTGAGAGAAGGCAGGATGTTGTGGATTGGAAGCACTTCATACTGACTCTGTGTGGATTGAGAATTCAGTCCTGGAGACAGTGAGACATTTTCATTACCTTTTTTTTTTTTCTCTGCTAGTAGATCACTGTAGAAGCAGCACTTCCCAGCTTCTGAAAAAAACAAGAAGAAATGTGAGCATCTTTCAGACCTTTAAAATGTAATATTTAAACAGTTCTATCTCTGTGTCCAGAGCCTGGGTCAACTGGAGACTTTAGCAGATTAACATTCCTTAATAAATGTGAACACCTTGAGCTATTTCTTAAACTGGCACCAGCCTGTCCTTGAAGGATGTGAATGTCCTTCTGTTTCCTGCAAGGGATGGCATTTTATGTCTTCTTTTGCCAGTTTTCAAGATCCCAAGATCTTTTATTTTCTGAACCTTGGGTTTCTGAAACACAGTGTCACTGATACCACTGTAGGGCTTTGCTGAAAACCTAGTAACAGGAATATAATTCGAAGTACTTGCATCAAGCTAAGGATGTATTTTTACCCTGCAGTCAGTTACACATCTTTGTTCTGCTCTCTTGATACTTCTGACTTCTCTGCTTCCTATTGCACCCATTCATTACAACTAATGAATAATAATAATCTTTTATATTTGTCCTTAGCATCATAAAGGTAGAGAGGAAGCAGGCTGGTGGAACAGCGAAATTGTTTTGTCTTCCATGTGCAGTATGGAGTCCTAACATGGCATCCTTGCTGCCCTTGAATGCTTGCTGCTGAGCCCTGACAACGAACGCTGCTTCCAGCTCTGTACATATCAGAGTAAAAACTGTGGCCTGTTCCAGTGGTGGAGGTACAGATTTGTTTTATGAGTGTGTTATACAAAACACCACAAGCGAGTAGATTCTGATTTTTATTTGGTGGTAATCTTGATCAATAGCAGCTAAATCATTTACAGAAGAAAAATAAATGGGAAGAAAATTTCACATTTATATTCCAGCTGTGCAGAGGGATCTTGGGTTTTCCCCCATCCTCTCCTCCCAGAGCTTGTCAGCAGTAGGAATTCATAGTAATAAAAGCCAGACTTATTTCCAATGCAGGTGTTTCTGGAGTGATCGCAATCTTTCTGATTAACTGCATCTGCAAGAGATCTCGTCAGCAAAGCAGAAGTTATGAAGGAAGGTGCCCCTAAAGCCGTGAACTGGCAATTAAAATAATATTATAGGCTTCGAGACATGGGATTGTATGGGGAGTTTAGAAATGCAGCACAGATAGGTCTGAAGATGTCATTATGCCACCAAAATCTTTGAAGCTGGCAGCAGTGTAATGGACTGGCAAAGGCACAGGGGGCCAGTGAGATTAGGTAGTGCTGAAATCCAGCTTTTGGAGATTAAGCTGCATGACCAAGATCAGGGGCCCTTATCAAACTGAGTCCCAGCAGACTGCCCTAAAGTCGTCTGCCCAAAGTCATCAAGGAAATGTCTGCAGAAAAGTAAAGGGCCTATCTTGTGCAAATAGCATTGTACTGCTTGTGAGAGTCCCTCGGATGACAGCCTTGGAGACCAGGGCCTGGTTTCCTCACGCAGAACAGCAACATAAGGTTTGGTACATTAGAAACTGAGTGATCTCACCCTGTATTTGGAACAACAAGATTTAATTGAGAAATTCATTAACAGTTGCTAATCAAGACCACATTTTCTTCTAGCCTCTCAGCTGGGGCATGTGAAATATTTGCAAAGGGTTGTCATTCCAGGCTGAAGTTTCAGTGAGAGCAGGATAAATGTACACATGTGAAATGCACACACTGTAACCTACCTACAGGTTCTCATAGACATTATGGCCACAGTCTGAGCTGTCACAAGAGGGTGGGACTGGGAAAGGTGGAGTGGACCTCAGCTTCCTGATGGCAACGCTGTCCCTTTCTGCTCATCCTTGCTGCTGCTTGCAGGTCTTATTCCAGACCTTGTTTGGTTGCCTGGGACTGATATTTCTTTCCCCTAATGCTCATCACTACTCTGAGCCCTGCAATCGTAAGAGCATATTGTCCCTACAGCAACCTTTTAAGGTGAGAAGTTACTTCCATACAGCCAGGTGATTATCCAGGACATGTGTCAGGATTTGAACCACTGAGTGCCAGTCCAAGATTCCATTTTTGAAATGATCCATCCTGTATCCTGCTTTGTGGTGCAAAACCAGCTGACACATGGATGTGTGGCACAAACAAACTGTCCCTTCTCAGATAGAGACCTTTGGTTTTCCCATCATTACTTGTAGAGAGACAAATGAAAGGAATCTTTCAGTGTCATACAGCCATGACCTAAAGTCAGAAGGCTGTCTCAGTTGTTATTGGAGGAGATCCAGTTGTAGAAAGAAAAATTCTTGCCAAATCAGCTAGAGAAAGTTGACTGAAATATGTTTGAACAGACAGATTGTTCAGCCATCTATGCAGCTGGCTCAATAGAGGAAACAGTTATTCCTGGGTAATTGGAAACAACTATGTGTGTATATGTATAAAAAAATATATAACTATATCTATATATTGGATGGTATTTCTGGTTGTCACCATTTCTCTCAGTAAGTTTGAAATCCAAGGGCTGCAGGGGGAGAACTCAACTGTAGAAATTCAGTGTCGGTACCTTCGCACAAGCCACGCTGGATTTCCTTTGCTTCATCATGTCTCGTGAAACAGGGAAAGCCATTTGGTTTAGTGAACCTGGTTGCTAAATCCACAGATGGGGTTTCATCAACAGCTAAATACCAGTGCAGAACCACGGCATGTATTCGTTAACAAAACATTTCCAGTGCCCCATTGTGCGTTAATCTGCATTCTGGGACTTGGCAGCAGCACCAAATTCTATATTTGTTTTTGGATACCACAAGAAGAAGATGTATCCCCTGCGAAGCATTTACCCTTCCCTGCCAACCTGTCTCTCTTGGCCTAACAGTTGGACACTGCTGCTTGGGACCTGGCCTTTCTAGTGGTCACTGAAGGGTTAAACTGAGCCCCAAGCACTTGTTCTTCCAACATACCCTGCACTCCTCACTCTCCAGGATTTATGGTCATCTAGTCACATGTTAAAAAGATTATTGAAGAAATATGTAAATGAAAGTTAGTAAGTGTAGCAGAGTGGTGTAAAAGCAGACCTATCACCAACAGGATGCAAGGCTCTCCACAAGCTACATTTCTGTTGCTGGAAACATCATCAAAGAGCTTTCCAAAGCTGCAAGGCCCAGATGGATTTTACATCTTTGTGCACCAGCCCTGAGCCAAAGCTGAATTCACAGGTGAAGTTGACACCACAGCACGTGGGGAGGTGCCTGGGTTTCATGTCTGTCCCTCACCTGGGCTGTGGTTCTGGCTTCCAGAAGTGGAGATGTTCTCCGAAGGGTGGTTTTGGAGACAACTTTGCTAAAATAAAAAATATTTTTAAAATTTAGTGCAAAGGACAGCTTTGCTTGTGCATTAGGAATGCAGTGAGGTTTTGGCTTTTAGGCTGAGAATGCATATCACAGCTATTCCTTTTGCAGGCCCATAGGTGCTTTTCCTCCTTTAGAGGCTGCACATCTTTTTGCCAGCAGCCCACCGGGCAGTGCTTTAACCTCGTGCTTTTCTCCCATTGCTGGTTTAGACTTAAACAGCAAAATGCCAGTGTCACAAAACACATCTGCTTTCAGCACCCATGTGGCTTATGGCTAGGATTTCTGTGGCAGCTAGCAGCAGTGGAGACCCATCTGGGCAGCAGGACCCTGAGCAGAAAGAGCAGAAACCCTTTTTCCCCAGGATACCTGCCTGCCTTGTTGCAGGCTCTGCTCTCCTTCTGCTGCGTAACCGATGGAGAGGTTTCATACTCCCAGTACCCCAACGGGACAGCCAGAGCCAAGTCTGTGGCTATATGCAAGTTTTCAGGAAAGGGTCTAGATTGCAAAATCTGGGAATTAATATTCTTTGTCAAGCAGTTAGGTGGACTTGAACTATACTCTACAGAGCCCCTCTTGAATTCTGTAACAGGAGCTGTTGGCGTACCAGGCTAGATCCCTTTATGTAGCCTAGAGCATTAGCCATGGCCCTACTAAACTCCCCGTCTGCAAAGGCATTTGCTCTCCAATTGCCCAGATGACACTGATCCTTTTTTCATCACAAGCAGAGGATTTGGGGCTGCTTGAGCAGTCAGCTCTGTCTGCTGGGAAGACAACCAGGCGGGCCCTGTGCCCAGACCCACGCTGTGCGCGAGCGGGCCAGGGATCCTGCGGCACACATTCGTCCTCTTGATCAGGAACCAGATGGGCATATTCAAGTCACCTTAAATCTGGTCTTTGGAAACCTCAAACTGAGGCAGCCTTTAAAAAAATAAGCCCTCAAACAATAACAACAAAACCAGCATGTGACTAAAAGCTGGAATGAGGCACTGCCAGGATTTCTCTTGGCAACCCGTCATGCTAAGAATCTGCTTCTTGCCACACTTGTGCAAGGCACATTATTGAACATTTCCTGACTATTTGCCCAGGATGCTATAAATGCTGTCCAAATAGCAGGGTCTCGCCTGCTGCTTTGATACATCTGGCTAAATTGCATTAAGCAGCACGCCAGAGGCTGATGGAGTCCCCACAGGACGTGCTCCGGCTGTCAGGCTCTCCAAAGAGCCCGGGTGATGAATGATAGCGCTAACATTAAACAGCCTGCCTGCCATGTTTTTCAAGTGTCCCTCCCCAAGAGCTCGCCTGCTGCCCTGTCTTCTAGGAGATAACCCAGCACAACAGAACATTACCTCATTAAGAAAGCTAGCTCTAATTAAAAACAGACAGGGCATCACCTCCCTTATATTAGCTTGAAGGGTCCACCCTGACATTTAAATTCCTCTCTGGAAGATTAATAGCCATACACATGGCAAAGAGTGACATTGGTAGAAGTAGTCAGTTCGGAGCACATATTAGATGTGATGAAAGTGAGCACCAACAATAAAAACTGTAATCACAGGGCCTTCAGATGTTCATGCCATACTCAGGAGGGGTCATGTGTATGTGAGGGGGTTGTTAGAGAGAGATCTCTCCATCTCGAGCTTAGAAGAAATAGAGAGATGTGATTTTGTCCAACTCCACGTTAACACCATACAGACGTATTATTCAGGCCCAGATTCTGTATCACTACAATATACCTGTCTGCACCTAAAGAAACAGTGTACCAGCAGAAGAATACCAAACAATTCATGGGACACCCATGGCAGAGCCTTCTACAAACATCAGCTACTCTGTTCCTCCCATTACTCTGAGTTTCAGGGTAAAGAAAGGCCAGGTAAGTGGTGTGTTTGGCTGGTCCCTGAATAGATGGAAAGGGGAAAATGAATCATATCCATGAACTCACAGCTCTGTTTTCATGGCACTCAGATTTTTCTTCCCCGATGACTCTCTGGTTTATTTTAAACCAAAGGTTTTAAGTTCAAAAATGACTTAATTTGGAATAATTTGAAGAGAGCCAGTAGCATCACTTAAGTCACTTACTGCTTATTTTGCCTTTTATTCCTAAAGAATGTTTGGCACAGAGAACTGCCATGATTTGTGCAGAATTCCCATAGAAGGAGTGGCCTGACACAATGGAAGCACTTTATACTTTAGGATTTTACTGCCACCACCTGACTGACAAATCGAAGGTCCCCCAGGCAGTGAGCACTGCCTGTGACAGCAGCACAGGCTTCAGAGTGCCCATTCCACACTGCCCCTCAGGTAGGCTGATACAAGCAGTTGGATTGTTTGCTGGCAAAGCAAAATCTCTTTCCAGCCCCTACTCTTCTATGATTATATGAGTTGATGTTTCTTTTTCACGTGGATCACTTTCCTGGGGTGGTTTGGCATCCCACCATTTCAGCAAGGCTGAAGCTTGTTTGGGAAGGTAGTCATGACTATAGAAAAATATGTGCTTAGATATCTATAGATACAGCTTAGACTTTGTAGTTTGCAGTGCATCCTTTTGATACAGAATTTCACTGAGCCACCTGCCATATCCCTCTCCCATTCTGGACATCCTTTGGAGCAACTCCTCCCGAAGACTTAACAAGACTTCAGGTCTGTGACCTGAAGAAATGGCTGTCAGAAATGTGGACAGCATGGGCAATAATCTGGGGTCGTGGTGACACCTGCACTTTGGCAGTATTTTGTGAAATGCTAAACAAAAAACAAGGTCCAGCCACATTGCTGCTTAATTAGCTGGTCTCCTGGACAAAACATCTAGAACCACTCAGTATAAGCTGTAATTTCATCACACGCTTAATGGAAACAGGTATCCTGGAAGAAGGCTACTCATCTGCTGTGCATGTCTCTCCCTGAGCAAATGTTTGGCTCAGAACATAAGCAAGGGAATTGAGATTTAAAACTGAAACACCAGACTTAATGCTCAAATGCTCAGCTTAATGTGTATGTAGGGACATGAGAGAATGGATTTCATGGGGAAGGGACAATTTGGATCCTCGCCCAAATCTTAGTCCCCAGTATCAAGGCTCAAGAATGATCAGGTGCAATCACCAAAACCAATAATAATAATAAAAGACAATTATATAGTTTCTTGTTTTTATGTTCTCCAGTTTCTGGTTCCTGCCAGTGTTCAAAGTGAGATTGTCAAGTACTTCAAGAACATCTGTTTTCTAGTAAGACCCAAAGTCTCAGGAAGATGTGGAACTGTACCAAGAAAACCTGTTGTCAGGAGACCATCAGTTATGGAAGGTCACCTGGAGAGGGCAAGATGCCTTAACAAAGCTGGCAGACTTTTGAGGTGTGTCTGTCAGTAGTTTACAGCACAATTTCACTGGGTTCTCAGAACCATAACTGACCTTACTGTCCTCTACATGGACTCCTACCCTTCCACTTATGGTGGTCTTCAGACTTCCAGACAAATTCTTTTACTTCATTAATCATTCTCACTGTTATGAGTATGAGATAGAACTCTTCAAGAAACTTTAAAGTATAAGTTTAAAAACACAAAACAAACTCAGGCAATAAATGACTTTTTCAGTTTGCTTTTGAATAATCTGCAATAGTCATAAAATCAAAGAGGAAATAATAAAATCCCATAGTCACGCACGTCAATAACAAAGTGGAAATGGCTTTTTAAAAACTCTCAACCTCAGTCTGTGCTCCATCCTTGGTAGTTCCTTAAGGGATCCCTTAAGGGATATAAGTGGCAAAAGTTGAGGAGAGAGCAGAGTAGACTTCCCTGCCTCAGTGGTAGGACCCACACCTTCATCCTAAAGCTGACTAGTTCCACGTTCTCACCCCCACTTGCAGACAAGGAGATAACTACAAATTAAACTGCTTTGAGCTGTGGAAACTGCTAAAGGGGATGGTAGAGCCTTCTTGTCTCAGAGTGTTGAAGCGGATTGGTTTATTGGCACTATTAGTATCATTCCTGTCCCTCAAAAATATGGGTGTCTGGTTTCCAAATTCACTTTGGGGTACTAGTAAACTCTTGCTCTTCTCTCCCATTCTGCCCATCATAACCTTTGCAGCCATAATACAGCAGTCCTTAAAACATCCTGCTTTCTTCCTTCCCGGAACTAGGTCATCTTCCACCAGTCTACCGTGTTACGTGCCAAAATTTGATGAAAGCTTTTAATCAAGACATTGTCTCTTCTTTGCTTCATCAATTCCTCTGGTAAATAAAATTATTTTTTTCTCAGTAACTTAATACAGTACAAAAGGACATTCCTTCAGTGTACCATCTTCCAAGCAGATCTCTTACAGCTCTGCTCAGTTACTGGTACACTCACTTAGAACATAGGAAGTCTCTAACTGCTGAATTCTAACTCAGGTTAGATCTAGTGTAATGGACTGAGCCAGTGGACTGTTCTCCACTCAAGGTAGGCTGGCTTATGGTTCTGCATATACAGCAAACGTTAAATTGCTGAGTCTTTTACAGTTAACCCAGCCCTTGCTTTCCTTTTCAGGTAACTGTGCAGTAGTAGACCCCATAAACTCTCCCAGCACCACACGGTGGATTTGTAATCTCAAAACAGCTTTCAGAAGGCCTGGGGCAGCTCAGGAGTATCTTACCCACAGATAATCTTCCTGATGATGGTCACAGTACGAGATCATCTCATCACAATAGTCTTCAAGAAGCTAGTATAGTGTGTTAGGACATCTTTGTTGTGCACAAGGGGATGTGATGAGAACTAGAAAGATGAAACAAAGCAAATGTTGGCAGACAGATGTTTCCTGACAGCAGGACAAGGAGGATGCACTATTCTGTGATTCTACAAAGAGGAGTCTAGCAAGTAATGGCAGGTGGTAGGTCATCTCATTTAGATCTGTCCTGGCAATGCAGATGTTGGCCTTAGCTAAGTTCTAATGCACCAGGAGACAGTGTTTTTATAGCTCTAGTTACTTCACTCGTCAAGGTAATTGGTTTTAGCTGAAAACAGCTACACTCCCTTATGCCTGCTTCTTGGCAGACCAAGCAGACACCTGCACTAACTAACCAGGGCTTTTTTACATTGTTTTTCCCCTTTTTTTTTTTCTTCTATGCTTCTTTTAATACTTTCGGCTGCTAAGCAAGACCCAAACTTTTAGGAATTCTGTATTAGCAAAAGCTGCATAAGTTCTGTTTCTCTGTAAATGAGCAAACTCTCACTTGAGCCTCTGGCACTTAAAGCAGTGCCTGTTGCATTTGATGGGAGCATATGAACACCCATGCCTTGGTGGCCTTGGTGGCCTTGGCCTGCAATGCTACATGAAGATGTGTTGGTCACTTCAGGGCTGCCAGCTTCTAACAGGCAAGCCCTGAACATCTACAGTACATCCCTGCAGAAAGTGCTCCACCCTGCTTAAGAAGGCTTCTTTGAATGGAGTCAGATACTGGTATTAAATTCTACTGCCATCCGAGGCCTTTAAATAACATAAGACTTGCAAACAGAGCTGAGCAGAGAATGTTTCTCTCATTCTCTAAAAACTGGGAATGTCAAGTTTTTTCCCTGCTGAGAGTCATTACAAAACCAGAAACAGCTCACAATAGACTAAACCTATTCCCCCGAGATGTGGTAAAGCCCATCTTCCATCCTGGCCCGGCCCCACCCGGGATATTCTGATCTCTCTTGGCATTATGTAACAGATGAACTTCTGAAGAGTTTTCACTAAGACATTTTCCAGCAGAAGACATGTCAAAATGGTCCTAACCAGACCTTACAACAGAGTCAATCAGTCATCTGTTTTGGGAGGTTCGATGGTTAATTCCAGCTTCTAGTTGTGTTGCAGGCAGGATTTGACACAGCTGGGACTGGTTATAGAAGAAACTTGAGACTTGCGATGACACTTGCAGGCCTAAACATTAGCCTGGGCTAATGACAACAGATCTCTCCCCTCTCAGCACCGAGGTAACAATTATAGTAGTCTTGGATGTGTCTTGCCTATTTGCAGATCCAGGGTGTCTCGGGCTGTACTGCACAATCCCCAGCACAGCCTCAGTTGGGATCTTTACTTGAAGCTAGTAAATGGGGCACACTCTTGACCTCAGTTTCTCACCGATGCTTAGACTCCCTATTTTAATGCTAACCTTTCAATTCCCACAATCCCCTTCCAAAGGGGAAAGGACTCTAATTCCCCACAAGCCCTCCAGGACATAAACACAACACTAACCTTCAGACAGAAGAATTTATTTGCCTAAGAAAGCTTTTCCAGAGAATGAACTAGTTCCTGACTGTAGAATTAGAGTTTAGCCATATAAACTCACTTTGGGGTCTGTAGTACAGGATATGAACATGAATGAAACATTAAAAATATGAGTTGAGAATAAAAGTTCTCCCTAAATCTCCCTTATTGTATAATCTGCTATGAATTAAAGCACTTTCAGGCTGATTTTTAGTCATCAACATAATTATTTAGGAACATTTTCCAGACCAGTGTTTTTTACAAGTATTTTAACAACCTGCAAATCAGGAAACTGTAAATCAGAGAAGTGAACTGAAATCTGCAATCACAAGGCAGGAGACCCCTGGCTTAGGCTGTGACAGCAGGCCGTGAATAGCGGCAGCTCTGGGGCCTAGCTTGCGAACACTGGGGCCGACTGCTGCAGATCGGCCTGAGCTGAAGGCCACTGGAGCCTGGAACTGGACAAGGAGAGTTCAGCTGCCGTGCTGTGAGCCCGAACACGCTCGGATCCTGAGCTCACTATGCAAGATGAGGCATAACAATACCCTGGGTTTGGATTCTCTCCTTCCTCCTCTCCAAGCAGGACAAACCTACAGCCCAAAGCCCTTTGTGAGCATCTTTTTCCTTTCCCCAGAATGAATCAGGTCTACTTCACTTTCACATGACAAACTTGAGGTAGTAGGTTTATAAGGTTTAGCAAGAGCAAAGCTGAAGTTTATAGCCCAAACATTACAGCTGTATGCTTTCTGGAGGTGCACTCCATCAGCCTGGGTCAGCCTTGTCTCAAAGCAGAATACAGAACCCTATTGCATGGTCTGAGTTTCATGGCCTTAGTTTTCCTGGAAAGGTTTTTTGTAGCCAACTGGGACAGTTTATTCACAAGTGTCAAACACTGGAAGACTCTAATTCAGCCTTTGCAAATAAGGTTGAGTGGCAGCCTTTTGACTTGGTGATCAGCAGCCTGGTGAAATCTCACATTCCATGCCTCTAACATCTTCTACTGCTGAGAAAAGGACAGGTACAGTTGACTGAAAGTTGCCACAGCTCAGTGAGATGTATAGGTCTAGCAAGACTTGACAAGATTGCTTTTTCACAAGCTCACAGCCCTTGAGTGTCTCAAATACAACACAGATCTCATCCTGCGAGAAGAGTGGGGAAGGAAGGGTATTAAACCTCAGGGCTAGTCCTCATTCCTGCCCAGCACAGGGGCTCGGTCACGTGGTGCCCTATATGGATGTAGTTACCTAGTTCCTAGTTCCTAAGGTATTGTTCAGGACACTCTTAGCAGCACAATCTGCAGCAAAGCTGCAGTTATTTGAGAAGTCTCTATAAAGATGGGGTTCGATTAAAAAAAAATCAAGCAAAAATAAACAATAGCAAAGTCGAATGCCTATGTTTTATTTCTTTCTTAGTACTTACCTAGGAGATCAAGAAAGTTCACCCCTTCACCTTTCTCAAAAAAAAAAAACCAAAAGAAAAATTAATTTAATCCCTGCAGAGAAACTTCTATAGCTAGATATCTGAGGCTGCATTAGTGATTACTTGTGCTCAGCTGTAACCACACTCAGGAAATGTATAAAAAGAGAGTTCCAGGAGCTTCTCTCTTATGAAAAGGCTGAGGTGAGGGAAAGGATAAGAGGAAGATAAATAGGCTGTATGAGTCTTATTTTTTTCTGAATAATAATGTTTCTTATATGAGCCTGAGAAGAGTCTTTCTATTGTTTCTGAGAGGTTTCCTTTTTTCTTCTCTACCTCCAGTTTCCCGTAGGCTTTACAAGTTTCTGGTGCAGCCCAGAATAGGTTAGTGTTCTCTAAAGCAAAGTGGTGGCTCTCCTTGCTGAACTTCCTTCCATAGGGAAAATGCAGCGGGGTTACCAGGAGGGCTGGCAACAATTTCTTAAACAGTCTTTTGAAAGTTGTTTTTTTTTAAATAAAATAAAAATCATAGCAAATAACACACACAAAGATATGCAGCACTCCCATCTCCTTGTGCAGGCTGTCAGAAATGCTGGCAGCTGCTGTGAGGAGCTGAAAAAATCATCATTATACTCTAGGCAGTTTGAAATCAAATAATACGTGCGCACAAAAGGTTTTCATTTTGGAGCTATTGTGCCTGGCCTGTTTTGGAGGAGGGGAGAGAGAGACCTATTGTCTATTAAAAAGCAAACTAGTGGCCTGGTTTTAGTTCTGCAGGAATGGGGTGATCTGTGTGCTATTAGCTGACAGTAAAGACATCCTCTTTGCAGAGCTTGCTCACTGCTCCACTTAGTTTGCAACTGGTAACTGCCAAATCCCCACAGGGTAAGAGGCCTTGCACTCCAGCTGTTGGAGAAGTAATATCCCCCACTGCTCAGCATGATAGGAGAGTAATAAAAACATCATTTCTAATGGGAAAATGATGCTTGCAGAAGCAAATGGAGGCTGGCTGCCTTAACGGAGAGGGGGCTTTGGGAAGGACAAAGCCATCCTTAGCAAGCTGGTGGATGAAACCTCAAAGAGTGAGAAGTGTCCCAGAATCCCTCAAATCTAAGCAGATAGGGAAACTTCATAAACGTTTGTAATCACTATCTGAAGGCCTGTTAAACTTTTAATGGACTGTACAAGTCTTTATGAAAGTGATGTTTAGGAGCTTTCTAGAAGAAAAATACTCCTGTTTTCAAGTCACTGCTGCAGCTCTTCTCAGAGCCTCCTTTTTTCTCCTGGCTCTACTTTTCTAAAAAAAAACCCAGTTATTAAAAACACTGGCTATGGGAAAAAAATATCTGCAGTATTTGTGTTCTGTCTTTGTCAGGGACTTAACACTGATCACAACTGTGAGTACAGAGCAGTTGAGCAGCACTTTTATAAGTCAATTTTTCAGTATACAGCTTTGCTCAGGAGCTCTTAAAAGTATACAGGAAAGATTGTACCAACACTGTAAACTTTCTAATTATTTCATCATGGCCTGTCTCGCTCAAGCTCACTTCAGGTTCCAAAGATTGTATTTGTAAGGGAAGAAAGTTCCCCAAGAAGGAAGATTTGTTTGTGTTTGGTACAAAAAGCTGGAGGTGCTAATTCTGAAGCTCTCTCTCCAGCTGCATTATGCACTGAGCTGGTCTCCTGGAGTTGCTCAACATCCATATGTTTCATCAGTTAGGCTTTGGAATCACAACACAGGCAGTAGGTTGCTTTATCCTTATCGGTCCAGGAAGTCCCTTTGCAGAGAATTGCTCTTGGCAGGGAAAGTGTCAGCATTGTTCATGCCAATGAGATCACTGCAAATTAACCACTGGCTTTGGTGGTGTCCCATGCAGCCTGTTTGCAAAGGAGGGAAGAATTGCACTGCCATTTCTGCTGTGTTTATACAAATGGGTTAGATAATAATTCTGTATCAGTATCTTAATGAAAAGAAAAGGAGCATTCAAGGGGCCTGGCCAAATCTTTTTGAGGTAAAATACATAATTACATATCCTTCTTTCTGAGCTTTTCCACACCCTTACAAACTCAGAGAACTTTAGATGTAAAGTGGTTTTGGGATTCTGAATGTGCTTTGAATACAGTAAGTACTGCCTTCTCAAACCTCATTAACTAACCAACTCTAAACACAGATGATTCAAGCTAGTTTGTGTCTGCCTAGACCCATTTAGTGCCAAAAGCATTTTTAAGATCTTAAAAATATACTGCCTTTTTCCCACTTCAGTAATCTCATCTGTACATACATACTGATCTAATAATTAGGTAACAAAGATATTAATCCCTGCTCTTTGCCTTCAGCTGGCTTTAATGGAGTATCTTGAGCATAGTGGAGAAACGGTTTGGACTCCCTAAATCTGTAAGCACATGGTGTCTCTTTCCAATCAGGGTTCAGGGACCTTGAACCTGCCTCCTTTGAAGCACTGGGACAGCAGTAAAGGAAAAAAAAAAAAACAAGAAAAAAAAACCCTATAAAGAAAAGGAAATAAACCATAGGATTTTGTATGTTTTTCACTGGTTGAAACATGACCATACTAGGAAAATGAACAAATGGACAGGCAGAAAAACGAACGTTTTGAACTTCTCAATACCAGGACAGAACTTCTTTCTCTGAAACTGTAGGAATTTGTCCTTTGAAACAGAAACAACTGCTTCAGCAATGAGCATTAAAGGATCTATTATGATACTGAAATGAACTGGTCTGCTGCCATTCAGGTCAGCACAATGGTATAGGCATGCAGTTGTTCACTGTAATGTTGTTTCTAACCCCAGATTCATGTGTAAAGTGGTCTGAAACATCCTCCTTGCTTCCTTAGAAGCACACAGTGAAATTAAAACTACATTCTATGTGGAATTCAAAAGGTTTCTGAACGACCTCCTAATGTCATGAAATACTACAAAGAGGAGTTAGTTTTGCAGTATCTAACTTAGTTCTGAAGAGCACCAGAACATTTGTAAGCTTAAGCAGAGCTGATATCAGTCAGTCTGACACTGTATTTATTGATTCAAATGACAAAGTTATACCCAGAGAGTCTTAAGACTGTTGCTCAGTGTATTACCTCAAAGCATCAGTGCTGAGAATGACCTAACACAGTAAAAATCATGAGCCCACGAGACAAGACAAAATAGTTGGTGTATCCATAAACCCAGGTATTGCTGGTAATAGCTGAGAGCAGGTTTGAGGTTTTAGAAACTTGTTGAGAGTGAATGAGAGGTTTTTTAGAAACCTGAAGAGGAAACTTGTAGCTGAAACTTTACATCCAGAAGCTGGGAGGGCCATTGCAGAGACAATTATTTGCCTTCAGAATGAGGAGCCACCTGATGCTGAGAATTGCAATAAAGCTGAAAGATGCACCAGACAGTAAAATACAGTAGAGATGTCAGAAGAGAAGTATTAATGATGTGAGTGCATTATACAAGAATAGCCATGTGGGGAGAAGCAAGTGAGCATAATTAAGGACAAAAGTGGAAATTATAGCATAACTATAAAAAGAGAAAATACTGTGATCTCTTTAATAGTGAGGTGGAAAAAAAGAGATGCTGGCTGCAGTCCAGACAGCTCAGCTGTTTTGTAGAAATACCACATTTTGAGGAGCTTTGAGAGACAATTACAATTCTCGGGACCAATAAAGCACCAGGGGCCGATAGTGTTCCTGCTGCATTATTGAAAACAGGAGGGCCTACACCAACTCAGAGACTTCAGAAACTGATTTGCTTTGGAAGCTTGAATAAATTCCAAGTGAATATGCCCAGCTCTTGAGAAGGGAGAAACCAGAACAGAAGAAATGTTACAGCTTTTTCCCTTCTCTGTCCAGCCCGTGATGTCCAATCTGCTTTAGAAAAAGCCCCTGTTTTTCACAGAGGGCAGAGACCTGATCCATGGGGTGCTCAGGAGAGGGCAGGAGTGGGATTGGGATATATATGTGTGTGTCTGTGTTTGCTCTGTAGCTTGTAGGGAGGTTTAAGAAAGCTGTGTGTTCATCACAAATTGACTTTCATCAAAAAAAGGTCCTGGATAGCTTGAAAAAATATTAGAAGGGTGCAAATATCAACTGACTGAAATGGCAAAGGCTACACATTCTGTTCTGTTTGGCCTCAGTGAGGGATTGAGAGATGCTTAAATATCGTTCCTGACACTTTTAACGTCACTGTGTAGGGATTAATATGCTCATTGTGAAATTCCCAGAATGGTGTGAATTTAAATGGTTTCCATTTCCTTTTTGACCATGCCAGTGAGTTAACTATCATGAGAGAGAAGAAATACAGCTCAAAAGAGGGTTGGAGACCAGAAGGTACTGCAAATAAAAAACCAAACTCCAACCAGTACTTAAATTTGAAGAAAATAAAACCCAGTTGTTAGCTTAAGACCATCTTGGGAAAGCTTTTCTGGGAGTCAATAAATACACTAGATTATGTCGATGTTAAATGGTTTGAACACCTCAGAGGAAACTAAGGCTTGTTAAAAGTGAGAATGACGTTACTTTTTCTGCAGGTAACTCTCAGGTCCAGAATAGCAAGAGGTACCAAGCTGCAGAGATCCAAGCTGTTGGACCTCTTCTTAGATGGAAGAATAACTAAATAACTTGAACAAAGCCCTGAAATAGATTTTTGGAGAACGTTAGGGAAAATGTGTGGAGAAGATTTAATAAAGATGAGCTTGAAGTCTATAAAGAACCTAATATAGTGAAGGTAATGAAATCCCTAGCCATTTTGCTGGCAGAGCCTACATTTAGGATGATGGAAGACAGAACAGCTGAACATTTCTTGGAAGGCTGTTCTCATGGTATTTGACCTGGGTGGTGATCAAAGAGACAGCTATTACTGAGCATGACCAAGGGCCCTTACTGTGAATTAGTAGCAATGGAGAAAAAATGCCCTTAACAGTCTTAACAAATTATGAAAAGAGCCAGGGATTTTGTGGGTCTGTAGAGCTAGTAAATAAGTAACTAGCAGAGCATTAAAAGCTGGATATCATGGCAGGGTTTCTGTACCAGCAGATAGGATGCAGCAAAAGCGCACTGAGGGTTTTGCATGGACTATGTTGGAGGGTAGATCTGGCTAACTGCTGTGCATCGATGCAGATACGAAAGTCAGGGCCAATATACTTGGGAGGATTAAAAAAAGTTGGAGCTGTTGGACTAACAACTGTGAGAGAAAACAGTTTGGCTGGAAGTCGGGACAGTGACTGTTGGAAGGGTTCTGATGGGCTGCAGTGTCGGTTTTCGTGTGAATTCTCAGATAAAATCTGTCCCTGCTGTAGATAAGGAGCTGTAAATGCATGACAGTTGGACAGTTCTGATGTGGCTGTTTGGCCTTAATCTTCACTTTTATTTTTTCTAAGTTTCTTCACTTACTTTTGTATGCTCATCTCAGCTGCTAGCACAATATTTGTATGACTTGGACTTACTCTTCATGCACTTCACATGGAGGAACACTTCTGTCCTTAGCTAGTCTGAAAAT
Source organism: Chloroceryle aenea (assembly GCA_013399075.1). NCBI lineage: Eukaryota > Metazoa > Chordata > Aves > Coraciiformes > Cerylidae > Chloroceryle > Chloroceryle aenea. The sequence continues at coordinate 256,961 of VWZY01004498.1, read as the reverse complement.
AGCAGTCCTGGAATATGGGCTGAAGTTCTCTGCAGCTCATGGAAAGACTACTGGATGAGGCCCTGTCATACAGCTGGTTCTCAGTACCTGATTCTCTGCCAGGTTCAAACTCTAGATGTTGACCTAGGTCAGTAGAACTGACCACTTTATATTTTTATTTTCTTAATTTTTTTTTATTCTACACTGACATGTGGTCAAGTCAACATTAAGTGATGACTTGGTGTTCTGAGAGTGGGATTACATCTTTTGGGAGCTGATATGTAGGTGTTTCCCAACTCCAGAAATATTTTGGTTTAAATACCTTGGTGTTCTGTGACTGGACGTCAGCCTTTCTTCCTAGTATCTTTGCTTGACAAAAAGGAAAAAAATGCTATGTATTTATATATCCTTGTCCATGTGTACATAGACAAACACCTTCCTGCATGTATATGCAGGTGTCTGTACACACACGTATATATGTGCACAGAATCCTCTGTTCATTATGTTGTGATCTCCCTCTGAACTCACCCCATCCCTTTGCCTATTCTCTGTCACAGTCCCTCTTGCAATAGCTTTTCAAATCAACTTTTCTTGGCATCCCACTTCCTCTTTACAGATTTAAGGGACAAGTTGGTCTTCCTCTAATGGCTTTTGTTCCCATGACTCTTTCTCAGACTTTTGCATTAGCCATTAGTATCCTGTTGCCCCTGATAGCTCATTGAACTTGGTCTTGAGTCAATGGTCTTGTTTTGAACCGATTAGAAAAGATTTCCTTTTCTTTATCAAAGCTAAACAAAAACAAGGAAATTAAATTAAATACAAAACTATGTTTAAATAACAGTAGGGTTGTGACATGAGGCAGGAAGCTCAAAGATAAGGCTGATGATCTGCCCAGAACTTCGGCGTGGGGAGGCAGTGTTGCAGGAATGGAGGCCAGAATGTCAGCCATGGTGTAGCATTTCTGTGTGCTTTAATCACTTGTCTACCAGAGCAGTCGTTGTCCACAGGAAGAAAATAGCATCTGTTGGCTGGGCTGGGAGGAAGGGGAGGTGGAATCTTGCATTGCGCTTTGCGCCGCTGCTCTCTGCAGCTGAGAGCGGAGCACCTGGATGCACATGTGCTGTGGACTAGGATGCAGGAGCCGTAGTCCTGGGAATTTAACTGTCCTCACAGTGTCACTCATTTATGAACTGAGGAGATGATGTCTGGGGGGCACTTCAGGCTCCTTTGTGGTAAGAAACATTGCTAAAATGGGCATCTGTTGGTGATGTTGCTCAAGAGCTTTATTGCTAATCCTCTTCAGATCCCTACTTTTAAAGCCTCGTACAGGGACAGAGGGAAATCATCAGTTTATTTTATCCTTCCCTCAGTTTCCTTGAGGCAAACTAAAAATTGTGTCTGCACTTGATATTGAAGGAGTTTGATTTTTTCTATGGTTGAAAACCTCTTTTGTTAGGAAGTCGAGTATATCTGTTGTAGATTACTTCAGAAATCAGAGCTATGAAGTGACCATTCACCCTGATCCTTATGCAGATTCTTCACAATTCCCTTTGTGCTGCCAATTTGTGCCTGACCGCTCAATAGAGAGAAGCAGCAGAGTGTGATGGCTTCAAGTGTCCTGACCTTTCCTGGTGTTTCACTCACTACCCTCTGTCCTGAGTAGGAGTTATGGTGCTCACATGTTCACTAGCAAACTGAAAGCCGAGTTCAGAGTTGAAGAAGGACAAAAGAAAACTCTTCTCTCTGCTAGAAAATCCTGGGGTGTAGTAAGACTGGGGAGCAGGGGGAAGAGTGATGCACAGGAAGAGCTGCAGTGGCTTCCATCTACTTTTCTTGGGTGTGTGGTAAACCTTTTTAAAACTTGAGTTTCTCCATTGCTCTTATTTTATATGAGTTCATTTAAATTACATTGACTCTATTTCTTTGGATGTTTACTTATTTTTAAACCATGTGTTTAAAGTCCTCTCAAGAAACAGAATATAGGATGAGAATTCAAGGGCTGTCCAGAAAAAACTGTCTCTCTGCAGCTGACAGCAGAGTGGCAGGGCTTGGCCCTGCAAGTCCTGACAATGCCCAAAGACAACCCCGCTTTTGCTCCTACATCATCCCGTGCAAAGCAGGTGTTGTCCGGAACTAAAGGTTCTTTGCCCATGTTATCTCTGGCTGTTATCAGGTGAAGCCCCTGCCAGAAGGATGGATAGTATAAAAGACTACATACCAGTGACCCTTAAATTATAACAATGCCTAAAGCTTGGGACCACCTGGAGGATGATTTTAGGAGAGAAACAGAGAAGATGGATGACTTTCTTCTTTTCTTTTTGTTCTGGTTGCTGTTGTCACTCCAAATGCCAACCCTTCATGGCCTTATCCTGCTCCATCTTAGCATTAGTTTAACAGCATCGATGGTTTCCTTTGCCTGTGGCAATTTAGGGCTCATCCATCTGGAAAGACCTGCCACAATGCGTGTGAGAATTCATCTCAGCAGGAAGGAATACCAGTTGCTTTGCCTTAATGATTGACAGAGTCCCTGTAATTATAGTTACACAGGCTGATATCCTGTGTGCTTCTCTCCTACCCCCAATTGGGATACATCCTGTGTGTTTCTATTTGCAGTTTTTCCCCCTCGCTGCAACAGAGGAGAGTTGTTAAAAGCCTGTTTTGATTTACTCTTCTTCCTATGCAAACCACTATCTTCTCCTTTATGGTATTTGTTCACAGAAGTTCTTTTGAAGCTAAAGGACAGATGTGGTTTTTAGAAGATAAGCCACCTTGTTTTTCTTTGCTTAGCTGTTTTCCCCGCTCTGATGCAAAAAAGGAACCAACCATGCAAAGAGGGGACCAGCAGCAGAACCACCCAATGGAGAAGTGGGAATGACTGACCCAAGCAGCAAGCACGCTCCTTCCTCTGTCAAGGGCAAAACAAAAGACAAAAAGGGAGTCACGTGGGAAGTATCCCAAAGCTAAAGCAGTGACTATTTATGAATTAGATTCTCCAGAATACTCTTGCTGTGAGGTGGTGACCAAAAAAGCTTTTTAAACAGCAGTGTCATGTGAAAAGCCCAGAGCCTGAGACTGTTCCCCATTTGGTTTTCGTTATTTAATAGAACTTAGATTGACAGAAAGCTCTTTAATGAAAGGCCTTAAGAAAGAACATATTGTTGATCTGGAAAAGCTGATAAACAACTGGCAGCCATGCATGGTATTTTCATGCTAAACCAAGATAAAAAGATTCCCTCCTCTTTCTCCCCCCCACCCCCTTGTTTCTTTTTGGGATAATGTGAACATATGTTTTGTCCCCATGAAAGGGACGTGATTTTGATCAAGGCTTTGGCATGTCCAGCGAGCCTAAAGCAATTTTTGTGTTTGCAAATAACAAAAATGATCTTTTTAAGATTGGCAGCCTCCCACCCTCTCATGGAACAAACCACCTCCCAGCTTTACTGTGACACACAGGCTTCCCAGTGAGCCAGAGGGAGTCTGCATAGCACTGCTGAACCCAGAGCATCTCCTGAAAATGAGTTTTGTAACCAAAGCAATGTCTCGCTTCCTCAGTTGGTGTCTACTGGCAGAGCTGGGCAGCTCTACTGCTTTATACCCAGCAATAATTACCCTGCTGTGTCCTGTGTGACACTTGAAAATGTCTGTGCCAGTACCTAAACACTCACCAGTGAGTTTCTTTGTTTCCAATTAAAATAAATAAACATGTAGTAAGCAAATACTCACTGTTGAGTTCTGAATGTGTACTATTGCACTGCGCTGTTTGTCAGGCCTTGTTCTGGTGTGTGTTGCTTGTGATCTGCCCATGTGCTTGTTACATTTTCCTCTGTAAGGGTGTTTAGGAAATTCCCTCAATCATCCTTGCAGTTCCTTTGTCGTCTTCTGAAAGAGTGATGTGGTTTAATTTATAAGAACCATGTTGAGAACATGTTTCCTTTTAAAAAGTGAAACCTCTTCTTCCCAGTACTTCATCTGGAACTGGTAGGGGTAGAAAACAACTTGAGCTGGTCTTAAGGACTTTTCTCTGCTCCACACAACTTAGCAGCTCTTCAAGCAGCCAGCCAAGGCAGCCTTGGTCAGGGGTCGGTCCAATAAGGAGGTTATCGTACGTGGATGCACCTGGAGCACCTCTGAGGATGTCCATGACTAAACATAGGGCTGGAAATTTTCTATCATGCAGAGATGGAAAGAAGCTTTTCCATGATCTAGAACATTCCTGGAGATACTCAAGATGATTTTAAGGAAGATAGGAAGGAATTCCAGTGTTACTGCATCATCCCTGCACTGCCTTGGGGTGCCTGCCCCTGCAGATTGTGAGGACAGTTTTGTCCCCCCTTAAGCCTCAGGCAGCTCATTCTGGTCTGTTACTTTGCATCACTGAGGGGTCAAACCCCAGGATCTTGTGAATCCGAGCTGTTGCCATCATCTCACTGCATGTGCTACCCGCCCATCGAGAAGCCTCTTACCCTTATTCCTTTCTGTCCTTTTCCATGCCCAGCATCAAAGGACTTTGAACTGCTCAGGAGACTGGGAGTCTCCACACCTCAGTTCTAAGTCGAGATCACCACGTAACCCCATTGCAAATAGTCTGTCTGTGAAATCTCAGCAGATCTTGCTGACATTCTAGTTTTTCAGTTCCAGATGTGCATGCACAGTCCTTTGGTGAGTAGATTGTAAACAGTGGCTTACGGGGAAATTACTGGTGAAGAAATGAACTGATTGGGTGCCTTCAGGAGCAGTGATTGTGAAGCTTCTCTGATTGTCCCTCTACCTTGACTGATATTTCAGTTCAGAATCTGATCAAAACCTGGGCAGAACAGCAATAGAAAATAAAAGGTGCTGTGAGATGCCATGAGTCTTGGCACATGGCTTTTGATATTGGCATTGAGACTGGGAGGCTGTGGTTCACATCACTGTAGCTGCATGAGCTCATGTCTGTGTTGTTCACATGCTCCCCCTTTCCAGTGAAACGGGAGAGGGTGCGTTGGCATCACATGAAGAAGCTTTTTTGTCTCTTTCAAATGTCAGTGTTCCCCCTGGAGACTTGTTAAGCACAAAATGACAGTGTCCCCAGGTCATGCATTACTCAGCAGCAACATGAGGCCCCCAGATGTTCTGTGGCTCCAGTTCACAGGATGTTCTTTGTCCGGGGACATTGTTCCAGTTTTGGGGTGTTTTTGTTTTGAGAAGGCAGGAGCCAATACACCGATTTGCCTTGAACTCGAGGCATCATTCTCAAACACAAAGATCCTCCCATTTCCCATTCAGTCTTCAACTCTTGAGAAGAATTAAAGACATGGCCCTGCACTGCTGTCCCTCGTGCCTGGAGTGTGTAGAGAATCCAGGGTGTATTCCATATCCTAAGTAGTTGCTGGTGTCTTCTCATCCTTAGAAAGCAAATGAGCTACAACAGACCAAGCATGTAAGAGCTGAAGTCGCCCTCCATTCTGACAATATCAGCAGTTTCTCATGTTGAGATGGCTTTAAGTTGTCACAGTTGGCAGAGTGAGTCTGAAATGTGGCAGTTTTACAAAGATCTTCTTTCCCTTCAGTTGAAAATTGTCGTAGCATATGGAGGTGTTTAGGGATCGTGAGAAGGATCACCGTGCTTTGTAACAACTGTAGATTTAAACACCACGTTGTCTTCTGGTCGTACACGTGTGAAAGGCTACTCAAAGATTTATCAGGCACAGGAGCACACAGAGGGGTGTTTGTACTCCATCCAAAACTTCTCATAAAGTGGTTTAGTTGCCCAGCTCTGAATCTTCACTGAGAGTTCACATGCGCAGGGTGCTCTGTGACTCCATCCATGCACAGTGGTGTGTGCCAGTTTAACTCCACTGGTTTCAACAGAGCTTGGTTGCTTCTCCCCACACCAGCACATCCATATGGCATAAGCTTTTTTTGCTGCCACATAAATATAAAATAATGAAGTAAAGCCCAGGAGTATGGCAGAAAGCACAGTGTGCCCCTTATGACCTCAGTGTGCCAGCAGTCTGTATGGAAACAGGAAGATGGATTTTGGCCCAGTTAAAGGTGCTCTGTTAAGAAACGTTTGAGGGATGTTGCAGAATTACTCTGGGATACCATTGACAGTAAAAAAAGAAATTGATGACTTCTATAAATGGAACTTTTCTGAGAGAGAATGAATCCTGAATTCCTAAAGGCTTATGAATTGCTTAGAACTTGTTGGGAAGTACCTCCAGTGTTACCATCAGCTAAAGGGAATCACTGGCTTCATGTGGAAGAGATTAGCAGCCCCATGTGTCTGTTGACACATGAACAGACTGCAGAACACATCTTTCTGCAGAGTTCTTCACCCGTTGGGAGATTTTTATAGGTCCTTCTTCTGGTGTAGGTGTATTTGTATTGCTGGAGCCTGGGGCATCCATCGCCCATCACTCCTGCTGATCAGCTTTTGAAGCCCTTGGGCATTTGTGCTACTGGTGATATGGAGTCTCAGTAGCTGCCCATGGCCAAGCAGAGGGGTAAAGTTGTTTGGTTTGTGGAAAAGAATATGGGACTAGGAAGGAAATCCAAAAGTAAGAGGAAAGAACTCAGAATACAGTTGAGTTTTCCAAGAATTTCAATAGCTTAAAAAAAAAGTTATTTTTCAAAGATACAATAATAGAATATTTTAAGGAAATGTTTTTAAGAGTCTGATAAAATGAGGACAGAAAAGCACTAAAGCTAGAAAGAAAAGTGTTACTTAAGCCAAAAAACTTATTAAAATGGAGTGTGTTTCTGTAACAGCTACTGGAGCCAACAGGATTTATTTTAAACTTAGGAAGAAATATGTCCCCAGTATAGATAAGAAGTTTTTGTCCTTTGGTAGAAAGCCTTTTTGAGATCTTGTCTAATAAAGGTTTGGATAGAATGAACCATTAGAGGGGCTACAGTCAGCAGAACCAGACTGTTCATGAATCCTCATCGCAGTGGTGACCCATGAATGGTGCAACAGCTGCTGTTCAGCCCCTCCACCATCAACAGGCTTCCATGTCCCAGCATTTCTGCTATCCCAGTGTTCCTCACCCAGGATGGGCTTGACTTGTATAAGTAGAAATCTGTAACACTTCTGAAAAGCCTGTAAAAAAACCCCAGTTTTGTTTTTCTAGACATGGGCTCCCAAGGGACATGGGCTGGGGATCTTGTCTTTGCTGCCCATATAATCCCTTTTAGCTCTACAGAACTGTATCACGAGACAGCTTTTCTCTCTCTTTACAGATGCCAAATTGGGGGATTAACACCATGATCTAGAGTAAGGAAATAAAATGGAATCTTGTTAAAATTAATTATTACAGTCATCTTGGTTTCCCTGGGACAGAATCCCAGGCCAGCCATGGTCTGCAGGCTGTTAGCAGTTTGGAGTCAGCCAGGGCAGCTGGCCCACGTGGACTACAGGTGTAGCCCAGACCATAAACATCATGCCAGTAAAAAGGGGGAAGTTTGCTAAGGATGGAGGGTCTCCTGCTTGAGCTCTTCTTGACCCAGCTCCTCCTTCTGCTCCTGAGTTCTGCTTTCCTGTTTATTGTGACCACTGTACATTCACTGGGCTGAGTATAACTTTATTTACTTCATACTGGCATTGGTATTAGTTTGGTTGTTAAACTCATTTTCATTTCAACTGGTGAGTCTCCTTTTCCTGAACTCCTTCTTGGCTGGGGAGGGGTCATCAGGTGGTAGAGTAACTCCTCCAGTTTTGCCCTGGATATGGGCTAAATGTAGACAACAATAATAATAAAAAAGTCATTAGCTTCTCAACTTCTTTGCATTTGGTCATTAACTGATCAAAGTAGTGTGGTGTTGTCACAGAATTAATGTTTGCTCTTACAGCATGTCCAGTGAATTACTGAATTACTGTGCTAGAAGTACCCATAAGTCTGAGCTCATTATTATCCAAAGTCATCTCTCCCAGCCCTGCAGCATCAGACCCTTTAGCTGTGAACTGCTCAGCTGGGCACAAACTGCTGAATTCTCCCCACCATTTCCATCAGGTTGATTCATGACACTTCTGTCCAGGAGGGAGGTGGAAGCTGCCACCCGATGTGCCTGACCTGGGCATCTCCCAAAGGAAATTCCAGTGCAGCAGATGTTCTGTCCTCTCTTGCCACAGGATTGTGACTTGTCTTCTATCTTCCCTTTCAGGTCATATGAAGGCAACAGGAGCACAGTCTGTATTGGATATGGGACACTAATTGGGGTTTTCTCTTGCAGAAATTGGCAGTAAGAACTCAGCACCAACTGATCAGATAAATCCCAGGAGCCACTGGTGCTGCCCCTACAAACATTGGATGTCCTGCATGTGAGAGCTGGTACAAGAACTGGCTCCCCTTTTTATAATGACTGTAATTCTGAATTAATCCTCTCTTTGAATTAACCACTATTGGGATAGTCTTATTTTTAAAGGAGTCCCCTCCCTTTTCTAGATATATTTTTTTTCCCCACTTAATTTTCTTTTCATCCTTGTGGAAGCTAAATTGGTGTCACGGGAGCCTGTGGTAGATCCGGCTCTGGGTTCATGATTTCAGTGCTCTTAGAACAGGATTAGGGCTGGAAATTGAGAGTCAGGGATGAAAACCAGTGAAATGGTGGAATTCAATATCTTTCTGAGCTCCAGGACTGGTGAAGTCATACACAGACATTTCTGGGAAATAACTCCTCTGTGAACATTGGATATGCAAAGAAACTCTGACAGCAGGTACCATGAGAAGCAGATTCGAGCCTTCTCAGGCTGGTGTAGACACCAAAGTTTAGTCTGAAGTCTATGCTGGTATTTTTTTAAACCTTCTCCAAAACCTACAGGAAAAGTCAGGTATTTAAACAAATATTTTAAAACATTTTAAAGGGAAGAAAAGAGCTTATAATTAACATCTCCCTCAATCTCCTGTTTTTCCTTTTAATTTAAAAACATCTGGACTCCAGTGTTGACAGATAAACTCCTTAATCTCTTTACTTATGCTAAATGTGCTCTCCAACTTACATTTTTCACTTCTACTTTAGTGGCATCTGAAGGGTGCGCGTGTGGGAAGGGAGCCAAAGGCTGAAAGAGAACCAGGGCAGTGCCTTTAGGTTTGGAAACACACCTAAACAGTGGATGCCCACAGACCTGGCTCCTTTTGGCTCCCTGCATCTCTCTTGGCAGCTGGTGGTGGGTGAAGTTGGGCTGAGCATGCAAGGACCAGTTGTATCTGACATTACTGAAGGCACTGAACCCCTGACTGATGGGGTTTGCTCAGGTCTGCTCACCTCCCGAGTCTACCCAGGGCTGGTTTAAAACCTTTATAACTAATAATGTGTTCAGTTCATGGTGCTTCTATAGATTCCTGGGCAAAACTAGCCCTGTATGGACAATTCCTCACTGCCCTTTGGTCAACTTGAGCTGCTGTGGATGAACCCAAAGCAGCTCCGTTCTCATGGGAATCACTTGTTGCCAGGGAAAGCAAACTGTTTAGTGGCAAGGGTTTGTGAAAGGCTGTTTGGCATATGATGCCATTAGTATCCAAGGTTTAATGGAAGGTTGGGTGATAAAAATCTGGCATATAATTGCATTTAGAGCTGTGAAATCCAAGATTACTTGCTGAATATAAGCCTGTTTTCTGAAATGTTTCTCCCATGACCAGCCAGCAGCATGCCCTGTTAGGAACCTCCAGCATCTCTGGAGAGGGATTTTGGTTAGCTGTGTTTGCTTTGTGGCAACGGGCTGTTGTGACTTTGTCCATAGTAAACCTGCTTTCTCACTGGAGTGGAGAAAGGCCCATAAAGTCCTGATTAGGCTGTGAAATGCAATGGGGACAGCTCAGCACTCTTGGTAAGGGTTTGGGTCTTCTTACTACTCCTGGAGATTTTTCCTTAAAGCAGCATCTCCTGGAATCAGACTCTTGAGTGCTTGGAGTTACTGAGGCTGAGGAAGCAATTCTTCATGGAGTGGGGGGACAGCAAAAGCCTGGGCCTGGGAGAGAATGAAGATTGTCAGGACACCTGCACTGCCATTTTTAAGGCAATCATCTCAATTTTCACTGTTCTGTCCCACACTTCATAAGTGAATAATTGTGAGACATTTCAGGGAGTCTTCATCTGTACTTGAAGTCAGATGGTATGTTGGTAAGAAATGGTGATTAGTACTGAGCAAATGGGAAAAAAATCCTTATGGATATTATTTCAAATTCCAAAATGGATTTGGTTGGCCTGTGTTCAAAAAGCCTGCATGTTAACTTTGTGGAATCTCTTGGGTGCCAGTGTTTTACGAGCAAATAAGGATTTTAAAGCCCAGAGACTTCAGTGAGTCACTGGAAGTGAATTTGGTAATTTGGACTATCTCATTCAAATTTTGCTCCGTGTTAAGTACCACGTTCATTCAGGTGGCACCATCATGAACCTGAGACCATTGCATTTCCCTCGCAGAGCAGCTGAGTGTTACTGGCATTCAGAGGAAAAAAGACTCAGAATTCTCTAATTTGAAATAGTGGAAGTTTGGGCTAGTGAAGCTATTCCAGGAAACAGTGAACTACTGTTTGTAATATTTATAAATTAAAAGGATTAAGAAGTGTACTGCTGATGCATCTAAAGCTGTTACCAAGGAGCTGACAGTGAGAATGTTAGAGAAGCTCCAGGCAGTTTTGTTTTTCATAGAAATTTTGTGTGCAAACATGTATCTCTTTCTGGTATCCACGCACCAAAGATGTGAAAAATAAATCCCTGCTCATCCAAAGGCACCCTTCCCAAAGATTCAGCTCTGGATGGCAGCAGATTCAGTAAGGAAGCTGAAAGTTCTGGCAAGTCCAGATATATCAAGCAGCTAACGCTCAATCCATGCCAGCTGCCTCTGATTTCCTTCCTGCCACTGCCAAACCAATATTAAATGTGGGTTTCATATTAGAAATAAATCTTTTAGCATTTTACAACGTGGTCGTGTTTCTTCAAGTATACAAAACAGTGAGGAATCAGACCAACTTTTGAGCATTGTGGACAGTTTTCTTTCAGAGCAAAATACTATTTCTTCTGAATTTGAGCCTTTCTTGCAGCTCGTTGTCAGCAGCCATGACTGAATGGGCCATAAACAGGGGGAAGGAGACTGGAGCATGGTTGGGTAGGGTGATGTGTGTGGAAGGAAGGGTGAAAACATGAGTAGCAGGTATGTAATGATTAGAGACACAGAAATTTGCTGATGTAGTGGATGAACAGGGTGGTTGTTGAGAGTTGAGACCACAATGAAATAGCTCCTTCCCCAGTCCTGTTGCTTTTCCTTCCTGCCAACCTGGGTGCCAGGTGGCCTAAGGAGTCCTTTTGTCTCTCCTTCATATGAGAAGTTTTCTCCCTTGCTGTCTTGGGCTGAACTGACTCTGGAGGGTTCAGAGCTGAGCGCCCTTCCCAAACCATGCAGCTCTGTGCTGACCAGGAGGGGCAAGGGAACACGAGGTGAGGAGCTGGAAGGGGTGAGAACTGAGAGCGTGTGATCAGGAGAGCTGCTTCCCTCTGGGCTTGTTCATTACCTCAACTATTGCACTGCTCTTTGTGCAAGGAGGCAGAGTTTTCATTTGTTATTTCAGAAACACCACCACCTGCACTCAGAAGGAGTGGGTGTCTGTGATGGTGCACGGGTGGAGCAGGAGAGCCATGGAGACCATTGCCTTCTGTAAATCTTTCTGTCAAGCAGCGTAGCTGCAGGTTACATAATTGTTGTGAGCAATCCTGGTGTTTACACGATCCATTACGAAGCTCTTTGGCAAGTGCCTACCTGCCACAGCTCAGCCAACGTAACCAGCCAAATTCTGATCTCACATCCCCACAGCCCCACTGAAACAGCCGTGGATTTATATGGATCTGAATGAGGTCAGGATCTGGCGTGGGATCCATGGGAATGGTCAAAGCTGGTGTGTGGAGCTGCACACAAATCCCTGCCTCTGCTGGTCGTGCAGACTGGGAATCCTTCTAAGGCTGCATTGCCATAACTTTTAGGTTGATCTAGGAATTGAAAAATATTACTTCTAGTTGTCAAAACAAAACAAAAAAAAGTACAAGAATATGGATTTCACAGCTTTGCACAGGGCTCCTGGCAGCTAGTGTTCTTCTTGTGCTTGTAATGACAAAAAATACTAACCCTAGCCATTTTGCTTGGTGCTTGGGATTGTGGTTTTTTACACTCTCTATTCCTCCCAGAACAGGGAACAGTTTGTAATCTGAACAGTTACAGTTTTTTACCAGCCTCGTGTCCAAAAATGAGGCTCAAGTGAAGGATTAAATGTTTTGGTTTTTTTTTTTTTCATGGGAAAAAAGCCACATCAGTTGCAGAATCCTCCAGATCATAAAGCACCTTGCTTCAGAAGACAGTAGAAAATATCTCTGTTTTCTCACCAGAATGGTCTGGGTTGTGAGCTGTAGAGGATTCCAACACCAGGAGTCTTGGGCTGTCAAAAACTGTCTTGGGTTTTCTTCAAAACAGACTTCTCTTATGTTGCTTCTTTTCTTCACAACTGACCATCTAAGTTTTGCTCCCCAGAATTTATTTTGCAAAGAGCTTGCAAACAAATAAGAAAAGGGAACTGGAACAGAGTAATTCCTGAGTTCAGCATCTGCCTGCGTGTGGTATCAGTGAGGGAGGCTACAAAGGTTTTAAAAGTTGGACAAAGATGTGGTCATTGGTCATATTATGAGAGCCTGAAGTGGCCTGAAGTGGCCCTTCTATCTCGAAGCTCTTAGTGTGTCCTTCTCCACGGATGCCAACAGACCCAGGAGTGCTGGTTGATCATTTAGATGAGATCCTCTATGAACTCGCTGAGCAGGTAGCCATGCAGCACCCCAGGGGACCTCCTCATTCTTTGGGTCCCTCCTCTGCATACTGCAGGACAAACAGTCATGCTCTACAATTTCATTCATAAGTTCATCAAGCCAAAGTCACTGTGCACAGTCAAATCATCTCCTGTGCTTTTGGTGCAGGGTGGTCTTAGTTTTGGAAGAGTTCTCCAGAGAGCTTTTTAACAGAATGGATGTGATACAAGGAATTACTGCATTGAATATTTCATGGTTAGACTTGTAAATATGCAACCCCATCTGGGTGGACCATATTTTAAGAGAGTATGGATGTGAGCTTGTTATTACAAGGAACAGGAACATTATGATATCCTGGAAATTAAACAGCAAGATCCTGCACAAAGAACTTTCCTTCCCCATCACGTTGTAGGTGATCTCTAGGAATACTTCTTTGGACACCAAGGAGAAAATAATACAGATGCTAAACCTAGAAAACCTTCACAGATGCTGACCCAGGTATCACCCCCCAGCTATCACCCCCCAGCTATCTGATCCTGCAAGAAAGCAGAAGCTAATCAAATGCTGTGGGGCTGTGCAGGGTGCAAGGAAGTCTCCCACGTACCACAGATATTGACTGAACAACCTTAGTATCTTGAATCAAAACAAATGGGGCAGCTTTATCAGTAGACTTTCTCTGCTTTTCTAATCCTGTTTCTCATGCAAGCTCATTGTAATAATCCATGCTGGATGTTGGCCAGGCAGCTGGTGGATGTTGTCATTCTTCCATTGACTTGACAATGGAGGTGTGGGCCAAGAGTGAGAACCTGGAAGAATAATTGCCTTGACCACAGAGGGGTGGGAAAAGGCATTGCTGGCAGTTTTGGAAGCAGTAATTACTAAAAGTCATGCAAAATCCTCTCCATCTCTTTCTGGATGACTGGAAGGATTCAGCTCTGCATGCCATCACTGGGGTTTTGGCTTGGAGAGGTATTTGGAGGTTCATTCATTACTTGTTATAATCCCTCCCAGTTCAGCTGTGCTGAAAGTGAAATATTTACATTAGAAATATCATCCCTGCCAGTAACTGAACTGCCCACTGCACAACCTGTGAGGGAAGTGAGGTCTTTGTAGTGCACTTTGCTATGCCATTCTTTGATTCTCTTGATCACTCAGATTTTGCTCCCTTGGTGCTCTGATGGATGTGTGACCTTCAAAATTAACTAAGAGCACAGCCAATTTTTCACTGTATAGAATCAGATTTTAAAATCCTTCTCTTTTGAACTACCTACCACTTGAATCTGTGACCAGTTTTTGGACCTTCTTGGCTAGGTTTGCTGTGTTCAGCCTTTGTCTTACTCTCTGCAGGTTTATATTGCCCTATTAACACGATTCCAGTCCAAACACTACATCACAACTGTGGGCTTTTGGGCAGCTCTCCAGAAGTGTGTTGAATCTTTCTCTTTTGCCTTGCTTTTAATAATTCTATTATATGTGGACAGAGCTGCTGGTGCTTTTAATGCATGTCTTGTTGAAGCTTTGCAGGCTCCTTCAGATTTACACAGGACTCTGGTATAAAAGGAGAAACTAAATCTCTTATCCATTCCACTCCCAAATCTGTGTGCTTCTCTTATTTCCAAACACATCATTTAGAAAGCTGGCCAGAGAAGCCTGAGCTAATGCCACGTGCCTCATGCAGTTCAGTTGTTTAGTCCAGGCAAGCTTTGCTTTTGTAAACGTTTTTAGAGATACAGAATTAAATGTGAAACATGAGTCCAACAGTTTTTGGATGTGTTTAACTTGGAACACTTTGTAGCTGTGGTGTCCTGATTCAGTACAGGAGAATGTACTTTCTTGCCCTCGAACAGCTTTGTGAGATGGCTATCAACTGGAGAGCTATGTACTTGCTCATCTTGCTCCTGATTCATTTGCTTTGCTTATTCCATCTGCAGCAAGGCAAACCAAGTAACTTTGCCAAAGCAGCTCACGTTTCTGTTTCTGTGATTTCAAAATGGAAAGCCCAGGTCTGCAGGAAATATTCCCATCCTTGAAAGACTTTAGAACAGGCAGACACAGAATCTGCTCTGGGCTACCACTGCAGCAGAAATGTGTTATGCAGACCAGGTATGAGCGAAGGTTTAGGTAATCCCTCAGCATAGCCCTGTTATGAAACTCTTACCTAATCCGTAAGCCTGTAGACAAACCCCGGCCCTGTTTAATATCTGAAGGACTACCTGGGGATTTGAAAGACTCTTTGGTCCAGGCTCGAGTAGTTCTTCACCCTGATTCTTTGGCTTCAAGGGTCTGTTTGTACCAGACTCCTCACATTGACACTCCAGTGCCTGCTGTACCAGTTTGCAGCCCTCTTGATAAATGCTGCCTTTTTATCCCTCTTACTTCATCTGAAAGACCTGGGTTTGCACTTTCACTGCCAAGCCTGGCTTGCAGACCTCAATACATGCAGCAGGTGAACATCAAGAGAGTTTGAACATTGCTTCTGGTCAACCCTACTTAGTGTTCCTAGTGAGGGAACATCCTGACTTTAGGGGAGGTTGGTCCAGGCAAAACTCTGTTTGATGAACTGGAACCTGGTTTGATGAGAAGAGACTGTCAGTGCAGATCAGACCACAGCATGCAAAACCAATTCCTGGCTTCATTTGATTTCCAGAGACACTCAGGTTTCTTCTGGTGGGAGGCAAACAGAGCTCTGCTCCTTGTCCTCTGGCATTTTATTTTCCCTCTTTCTGTGTGTGTGTTTCTTGTTTCCTGGCTGAGCCATCCACCCACAGGTTCAGCACACAGCCCGTTTCACCCCCTGGTTTGTGTGCTGAGGGGACTTCTGTGGCTGATGGCTTTGCACCAGCTGAGTGCTGGAGCAGGTATCCACAGGGAGACCTCACACTGGGTTTTTCACAGCTCGGTCAAAGAGCATGTTACACCCCTCTTGGCAAACTGTCCTCTAATGGTTCCCCCTGATATCTCTGGAGCTTGTCTTGTGCTGGATCAGACAATGGTGCCAATCTCTGGCTGTGCCCTCCCCTTAAGGACCTTTGCTCTGTGTGTAAACATTGCTTATCTGTGACTTCCCCTCTTCTGAGCACGCCACGAAGAATTACTTTTGGCACGGAAAAAAAAATAATCTACGTCCACCATATCTGTCCTTTGTCAAGGTCAGAACATTCCTGACCAAACTTGTGCCTTGGGTGGCTTGAAGCTCTGTGTGTGTTACATGGTTTAAAAGCAACAAAAAGCTATTCAAAACTGACTGAAAACACAGAAAAAGCAGGGCATGGTCTGTTATCCTAAGTCAGCTCGTGGAAACTTGTTGCCAATTGAGCCAATATTTTCCACTCTTCTGAGATAGTAATGGAGGTCAGTGCTCATTTATCACCTCCGCTGGCCCAAAATGTCACCACTGCTTGTTTATCTCAGCTGTGCACCTCATGCAGCTACAAGCTGTAGCCTTGGCTGCTTGACAGTGCAAAACCAAGAGGGACTCTGTCTGAAGTCATGTTTTATTCAGTGACCTCTGGCCAGATTCCTTCTGTTGCCCTCACACCGTTATGTTATTTGTAACAGTTGGCCAAAGATGTGCCCGTGTACATCAGGAATGACTCCAAAAGCCACAGTGGAAGTGAGAGGATTAGCAGAGACCTGGTGTCTCCTCCAGGAGGAAAGAAATTGTGTCCATAGGAGCAGCTTTGTGGTATTTATCCTGGGTGCTGGGTGCTCTCGTGAAGGTTGGAGGCTTTATCTGGGGTCAGCACTGTGCAGAGGAAAGAACAGCACTAATCCCATCAGGTCTGGCAAGTTACTAAGTGACACCTCTTGTCTAATCCAGACTGTTAGTTCAGTATCACTTGGCTCTCAGTAAACTGGCCTCTTCTGTGGGAGCAGAGTTTACATGCAGAAGATCCAATTTAGGTTTGTTTATTTTTTTTTTTTTAAATCAACAAAGCAAAACATGCAATTGTCACAGTTAATTATTGAAGCCCAAGTTTCAGCTTAAGAGCAAGTTTAACAAACTTTACCTTTTGGAACTTGGTATTTCTTCTCCCACTGGCAAACCTACAGATCCCATTGCCTCAGCTCTGGTCCCAGACATGTTTCCTCCTGATTTCTGGAGCTATAGACACACTCCAGACTCTGAACATGCAGTGTTTGTTCTACCCTGGAAATCTTCAGAGATGGACAAAAGTAAGATCTATGTTTCCTGCAGATTTTGTCAAAGTTTGGATTTATGTATAGACAAAAGAGCTGGAACTTTACTCTTGAGACTGGGTGCTGAGCTGCATTTGACCTGTCTGTGTTTTGGAACCAGATCTAAAACTGAGGCAAACAGCAGCACACTACAGGTTGGACTTGCCTGAAGATGTTGTTTGGGGTGGAGAAGTTCACCTGTTCTCTCAACATGTTTCCTTAAAGTCTTCACTCCTCAAGAAGGAGCCTGGCTTAGCTACTTCCAGATTTATTTTATTTTATTTTAAATCTGTTACTTGAATGTATGGGAGTGGAATTTCCAATTCAAATCAGATAGCTCAGGGTGTTCGCTGCTGTTCCCATTGTTACTTCACTAAGTTCTGCCTCTTCATGATTCTTTTGCATACTGCTGAGTAACAGAGACCCCATGACTGGCCCAGGCTGCCCAGAGAGGCTGTGGAGTCTCCTTCTCTGGAGAGATTCCCACCCTGCCTGGACCCTGCGCTGCTGGGCCCCCTGCTCTGGGTGACCCTGCTGGGTGGAGCAGGGGTTTGGACCAGATGATCTCCTGAGGTCCCTTCTGGCCCCCCCCATTCTGTGTGATTCTGTGGTTGCTTTCTACTTGTCACTCTCCAAAATTCAGTTCTTAGGTTTTAACAACCCTTTAATCTCCTCTGTTTTATTTCCACGCTCATTTCAGTAGCTTTCCTGGCTGCTTTAGGTTTAATCCCTTCAAAATCTTTTCTTTCTTCCTTTTTCCTGCTACATGAGTGACACATCAGTCTGTGATCAGCAGATGAGCAGATCAGGCCATTGCCAGCCAGCCCACGGTTTTAGATTTGTAAAGAACCTTCAGAAGGGAAGGTAATGAGCTGCTCAGCAAGCTGCTGGAGGGACTGATGGTTGGTTATCGGGTCAGTCTCAGCCAGTCTATTTCCCTTTGAGAGCTGATGTGGTTTTATTTTCCATTCATGAAAATGTCTGCACGTCTTACCTTTTACCCCTGTTAAATCAGAGAAAAGAACAGAGAGGAAGGTGAGACAGAAGCAGAAGTTTTCACTTCACTACCTTTGCTGTTTTTCAATGATCTTGGAATTCTTTAACAAATTCTTCCGGCATAGTGAGAAACAAATTATGAGGCTTAAATTCCGGTAGCCACAGACAAGCAGAGGTATGGTAGTTGAGCTGTACAGTCGTCTGTGGGCATCTCCTGTTTGCTGGCTAGGGATTACAGCCTGGCTTTCCTGGAGAGCCCATTGCTCACAGATGTGTGAGCATGGAAATGGAAGACATCTCCTGTGCAGGGAGAGAACGGCTGATCCAGTTTATACTGGGTATATGCTGAGAACTCAGTGTCAGAGGGCAGAATCAAACCTCTGGAATGTTCTGAGGCAGCCCATGCAAGACCATGGGACTCTTGATTTGGAGGCTTTAAGGGGTGGCTAATTGTGTTCCAAGTCGAAAGAGCATCTTTCTCTCATTAGAACTGTATTATGAATATTCAGTCCAAAGCATGACCCTATTTTTTTTTTCTCCTTCTTTTTGGACTACAGAGGAGGAAATAATGGTAGAAAGCCAGAAGCAGAATAGATACATCCTGCATCATGTGGTGACCCAAAACAAAGCTCAAGATGTTGTATGAACTCAGGAAATTTCAGGGCAGGACTGTAGTGCTTCATCTATGTCTTTCCTCATTTCAGATTTACCTGCTACCTTTAGCTACAGCAACAGGCAGAGTAACATGTGCTTGGTGCCAGTGGTTTTTTCTCATTTTCTGCTTTCATTTCTTCTTTTGCCTGTGTGTGTAGACAAACACAACTTGCAAACACAACTATTGGGAGCAAACAAAGATGTAAACCCCTGAGCTGTTTGAATGGAGGCTGTGCTTGGATAACCACTGATGTATCTCAGAGCCTCGTGTCCACACCTGTCCTCTAAGATCAGCCCATCCAGAAATCCATTCCTTTCCCTAAAACTGTACCTGTCTGGCTAATGCTTGGGGCTTGGGTGCAAAATGAGGGTGCATGTGTGGCTCCTGAGAAGCAGGGCTCTGTCTGGTGCTCACTAGTGTAAGTAAAATGTGGGTAAACTGACCCAAATTCAAAGTGGACTAAACCCCACATTTTTCTTCAGCTACACTGCTGGTATTGAAGCGTGGTCTGTCCCTGCTGTGGTATTCTTACTGGTGAGGAACTGGGGAAGTAGGGAACTGTAAACCCATTTGGTTCAGATAATCTCTTACATGAATTCTGTTGTTGTGGAGAAGGCAAAAAAACCCAGAACATATTTATTTAGAAAGTGCAGCTTGTTCCTATTTGTGACCAGGCAAATTAAGAAGATTGAGCTTTGTGGGGGTATCTTTAAATGGAGGAGGGGGGAACCCTGTAATCATGAAGGCCTGGGAAACGAGATGATTTTTTTCCTAAGGAAAAGTGCTGGTTAAAATATTTGAATGTGGAAGCCACATAGCACTGTAATACTGACCTCTCTGCTCTCAGCCTCTTCAGCTCCCTGTCTCCTGCAGAGCTTTCTGCCCCAGCATCCATAGCTCTTCTGCCTTTACCTCTCTCCCCTCCTCTGCCCTTCCTCTGTTTAGGGTATGGGGGAAATGAGGTGAGGGGTCCTCCTTAAAATTCCAGCTCTCTGTGATCTCGCAGGAGGCTGAGGTGGGCTCTCCTCTCAGGCTGGATGGAGGCAGCTGTCCCCTCGAGTGGTGCCAAGGGGTCAGCAGGTGGGTGCAGGGTACGATGGGCTGGACTGCTGTCCCAACAAGAGAGGTCCAAGTCAATCAAAATGTTGGTTGAAAACCTGTGACAGACTAACCAAAATCCTTGAGTTTACAAGAGGAAATTCTCAGTAGAAATTTATGGTCTGGATTGTAGGGAAAAGTAGAGTTTGACAGACAAAGTGTTTCCTTTTAGTCTTAAAAGCTCCAAAGCTCTTCATTTACTGGGGGAGAGGTAGCTTGAAGCAATATAAAAATGTTAACTGCAGGGGCTTTCAGAGGACCTTAAAAGAATTTGGATCTTAACTGTCAAATAATCCATCATATCTATTACACGAAAATGCTGTTGAACAATTTATTTTCTAGCTGCTAAGTTTCACTCTTACACGACTGGGAGGGGTTAACATTTCTATTCTGGATGAAGGTGTTGCATGCTAGAGAAGAAATGTGCCCTCCTTTGTGCCCGACCACTGAGCCACTTCATTTAGACTGAAAGTGCATAGGTGTCCTTTGGTGACAGACCCCACCAGGAAACCCAGCAGAAACATGGGCTTGCAAGAAGTAAGTGTCATACTGAGCAACTACCACTGCAGGAGAGGGCTCTGTCTTTAAGCTAGTCAGGAGAATTGATGGTGTGGTATGGAAGTGGGAAGAGAACGTTGCATGAGATATTCCCATAATAGCTTTGGGTTGGGGTGGCCTTTCAGAGGAGCTGCTTTAACCAATTCCTTCGTCCCCACAAACATTACATAAGAGCCATTGGCAAAACTAACACAGACACACGCTTCTTGTACAAAGGACTGAAAAAACAGCCCAGATGTTTACAAAGCAACCACAAAAGACCGGAAGAAAAACAAACATACAGAGATACTTCAAATGTAGAGCAACCAACAAACACAGGAAAAAAAATATCCATGTTCCTGGCAGTAGCTTTTGAACATAATGAAACCATTTGGGCAACTCTCCTTTAAACTTGCCCCATAGCAGGTTTGAATTATCAGTTCTGTTTTCATTCATCACTGAAGGTCAAAGACTTCATCTCTCAGTACAGATCTATTGTTCCCTAAAAAGGCAGATAGGTAAGGGAGACCTTCATCTATTTCTTGATGATCAGTCCTAGTTGGTTTGCCCTGTTTTCTCATGCTTTCCTTCTGCGAGAAGCTCTACAACAAGGCTACTCTTGTCTTACTTATCTGTTGTCTTGTCTTACTTCTTCTCTGAGTAAACCAGCACTGTTTGTGCCTCCCAGTTAGCCTGCAAGCTACCTAGGGACATGCCATGGACACTCTGCAGGCCCAGAAGTGCACTGAACCACAGTGCGCATCGCTCTATGTCCACTTCCCTCAGGATGATGTCTTGGGCCCTTTTCTGGGGATTATTCCTCAGAGGTTTGGAATGTGAGAGGAGATCTGGCTGGAAACATTTTCCTCCCGGGTTGACACGCTTTTCTGTGACAACCATGCCAGAAAGAGGATGGTTATCTGGACAGCATAGGCTCTTGCAGAGCTGGTCCCAAGAGTGTGTGTTGCATTGCAGTGAGGAGTCTGGTTTCTGCACCAAGTTCTTGGTTGTCTTTGACCAAGGCCACTACCCTTGGGATTTGTAAATCAGATACAAGAGCTTTTTTCTAGGAGGTATTTTGCTTGTCTCCTTTGTTTGGTCAGTGAGAATAGCTTGGAAGTGTGTTGCATTTGGACTGATGCTTGAATTTGTACAGTCACTCCTAGAATGCAGCCTATGTTTTCCAGATGGCTTAATAACAAAGCTGAGTTAATATTCTTTGCACATACAGAAAAGTATTAAAGGAACTCACAAATTCCTGTGCCTAGGTGAGGTGATCCTGAACCCAGGACTACCAAATACAAGGCTAATTTGGATCCATATGTGAACTTCACCACTTTGACCTGTTGCTGATTAGTGTATCCATTGGCTTGTAGTGAAGGGATCAGAGATGGTGGCTGCTTTTTGTTGAAGAAAACTGTGGACTTCACTCCTAAGCACTACAAAACACTGTAAAAACTGTTTACTTTGGCTTCTCACATCCTCAATTTGCTGAAGAAGGTCATGGCTTTTGTCCTCCTTTACCTACAAAGCAAAATGCTTGAAGAGAAGGGGAAGAATGCTCCTTTCAGACTGGAATGTTGAGGTTGCAATTTATCGTACGGGACTTGAAAGAGGAATTTTCAGTTCCAACTTATTTGAAGAGGAATGGGCTGGTGAAAGACTTTAAGGGCACTTCTGAAATGCAAAATGTTGCTTGTCTATGGAATGGCCCAGAAAGGAAACATCCATGAGGATCTATGGCTGAGATATTCCACACTGCCTGGACAGAATAATGAAACACTTCTCTTGAGATTTACGAGCCTGGAAAATAGACTGCAGACTTCCATCAAGGCCTGAAAATACTACAGTCTGTAGCTGGAGTCTCTAGTACATCTCTTTTTATATAAGTAATACAGGGTGGGAGTGTTGGGAAGGAATCAGAGATGAAGTGTAAATGCAAACACAGAAAATTAATATATTCTTTACTGTCACGAGTTTCCCAAGCTGCGATTGTGAAAGAGGTTTGCTCTTTCTAGTGCAAGTTCCCAGTTTCTTTTTTGGTTTTATAACTAAATCCTACTTCCAGCTCCCTACCATTACACTCCAAGGTGAGGTGGGGTGGGGGAAGCAAGCATTCTGTTGGAAACTTCTCTCTCTTTAGCAAATGCCCAGGCAATGGATTTGGTGTCTTCAGGATCCTTCACTTTCCTCCGTGGAGGCCAGGGGCTCTCTGGAGGATGCTGTGAACGCTGGTTTATGGCCAAATGTGAGTGCAGCTCATCCCTTCTTGTTGAGTAGAGGATGAGAGAGGTGGTGGCTTGAGCGCTTCAAGATCAAGATTCAAGAAATCAAAGACTCAAAGTAAACAAGATCTGGAGGTCAGCCTGACCGCCTCTGCCCTGCAGCGGTGCCAGCTCTTGGAGGTGGGCTACGGTTGTTACTCTGCCCTGCTCCTGAAAACTCACAGTGCTTGAGATTCCACCCTTGGCTTGCACTGAGTGCACAGCTCAATTGTTTCCTCGGCCGCAGTGCCAATCCCCCTCGCTGCAAGTGGTTTTGATCAAATGCATGTCAGAAACCTTCAAGTAAATAATGTTGCTTGACAGTCACATCTGCTGGCGGAATTGTTGGTATTTTACCACTGTGATAATTCTAGAATTAGGTTTTTATTTTTTAATATTCAACCTGCAGGTTTGAGAAGGATTTTAGATGTGAGCAAACCTTTGTTGCCTGATCAGATGGACCAGCTCAAGGAATGGAATCTCACCCACCCATCCCAGATCTTGGTTCTCGGAGCAGGGACCAAACCCTCCCGTGTACACTCTTTAAAGAAGGATTTGTTCGTGCTGCCACCTCCCAGCCACTTTTATTCGTGCCACTAAGACTCTTGGTAGAGCTTGAGAGGACCAGTTCTGAGCTCTGCTGAAAGCCCAGCCAGCAGTCTGGGTGTCACAGCGTCAAAAATCTAGTGCTGAATTTCTCTGTAAAGAGAAACTACTCCGCAGGTTTTTACCAAATGCTCCCCAAAAAGACCTTATGGTCTGAGCCAAGAAAATAAGTCAATCCTGATCTATAGTTTCACAGCTGAGCAGGACCTGAAAGGAAACAGGAAAGAGTGTGCAAAAACCATGAAGGGGAGCGTACACCCAGCATCATAATTATCGTAAGGTTATAGATGAGGTTTTTTGTTTTCACATTCGTTGTTTTTCTAAGACTTCTAGAGGAAAAGAAATAGATTTCCGTGGCTGTTGGGAAGAACTGCGTGTTCAGGGCAAGGATCTCTCCGTAGGTCTCTTGCTCATCATCTCAGTACGCTGCTGGCAACCTAACACGAGCTGTTTGTGGCTCTGCAGCCCGGAGAGGACCCGACCCTATGAACTCGCTGCGCATGGGGCTGACTGGTGCAAGGACACCACCAGTTGCATTTGCAAGGAGCCTTTTTTTCGGGTGGGGAATTAGAACAAGTGCCTTGTGTGTGATGATTGATACTGCCAGGCGGACAATAATTATGATTTACACATGATTTCTTTATTCTGGAGGGGAAATCCCAGTTGCCAAGTATGTTAACGACGTATGTAATGGTGTGTTAATGGACACCATTAGTTTGCTGGACAAAAGTGAGACCTCTGCCAAAACAAACCTTCTCCAATGGTACATTTTATGGATCAGCAGATTCTGAAAATGCTTCAGAGTGGAGCTGAATTGTGGGGCACATGCTTTAGGAATGGCTAACAGTTTCCTAACCGCAAGTTTAAAGGTATCTGTTAGTAATTAAATGCACTCTGGCATTCTGTTAATTTCAGCATCGCACAATTTCTCTACGAGGTGCAATAATTGCAGCCCGGAAATAGTTTGTTTGAACGTTATGACTAGATTAGTATGGAAAGTAGTCCCAGCTTGTAGCAGCTCGTGTTCACTTCTGTCACCAGTACCGAGCGCCTTCTCCTGCACTCAGGAATGCTCTCGTAGCCCAAGGCGTGGGGGGAGCTGTACCCCCTGTACCTCCCCAGACCCACCCTGGCGCCAACAGGACCCCGTGCCAAGGTCACATGAGGTCAGGGGGAGACAACCCCGACGCGGCCGCAGCGAGGGCTTTGGCAGCCCCTCTGGCTCAGGGGGATTTCTGAGTGCTGAGGAGGCTCTTGGTGCAGCTGCTTTTGGAAACACTGGCAGCAGAGTTGGGGTGCAGGAGCTGCTGAAAAGCTCATCCACAAGCTGTCGAGGTGGCTCAGTGCTTTTTAAAGGTGCGTCAAGGCCTGGGCAGCTTTGGGCTGTACCCCAGCAGAGTTAGGAATGCTCGTGGGTGCAGGTGCACGTTCTCGGCTGGAGCTGCCAGCAGCTTGGCAAGAAGAGTGTGTCCTGGGGACATGTGTGGTATCACACACTCCCAGTCTACAGTGCTCTCCCTGAGAAAGACTGATCTTGGTTTCCAGTTTCAGTTCTTCTCTATAATCCATGGTTCACAGAAAATTTTGTGGATTAAGATTTTTCTATTTCTAACAAAACTGGTTTAGTGCAAATCCTGGGGACTTGTGCGGTATTGGGAGTCAGATGGCAGCATCCTGGAAGTGCTGTGCCATAGTCTTTGCCCCAGGGTTTGGATCGATGGTGAGATGTCAACTTCCTCCAATCTCTGAAACCTCCAAAGCACTCTTTGTAAAAACCAAAACCACGTGACACGTTTACTCCAGAGCTCTCCCTGGACATCTTTCTGCTCAACTGTCCAGCATAGACATACTCAATAAAGCCCATTAGAGCAGTTTATTGCCTCCATTGTGAACCTCCATGTATTAATACAAGAATTTTGGAGCACAAATATGGATTAAATAAATGGCTGTCAAGGCTGGGATGATCCTGCAGTGATCCTGATTCTTCCTTTGAAAGGTTTCCATTCATCTCAGACATGATAGTCTGATCTTTGACCGAGTCAAGAGTTTTACCTGGATAGTTTCCAGTCATGTTAATAGGAGCTGTGAAAACCCTGTGAGTATCAGCAGCAGAAGTGGCCCCTTTTTCAAAGGAAAAGGGTTTGGTTGTTTCTTAGTGCATTACAATAACCAGCCACCAGACTTAATTGCTTTTTGTACCACTTTCCCTCCCCTCTTCATATCTTTATCTCTTCATGACATAAAAATACTGCATTTTAGAATGAAATCAAAGAGACAGAAAACAGGAGAGCCATGTTTTGCCTAAAAGAAGAAACATGTGTTAGGAATAAGGACTTGAAATGGGCAAACGTATTGAAGACTCAGTGCCTTCCCTCTCCCCCTGCTTGCACCCTCGCAGGCGTGAAGCTGCTCTCGCGTCCCCGCTCACCGGGGTGGGGGTGGGGGGTGGGCACGCCTGCAAAATCAGCCAGCCAAGAGAGGTCAGGTGGGCTGGGAGCAAACTGGGAATCGTTTCCTCTTGGTGCTGTTTGGTGTGGACGTGAGCATGTTCTGGTACTTGTACTGGAGCTGAACGCACTGCTGGCACAAGCAGGTGGAATTCCTCTGGCAGGGCCAGAGATGACCTTGGATGGTTTTTAGAGGGAGTGGATCATCCTCATTGTCCTGGGAAGGACAGAGAGCCCTGGGTTAGCCACGCTCATCCTCCGTGAGGGTGCTGTGTAGGACACTCAGCGCAGGCTTGTGCTGTAATCAGACATGGGTCAGTTAGAAGTGAACTGCAGCTGGCACGGGGAGTCCAGCACGAATCACACGACTTTCCCATGAAAATGTTCAGGCGTCTCACAGAAAACTTCTGTGCTGCTGCTGAGCAGCTGCCCTTACCTGAGCTGGGGTCTCAAGCTGTTGTGGCTGTGGCTGTGCTCTCCTGCTGCCATGCCAGGGCTGGCAGAGCTGAAGAATGAAGGGCTTTCAGGGAGCCTGACTCCACCTGGGCCTACTCCTTCTTTTCTTCTTTGCCAAGAAAAATAAAAATATATTCCACCCACCAAGTTCTTAAAAAGGGGGGGAAACTAAAGAAATATTTTAAGTACTTGTTTTTCCTAGGGGGAAAAAAATGCAATGTGGTTTCATTCTAGCCATGCAAATGTTTATGTGAGCAAAAAGAGAAGCAAGATCAGAGAGAAAAAAAACCCTGGATTTGGTTGTGACAAAGGCTTTGGTGCCAGAGCCGTGGATTTACTCTTGGCTCTGCCAGTGTTTGCCTGGGTAACCTTGAAGAAGGCACGTTCACCTCTGTGCCCACAACTGCCCATCCTCTGGAGCTGATCAGAACCATTTTCTGTTGTTGTTTGTGTGTTAACTGCGTGGGACTGGGACAGCTTCAGGGTAAAAGGGAGCTTTTCAACTCCTGGGGAACATCTAAGTGCTTAGGCCATGTAGTAATACTGGAAAATTATGGCAATCTGAGCTAGGGAGGGTACCTCCAAAATTTGTACAGTATCATGCACACTGTGCTTGATTTGCTGGACTCTTCTAAGTGCTACTGTAATGCAAACAATGGTCTGCATTCAGTGAGTAGCTCCTCAAATTTCCTGTGGATATCCCCAGCAAATCTGTATTTAAATAAGCAATAGTTTCTTAATCCTGGACTGCAAGTTGCTGGGGCAATTTGTACCCAAGGTGAATGCTGAGGTTAGGGAGATGTGGAGATGTATAAAAGAAGCTTGCCACTAAAATTGTTTCCATCTGTTTTCATTATGCCCTGCTCCTGCAGAATAAACTAAACATTTTAGCTTTCAGCTATTTCCTTCTGGACTCTGTAAAGCTACCTGTTCTCAAAAGCATTATTTGGTGACTTTAAGTGCTTTAGTCTGATGTTTTTACAGTTGCATTTGGCCAGTCAAGAAAACAGCCTCTAAATAGATAGGAAAGGCAGCTGAAAAATAATGGAAAAGCTGTTTGATTAAATGAAAAAATCCCTTCAGTTTGAATTGCTCAACCCATAAAAATACTTTGGTTATACATTTTGGATATGCTAGAATTTCTTGACAATTGCACTGTCTTTTTTTTTCCACTTCTCTTCAGCCAGAATTGCCAGGGCCACAGGATTCAGTAAACCATATATGAGCTCGTGCCCAGGATCCATATTCCTCTCATATCTAACTGGACACTTCAGCCCAAATGACCCAGGGCAGGGCTCAAACCTGTGTTGCTGGGGCTGTGGGTGACATGTCCACCCCCAGTCCTAGCAGAAATGGCTAAAAATGGAAAAAAAAATAAAATAAAAAAAAATTTCTTTTGCTAGGATAAATGTCAGTCTCAGAGGAACCAACATTTTGCTAAGTATTTTCATGCAGAGGAGCAGTGGAAGGGCAAATTGTATCAGAAGTGTTTTAAAACAAATTTTCTTTTGACTTTTGCTCCAAACCCCAAAGCAATTAAGTGTCTGCTGCAGTCATCCTGCACCTTCCCCAGATCCTGAAGTGCAGAAAGGATCAGATCTTTCCTCCAGAAAGACGTCACTCTGGTCATTGAAAATTTGTCTTCCCACAAGTGAAAATAGATGATGCCCTTTCCTTTTAGAGAATCTATTTGTGTTTAGCTCTGAAGAGTGATTTTTTTATGCTAGTTGCCCGGTTGCCCAGATGTATATGTTACCTTAAAAGTCATTGATACTTAGCCAACAGGACAGGAGAAAGGTTAGGAATGTGCAACACAGTTTCTCATAACTTTGGAGGAGGCAGATGTTTCTCTTCTGGTTCCAACCTTCATTTTCTTTGCATGAAGAACGAGTTCTTTAAAACCAAATAAATATCCCTTTGAGAAGAGCATGGTTCCTACTGTTATTCTTTACATTAACTCTTTTGTAGCTGAGGCAGAGCTTAGCTTGTTGATTTTTATTGCAGAAATCAAATGAGAGACTATAGTGTATTTTTTCTATAAACAGCTTCAATTATTATGCAGAAGAACTGGCCAAAAGAGCAGCAACAACAACAAAACCTCTAATATGAATTCTCATTACTCATTCTAGATGGTGTAAATGTGGCTGAAAATACTGCTTCCCCTCCTGCAATTAAGATTTCATTTCACCCTTAATAACTACCAACGTAACAGCAGATATTCTGCATTCATAAAGATAGCAGAGAGGACAATTTGATCTGCCAGCAGTAACCAACTGCAGGCAGAAAAGAAGGACAATAAAGGTTTTTATTCCTGGTAAAAGTGCACGGGATGGATCTCGCCCGACTGAGAGGACTTGTCTGTGCATGTCGTACGTGTCGGGGTGATGGAGGCAGGAGGATGCCAAAATGGCAGGTAGTCTTAGAAGAGTCTACAGCATAGAGAAAAAGTGGAAAATGTCTAATTTCAGGTTTATATCCTCCTTCTGGGGATACCCCTGAGACTCATGCATCTCGTTCCATGCTCCACGGCCCCCATTTCCCAGGGAAAAGGACTGAAATGTTTACCAGGGCAGAAAGCCTGGCAGGGGACAGTATCTGTGTGTAGCTGGGAATGGACACTTTGAGATCTCTGGGGCCTACTGAAGTGAGGCCAGAGGCTGAGGGTCACTGATAAGGTAACCTTGGCCATAGTTTGGGTTGAGTCGTTTGTCTTCATGGAGTCTGACTGATGGGAAATGTGGACAAAAGCCTTTGTGAAGCTCTGCTTGCCATATGTAGCCGTACAAGGCTTCTGGGGAGGTTGGCCTGTTTACCCACCAGACCTGTGAGAGGCATTTGCTTCCTGAGTTTCTAAATCAACATGGTGACTCCTCTCCAGAGGATGGAGAAGTGGCTGAGGCATTACAGAAACCACTCTCTGAAGTGTACGTGTGTTTGGTCATTATGGGATCAGAGAACTCCACCGTCTTCCTCTCGTCCCTGCCTTGTGCTGAGTGCTGGGCAGTAAGGACTCTCAGAAATCCCCACTGGGGAACCTTGGCAGGAAAGAGAAATGTGAAAAGCAGAGACAGGTAAAAAGTGCCAAAGAGGGGTGAGACAACGGTGGCCTCTAAGGAAGCCTGTTGTAGTCAGCGAAGCAGAGCTAGTCTGCTGAAAGATGTGACATTCCTGGCATTTACTGAGTCGTGCTGGGAATTTGGGCTTGCCAAAGCAAGCTCTGTGGTGTAGCAGTCAAGAGACAAAATGTGTGTGGAGTGGAGACTAAAACTGTATCGTCCAAGCAAGACCAGACTTGAGTGGCTCAGCCACTTATCTCACAGACCCCCTGGCTGCCCTGCCCAGGGAAAGCTTTGTGGGTTGTGACACCAAGAAGCCTGCGCTGCCTTGAGATTAAGATGGGAAGAACAAAATGCCAAAACAATAATTGGAGGGTTTTCCATGGGACAAAGAGGGCTTTTCACATTTAAAAATCACCAGTGGCTCTCCAGGGCTGCCCGTGATTTATTGTTTCCACATTGTGTGAGTGGGGGGCTCTCAGCCCACCCATAGGCAGCCTTTCTTTCCTATAACAAACAGAAGAACACAGAACACATGAGCGAGTCCCACGTGTTCATACTCAGCTGACTTCTTCCTCACCTTTGTGATCAATACTGTCCATCTCCTGCTCAGCTCCATTTTCAGCTGAAGGAGCATTTGGTAGCAGAGTCAAGTCTGCTGGGACATCTGGGGACATTTATGTGCCCATGCAGAGATGTGTGGCACAGTGAGACAAAGTGGTTCAGTTCCCTATCCAAATGCAACTTTATCGTGTATTTTCTTCTTATATGAAGGGTTCTGAGGCTGGTCATGGTTCTGGAGGTTTTAGGGTGAACATTGACAGTATTTTTCCCTGCCCTGTCGCATTTCCTTCTAGATTCTCCAGCATTTTCTCCCCTTGACAAGATCCTAGCAGTTGGATATCAGCCTTATTGATCAAGGGTAACCTGCATCTCAGCTAGCCCTGTTCTGCTCAGTGTCAGCATTTTGCATCCAGGGCTTTTGTGTCTTCTCACCTGGCCTTCTAGCACAGTCTAGCTGCATGCAAGCAGAAGTGTTTCTGCCACTTTGGGACAGTATTTTTCACTGAGCCACTTGAGAGTGAAGAACCTGCTTCCTGTTTCGAGCTCAGAGAGCTCAGCCCAGCCATTTCCTTGCTACAGGTTTTGGAAGGGAACACCATTTACATCTTTCCAAGCACTCTGAAGGCAACTGAGTTCACATCAGGACAGATGGATCTGCCCGTTCCATCAGCCTGCATTCTGCCTGGGTAGGGATCCTGGCTGGATGTGTTTTAGTGTAAAAGGGTGGATTAGCACACACATGATTTCACCCTGCCAAGGGACATGGCTTCTGGCCTGAACCTGCCGTGCCTCNTTAAAGGTCCCTTCCCACCCAAGCCAGCCCATGGTTGTATGACTGACCTGTTCCTACGCAGTCAGCAGTAAGCTATGCACAGAGTTTGGGTTCTGCTCTGCTTGTGTCAGAGGCAATTTTCTATGCACAGAGTTGCAGTGCTGTAGCAGAAGAGAGAGGATGGTCCCATTTGAGGCTTTTGGATATGGATGTGCCTGTGTCTGTGTAGACCTGGACAATTTCTGGCAGAAACCACTAATCCTGTTTAGCCTGTGAGAAGTGTCTAAGCCTGTGCTAAAGCAGAGTTTGCATTTAGCTTACCCAGGGAGGTTTTCCAAGTGCTTCATAAGGCAACTGGTGCAATTGAGCTGTGGAGGAAAGCTGAAAAGGTGCCTAGTTCTGGGTTTGTTTTACACACTGAGTCTTTCCAGATAACATATTTCTAAGGCCCACTGCAATATACTGAAATGCCTTGTATGACCTCTTCTGAAAAAGGGGAGGGGGTCTGGTTTCTCAGAACCACTCTCGAGAGGCAGCACTCTCTAATCTTACCATCAAAAGCTCCCCATCTGCTGTTATATTGCCATCATATATATTTGATGCTGCTGTGAGTCAGTGACAACTTCCATTCTCCTTCAGACCCCATGAAAATATCTGTGGAATTTAGCAGAACACGTGAGAAACCTTTGGGTGTTGCCACAACTTAACTAATGGGCATCCTCCCTGTGCTGACAGCAAGGAGAAACATTCCAAGTGTTTTCTGGAAGTTACTTCTCTACAACTCCATCAATTTGGTTCGGTTTCATCCTAAAGGATGTATCTACTGAAGAGAGCAGTGGCAATGCTGAATAGGTATGGGGTGTACTGGAATGGGAGGAAGATCTTTAGCATATAAATATCTTATTAAACCTTAGCACACATCTCTTAGGAGGCAAAAAGTCCATGCCCCAAGATCTGAGAAAGCATTCTGTTGTAGGGGGAAGGATATTATATTCAATAAATCATATGGAACTATTTATCAGCAATCACTTCTTTAACTTTTCCACAGTCTTCAGTTTCAAAGCACATTTTGAAGTGACTGAAGTTTGTACAGAGCAGTTTATTTAAAAAATTATTTTAGGAAAATTACCTCAGGGTTGATTGTGTATTTATGAAGGGTTTCTCTTTT
>VWZY01004498.1:193205-225396 GCA_013399075.1 Chloroceryle aenea | reverse complement strand
TTTCCTTATGTATTAACATAATGTAAGAAAATGACTTTATTAGGAACAGTGGAAAAATATGCAGAGAAACAGAAAAGATTTTGTGGCAGACTGTCTGCAGTGGGGAAAGTTTTGCTTGTCATGCAGTCACAAATGACATAGTCAGACCCTGATTTCAGTGGGCTTTGGATGAGGCTCTTTACCTGTGTGGGACAGTTCACTGCAGAACCTTGAGCTGTTTCTGGTCATTCCTCAGTGAATGTATTTAGATTTCTCAGGTTTTCTCCCCTACTATTTTCAGTGATTATTTTTATTAACCTGGATTAGCACACTCATCCTCCTTGCTTGCTGCCTTCTCCTGACCCTGAATCCTGTTCTGATCTTCACTTCAAAATGAAATTAAAATGCTCAAGCTTCAAACAAACAAATGGTTTTTACCCTGCAACAATTGCTGCATAATCTCTTGCAAATCTGCATTGGCCACTTTGTGCTCCTGACATTGTTCATTCTTGGAACAATTATGGCCTGCTGCAGTTTAATTATGGTGTCTTTCAGTACACAACACAGCATGGTGCTTCTAAGTGATGACTTAGTGATTTTCTAAATCATGAAATAAATCTGATCGTGAGTATTCGGTATGTGATTTCCAATCAGCTGGATTATGACTTTTCCCAGTGCAGTCAGTCTTTTTATGGTGAGCCCACAGGTTGGAATAGAACTGGCTTTTTCATGTAGATTGTTGTGAACTTTATGGTTGTTTTTTTGTGTTTTGTTTGCTGGGGTTATTTTAATGAAATTCAGTATTTTCCAGATACTTGGCACTTGGCATCTGTCTGAACCATGCTGGTACTCTGCAGGCTTAGCCTGGGGCCTCTAGAGATGAACTCAAACGTGAGGTCTGAGCTGTACTGGCAGGGGCCACACTCCTGGAAGGTAGGCTTCATGTCATGGCCTCAGCAAAGTGCTGTATGAAGCCTGCTGATTGCCCTTGGGGCTGGGTAAGGAGCAGGGAAGAGGTGTCAGCTCAGGTCAGTGCACACGCAGGGCTGGAGGTGCACACGAGAGCCCCGGATGTGCTGGGATGTCAGGGTGCAGTTTGGATTCCATATAGACAGACAGGGCCCTTTCCCAGGCATCTACAGCTGATGAAAGGGAAGTTGTTTGCAGTGACTTCAAATGGATTAAGTAGACAAAATACGAATGTTTGAATAAAGTGGTAGCCACAGCTCTTGTGTAGACAGTAAACAATGGTTTATTGACAGTAAACTCTTGCTCTTATGGTAAAATGTCTTCAATCACTTATTTCCTGAAAGACTCAGGCAGGGTGTCTTTGGTCACTCACACATGTTTTGTACTTTATCTCAAATCAAAACATCCTGATTTCCAGTCTCTGGAACACATTAGTTGTCCATGCTTCCCCTGTTGGAGTAAAAGGTGGCAATCCTGGATGTGCACTCATCAAGGCTGCTACAGGTAGCATTTAGGAGTTAAGGGAATGCTGTGGATAAAGGAGTCACTAGGCTTCGTGATGAACTCAAACGTGAGATCCAAAGAGAAAACATCTTTAATCCTAATCCAGGCTTGACAAAAGGGAGGTGTGCTGTTGGATGGCTCTTCTTAGTCCCCTTCTACTTTGACTTTGAAGTGATTGCTGTGAATCTTTAATCCTAATCCTCTCTCAAGCTTTTATCTCTCCAGTCTATGCTCTAGTTAAGCTTCCTTGGCTTGTAGAGCTTCCCTGAAGGTTTCCATTGTGTCACACACACCACTGTGAAGGGGAGCCAGCCTGAGACCCTTCACAGTTGGCCAGTCTGGGTGTACTGTGGGTATTCACCTCCGTGTCAGCTTGGTGAGTGCAGAAGGGTCACTTAGTGGATGACAGTGAGCTACTGGTTGGCGTTAAACCATCAAAATCTTCAGAGACTGAGTCCTTGCTGTAGTCTAGAAACTGCTGCTCAGATTCAAGAAGGCCCCTGTTGGCTCAGATGAGTCTTGGCAAGTGTTCAGTCTGTCTGTTAACTTCCATGAGCTCCAAACTTAAAATAAAGACCTGAACCAAGCCTTATTGTGATGTCCAGCTAATACACTGGATAGAGGGACTGGTCAGACTTCTGCTGGACAGAGCATCAGTTGGTATCCACTGACTCCTCAGTGCAGCTGCAACTTAACCCCACCTCGGACTGTAGCTGTGTACATCTCAAAGGCACATCTCACCTGCTTCTTGCTCAGGCAAGCTGCAGGAAACCTCGGGGAAAATGTCAGCTGCCAAAACTAGTGGTACCCAGCCTTGCTCTGACT
This sequence comes from Chloroceryle aenea, assembly GCA_013399075.1. Lineage (NCBI taxonomy): Eukaryota > Metazoa > Chordata > Aves > Coraciiformes > Cerylidae > Chloroceryle > Chloroceryle aenea. Next base: position 223,119 of record VWZY01004498.1, on the reverse strand, counting down.
CTTGTGGCCTGCGCACAGGTAGCTCATCCATCTTCTGCAGCACAGCAAAATGACCTCAGTCGCTTCCCCTGGGCAGCAAAGACGTGCACACATCAGCCCTTCTTGCAGTGAGGGTCATTCAGGACAACGCGGTCACCCATGGGGCAGCGCTGGGTGGCTCCAACACTGGTGCTGTGCAGGTGCCCTGCAGTGATGGAGCTTGGCTCCTGTTTGTTGGGAGGAGAGCACAAGGACAGAGGTGGGCAGCTGGAGTGATGTGCAGTGGAGAAGGCTGCGGGAAGGGACCGGTGAGTGGGGGCTGCCTTGGCTTGTCCTCTGTAGAAATGAATCCCTTCATCGGAGTCTTCCCTGTGGTCCTGAAGCCCTCAGCACTTGAAGGACTCAAATCTGTGATACTTCCAAATTTCTTTTTCCAGTGAGGGACTTGCTGTGACCCTCTCTCTTGGGCCCTGGCCTCAGGAGGTGAAGGTTGCTGAGCAGAACGTCAGCTCCAGCCGAAGTGGGTTTTGTTTAACGGCCTCCGCTGCTGTTTATGTTTTCTAATGTGCTGCGGCTGGCGTTTGTTGCCATTAAAACTTCATTTGTTTGGAGGATCTTTTCAACAAACTGAAATCCAATAAATCATGAGTAAAATATTTATTATTTCAACTGGATAAGAAGGGGAGGGGGGGAGTGGACAAATTTCTATTCCTTCAGCAGCATGTTAAATGGGAGACCACGGGGACACGTTAGCCACAGGATTTTGTCCCCAGAAGAACAATTAGTTGGCTGGACAGGACTGGTTGAGTGACAGCTTCAAATTTGGAAGCAGAAGTGGAGCCTTCTACTACTCTGAGCACTCCAGCTTTACGCTGTCTGCCCATGTAATCACTTCCACAGATGATGGTAGTGAGCTCAGGGCTTCTGGATTAAAACTGTCAAAAATACAAACCTCTAATGCCTGAGTTAGAAATCCTGGCCTAATAAACTGGTCCCACTTATGCTGGTGGCAAAGCTGCTATTGTCTGAGGTCAGGATTTCTCTCCAGGTCTGTTTTAGTTCACAGACAGTAGCAGACTCCAAACTCTTCATCCTGCTGTAGGGTATCTTACACTAGCTTGTGGTGGGACAAACTGCGTGGAGATCTGGAGCAGGATGTGGAAAATGTCATCACAAGCATCACTACATTAGAGCTGTGTGGCTTTATTTATTTGTTGAATAGTGAACTCAATTACAAATAGTGTGGGATTTAGGGCTGTTCATGTACTTTTGTGCTCAGCCAGTGGCTTTGGCTGAAAATGCAGAGGGAAAGTCAGTCTGTGATTTCAACATTTCAAATACAGGATATTTTGCCTATTCACTTGGAAATTATGTTTAGTTTTTAATGTGACATTTTGCTCAATGCCAGGAACACACAAAAAATATGCTTTTGGACTGACCTGAGCAGAAATATTTCTGAAATCTGTCCAGGGGACTGAGGCAAAATCTCTCCACTGCCCAGTTCAGCTCTGAGAACAGGCATGAAGTGTGGATCTAAACTACAGGGAGATGGAGCAGGCTCCATAAGAAACGATGAATATATCTGTGGAGAACAGGTCTGTTTGTATAACTATGACAGAATCTGTCTTTTCAGTAAGGAAGATGTCCTTCTGCACCTGTAAACCACACGCTGGCTGTAAGCAGCTCCAAAATATTCCTACAAAGATTTGGCCTCAAGGTTTTACATTCAATTCCCTGATCCCGCATGATAGTTTCTACCTCACACCATCCCAAAAGACATCACCTTCACTGTTAAGGCCTCTAGATGCTACTATAATACCATAAAAATGTAGGATCCTAGATAAAGTAAGTTAGTGTCCCATCTGTCAAAAACAGGACGTGCAGCAACCCTTCCCAGTGAGTCATCTGTTCAGCATTCTCGAGTCTTTGAGACCTCTGCACTCACCAGGGAGCTCTGACATTTACCAATGTTATCTTTCTTATTTCAGTTTTGGCACCTTCTTCCTTTCCTCAGAGACCGGACTGGGCAAAAAACACATGAAATGAGCAGCAGACATCATCTGTCATTTTTCTGAAAGGTTACTGGGCTTGAGTGTGTTGTTTGGCCACAGATGGTGGTAACTTCACCAGAAAAACAAAAAGAGAAACCATACAGTGAAGGAATTGTTAACTGGGCACAGTTTTACATGAGGGGTCCATTTGTTGAAGGGGAAGAGTAATCCTTATTCATCCTGACTCTTGAGATGACTAAACTGTCAAGGAGCAGATCAGAAAATGTTCTGAAATGCTTTTCTTACTTTCGTGTTCTGTGAATCAGCAATAAAGGAGTCACCCCATTGGCAGCATTCCCACCGAGGTCAGTGGAGCCAGGGTTTCACCCCTGGAAGCCCTGCTCCGCAGGAGGGCTCTCCATCAGACTGTGTCCATCCCTTTGCACTTCTGGGAGCAGTTGTGAGTCTACTTAGTGTTTCATAATACAGGAACAAAGGGGTTATTCAATGAAAATGAAGGAGGGGGAGATTTAAAGCAGATGAGTGTAAATACTTGCTGCACAATAATGTCAACACCTGGCTTTTTATTGTCGGTAGATGTCAAAGTACTTTACAAGAGGGGTCAGTACCAGTATCTCTGTTTAACAAGGAGATGAAGACAGATAACACTACCTGTTCAAGGTCACCAGGCAGACAATGCCAGAGGCAGAGTGGAAAATAGCCTCCTGTGCTATGCAGTGGCTTCTGGTTAAAATCAAATTACTTGTATGCTACAGAGCTTATTGCACCAGGTCAGCATGACACCAAGAATTCAGTGGCACGGGCTGTTTGTGTGGGGAAGAAACACGTGGCACTGGGAAAATGTAAAAAAGAATTCAGGCCAGGCAGCAGCTCCTGTAGTTGCAGCGAGCTCTCCTATGCCAGAGAACTGGAGACCCTTTGGCTGTGTGATGTTTCTGATAATGCAGAGCCCAGAGCTGGCTCCTGGCAATCAGAATTTTATTGAGAACCCTGCTGACTGTCCCGAGTACCTGGTGGGCCATGTAGAAAGGGAGCTGTCATTTTGGTGATCTGCCCTGTCCGAGGTGAGCAAAGGTGGTGTCGTCACCAGAGATACACCCACATAAGGGTAAAAAACCTCCCAGTTTTCCTGGAGTTATTCAGGAAGTGACAGTGGACTGAAGCCTACAATAAGCTGTCTTGTGGAGGCTTCAGAGTTTACCCCAAATATCAGGCAAGACTCACGGATCCTCACACCTCCACACCAGGTCTGATGCTTTCCTTTCAGTTGCATTCCAGGAGGCTTCTGCCAAACCTACAGCGAGTGCAGTTGACTCAGCTGAAGATGAGAGGGTTGTCCACCAGACAATGCATCCTCCCCTAGCCATGGATAGTCACACAGTGAGAGTGAAGTATGTTCTCCAGCTGAGCTGTCCCTCCTGTTACCTCTCTTCAAGAAGCATGAACCCCTAGCAGCCCATTAACCCTTCCCAGACTCACATGGGTTTGCACGTGTGCTTTTTAGTGGCACAATTCTTGGCAAGAGATGCAACCTTAATATTGCTGTTGGACCTATGTGCATGTCTGTTGTTCATCATGTGGAAGTTAGCTGGACTACCCTGAAGTGGGGAGAGAGAAACTAATGATTGCCATATTGTTTCCAGCAGCCGTCAAGCAAAAGAAGCTGTTTGAACTTTCCCCCAAAGACGCTTCTGCCTCTTGCAATGATTTAAAAATTGTGGGTTTCTACGCTTTTCAAGGTGATTAATTTTGTCATGGTGCCTTTGCAGCCTTTGCTACCTTCCCCTCCCCAGGGGATCGGGCGAGCAGGGGGAGGGAGGGAGGACATGGAGAAGGAACTTTTCCCAACTAGCTCCATGTGCAGCAGTGAGAGGCGTGATAGCTGCTTCTCTTCCTCTCTCCTCTAGTTTCCAACAAATTCCCATGTGCTTTCAGATATTTCATTATGCTTTGTTTTTAATTGCTCTTCAATGCACATATTGACATGTTTCTTTCTGTCTATTTCTGTCCTCCTTTCCCCAGTAAAATGATCCCACTGGGAAGGCAAAGGTCCAAATAGAAGGTGGAAGGGAGGAAAGCATCTTTCCTCATTCCTGAGGGCAGACTGATTGATCGTGTGTGACTCTGAGGCAAAGCCCCTCTCTGGGGTGGAGATTGTAACCTCGTTCTTAGCATAAGGACGGGCAAGAGATTGGAACTAAGAATGGGGACTGCATTTGGAATATGTGATTAATCACGGTGCTTGTCTGGCCCTCTTCCCAAAAATCAGGAGAGAAATGCTGTAGCGGGCGTTGTTTACATCCGACAGGATATTTCAAGTGCTGTGCTTTGAGAGTAAGGGAAAGACTGTGTCCCACTGCTACTGGCAGCTGGAGCCAACCGTGACCAGAGCGACCTTCTTGATACTGCTTTTGAAATCTGTACCTGGGTGTATCTTGCTCCACAACCTCAAGATGGACAGTAGGAAAAAGTAGGAGAAAAAAGAAAAAAATCCCTCACATTGTTTGGATCGTCAGTTATAAATGAGAGGGAGTGGCAAAGGCCTTCCTTGCCTTCCTCGTTGACAGGGTGATGCCATCGTCTTGATAGAAGAAGGTTATTTTTTGTAGCAACAACAATCAATCACCAGGATAATCCATCAAACCTCTCCAGGGATGTGGCAGAGTCCTCATCACTGGAGGCTTTCAAGATGCAATTGGACAAGGTGCTAGATGTTCTCATCTAGGTTCCCTTTCCCACAAACGATTGGACCAGATGATCTTTTGAGGTCCCTTCCAACCAAGACTGTTCTGTGATTCTCTGATCTTCAACATACTGGCTGGCTGGGCGTGTAATGTTTTCTAATAAGAGGTTCTCAGCCACTATCCTTCAGTTCTTGCCACAAGTGACTCTGTGCTCTTCATGTCATTCCTCCATTACCTAGTTTCTTTAGAATCTTACCTTGCAGCTTTAGGACTAGTTGGGAGTCTGCTTAAAATGATCTACCTGGTTGCTCTCTGCTAGACCTTTCTCTGAGCTAACTCCTCTGATCAAAGATGGGGCTCTGGAGCCTTCAGTGAGTGGAAATCCTGCATTCCTGCGTGAGAACAGGCTGTGTAAACGTGCCTTCTGAAGGACTTCCCCTCTGAGCAGTAGTTTGGCTCAACCTGCCAGATGACTGGAGCTGGCCAAAAGTCAGCGAATACGGAGATCTGAACTGTTCCCCCAGTGCTTCTCTCCTCTGTACCTCAGTGTGACCACATGTAGAATGTGGGGCTGTGGATCACTCTACTGTCTTCAGTCTGGCAATCCAGAGATCCCAGAAGACCTACCACTGTGAACATTTCAGCAAGGGCCTTTGTTCTTTAAGTTGCAGAGGATTTTGAAATCTATCACAGGAGAGAAGTCAGCTGCCTTAGTGGGTTCTCAGATTTTTTGGTATTATTATTTGACTCTGCTCATGTGCATTATAAAGATAAACCAGGTCACGTCACAAACTGGGAATCTAAATGGAGGCAGAGATGGCAGGGAGAGCTGACAAGCATTGTGGGAAGAACCAGATCAAGGGAAAAACTGAACAAAACCAATGGCAACTGTGATATGGTCTGATAGCTCAGGTGGGTGAAGTGTGCGCTTGGAAGGCGTCATGAGTTTCCTTGCTTCACAGGAGACTGTGAAGACATCACTCAAAGCTTCCTCTCCTCCAGGACGCAGTGTCCTCCCTGTTCTACTGGCAGAGCCTTTTCTGCTGTGTGTATTTTTCTTTGGACCAGCTCAGCAAAAATGCTGAAAACTGGCACAGGCAGCTCAGAACAGTAAGAGATCTTGTACCAATTCTTTCTTCCTTCCCAGGTTGTTGAGTCATCCTGGAACTGGAGATTACAGATAAAACTGGCACTTTCTGTCAACGATAATAAAATATATCCACAGCTGAATAACTGCAGTGAATTTGTCCTGGCAGGCCCTGAAACCAACATTTTTAAGGTTCTCTCCAGAGACCCAATTAGCTTGAATACTGGCATAGCTGGCATGATGACCTTGCCTTGCTTGCTTTTAATGAAGGAAGAGCTTGAATGAAAACAATGGATTGGCTCATTCATTTTGGTGGCTATATGGTGCAAACCTCTTTGTCACTTAATAAAATACCCAGAGCTTCTGGGTTTGAGGCCTTATTTATCCCTTCAGGCAACACAGACCTTCAGAAGACTTTCATAAATTCCAGAATGGGTGTTGGAAGAATTACCCTGTTAGAACAAGCTAGGTTCCTAAAACCAGTCCTTAGGATAATTCTTCCCTGAATGCATGCCCAGCAGGAATATCTGCTTTATCAACCATAACTACTCCTGGGATCTTGTGTGAAACAGAATCATTTGCTATTCCACACCCCGTGGTGGACCTGGGCATTTGGTCTTCAGCTGTGTTGTGAGTGCAGACAATGAATTCAGGTTTGGCTTTTGGGGTATGTTTAGGCAAATTTGGGTGATGGTTCACTCCCCAATTCAGATTTGCCCTCTGAGCACATTGCCTGGTTTTGCAGAGAAACTGCTAAGATGGGCACAAGAAACAGGCTCAGTTATGGTCCTCTTGGAAGGTCAAGACTCAAAGACTCTTTAGAAGAGAACTGAATTCTTTCAGTCAGGACAGATCTAGCATAGGCAAGAGGGTCAACAGATGTCCTGAAACTGGCTGTTCCTTAGCCTAAGATGGGTGATTTCAGCCTGAACTGGAGCAGTGTGAACAGAAGGATGTGTGTGTGCCATGTGCAGAAGACTATTCTGCAGTCCTTCTCTACAGAGTCAACAATCAACGTGTTCGCTGATGCTGTGAAGTGATTGCCACTTCAGAGGTCATCCATTCTCCTCAGGGAATGTCTTTATAGCCTTACGTGCCTCTGAGAGTAGAAAGAGTGACCATTCTGCTTTCATAGGTCAGGAAGAGTATAGTGCAGAGTCATGGACAGATGATCTCTTTGAGAACAGCCCTGCTGGCTGAGGAAGTGCCACGTATTTAGCTCTTTTGAGGGAGGAATCATTTGAGTTCCCTTCTGAGTACTGTAAACAACCATGGTTTGATGTAACCTCACTGAGTCAATCCCATGTAACTACAACGGATGCTGCACTCTAAAATCAATAAGGCTCCTTGTAGCATTTTACTGCTTCACACTGTGGGCAGGTTGCTTCCTGGCAAATATCCCTGAGCAAGCTTTGAACAGATGCAGCTCTGCTGCCGTCTCTCCTTTGGGCACCAGTGGGGCCACTTGTCGAGGGAGCCTGTGGCTCTCAACAGGAATCCCTATCGCAGTTGTAGGGCTCTCCTGGCACTGCAGAATGCCTGACTCCTGTCTGGAATAGCACATCATCACGAGCTCATCTGAAGCACTTTCAGGTTGTCCTTTCTTCCAGCAGAAGGTTGGATTAGGTGACCTCCAGGGGTTTCTCCTGACCTATGTTTTACTGTGATTCCAGGAGTGGATGGCAGGCAGCTCAGGACCTTTGTGCCACAGGGTTTTATTTCTACCTAAATGACCAGGCACATTGTGTGGGTACCCAAAGGCCCTGGTAGGCAAGCTCTGGAAGTGATCTGAGCTTTTATTGTCCTCAGCTCTCAGCACGTGTCCCTGACAGAAGATATCGTGCTTGTAGCAGCAGAAGGGAAGGTGTGAACTGGAGCAGCTGAGGATGCACAAATTGTTTGTTCTTACAAGCTGTGTGTCACGGGCCAGTCATGTTTCAAACCATGGCAGCCAATTGCTCAGATAATGGGAGACAGATCTCCAACTTTACGCAGCCAAGCTTGGAAAATGAAGCCAAAGTGACTTGAGCTGACTCGAGCGTGGAGAAGGGGTGCTGCAGTCCTCCATGCTGGCTGAATGCTAAACAGAGCACGACGTGGCCCAGAACCCAAGTGCTTATGCTCCAACCTCCGAATATTAGCTTCGAATTGGCTTTGATTTTTATTGCATATTTGTCCACAGCAGCTGTCAGAAAGTTTAAATGCAAGAATTACTGCCGCAATAAATATAGCCTTCCAACCCCTTGCTCTGGTTCTACCCATGGGGAGTTTATGTAACATTCTGACTGGTACAGAAAATATGCAGCGAGAACATTCTGCTTCCTGGAGATTTCAGCTTGGTTTGACAGCTCAGTGCTGACTCACTGTCAGGACCTGGCCTTATACCTTGGTGTTGCTCTGTAGTAAAGCAGGGAGGACTCCTGCCTGGGAAGTCCAGCCATCGATGTGGCCACAAATGGATGTGAAACCAGACTGTTACCATCCTAGGTGACCTTCTTCCTTGGCAGCACACATGCCATGGCATTCAGACAGAGGCCAGCTTACAGCAAAGGCTGCTTTCCTGTGCCAGTAGGTGAAGAAGCAGAAAAGACCCCAAAGTGAGCTCAGAATGCTATAGTGAGATGAAGATTTCTTTTTGTGCTATTTTTATCCAATACTCTTACTTTATCTAGTTTCCTTACATAACTTTTGGAGTTACAGCTGAATAAACTTCAAGGGAAGAGAAATTTTTATAACAGAGCCATAACTTTCTCCAGATTGATTGTCTGAAATCATCCCCAAAAGCATGTGTGCACTGTAGGTCCTTTGTCAAAGAAAGGGTAGAAAGAGATCCAAGCCCCATAACAGCTGAGTGTGTCCCTCATTCGGGAGATGGCAAGAAAAAATTACTTTGTTTGGGCTGTTTCTGGCAAGAAATTTCAGTTTATTAATAGTGATAGAGCAGTTTCCAGATGGGCCCACATCTCCTTGAGCTCTGGCGCATGAGCAGCCAGCAGAGGAGCACTGTGGCTCCATCTGCTTCCCCTCCAGTCAGTTCTAGCTCTGGCTGTGGGAAGAAGGAAGATCTGGTTCTACTGCCTGCCCCAAGCTGATGGCTGACCAAGGGAGCTGCCTTCTCTGCCTGTGCCTGGAGCAGCCCGTTGGTATTGTGAGGGTCAGAGGGCAGCTGAAGTTGACTGTGTTCTGGCTCTTTGCTCTTCAGGGGCTGTGTGAGGCAGATCACGAGTTAGCAGAACATTGAGGATTTTCTAATGCTCTCTAGGGACCAGGTGGGTCCCTGGCTGCTGCAGGACATGGCCTGTGAAAGGCTACCTTTGCTTTTCCCAATTCCCTTCTCGTGTTTACATCTGCAGGCAGAAAATCACCAGAATCCAGGCCAGATGTCTTCTCCAGCCCCTCCCTGCATCTAAATGGGAAATGTTCGCTGCAGCATCCTAGAAAAGCCAATCTGCTGAACAGCCAAGCATGAGGGATGGGCAAAACAAGGGCTGGAAGAAATGTGAACCAAACGAAACCAAACCAGACTTTAAAAAGGAAAACAATGTCTGGAAAGGCAGCGCACCTGCACCCTGCAACTCTTATTCTTTGCAAAGTGGAGGCGATGGTATTTGCAAGAAATTTCGTTGGTCAACCTTTTTGAAAATAAAATCAAATTGAGAAAAAGTCATGAACAAAAATATAATGCAAAATCAGAAGACTCGTGAATTAGAGTGTTTTCTAGCTGCCTCTCTTCTCCCCCACATGTAGGCTATGCTTGGATGGTACTTTAGGAGCTGCCTTGGCTAACGTGCTTGAATAACTAATGGCCAGGTCTAAATCCCAGTGAATCCAGCAGGAGATTTTCTACTGGCTTCTTTAGACTTCGGACGACTCTTAACTATGTCGACAAAGTAACAGGCAAGAGTGATCAACATTTGCCCCTTCTTTGGACATGCATGGGGCCGGAGGGGCTGTGGTGATGTGTTTGTTCCTGGGCTGACTCTGGCACCCTATAAGGGAAGCTCAGACCATCAGAACGCGGTGCGGCAACGCTTGAGATCTTGGACGTGGAATTGTTTATCAAACAGTGACAGACTGCAGCACATCTCTTTTTGGAATGATAAGGAAAGGTTTATGCAAGCACACATCTGCTCTTGGCTGGGTACAAAGCGTGTTAATAATGTCATGTTCCTGATGAGCCATAAATTTCTCTGAAGCACTTGCTGAAATAGGAGCGCCTGTGGTGACTGATTTCTGCTGCACAGCTTGTATTGTTTCCACTGCTTCAATCTTGGTGTGCAGCAATGAAATATAACCCTGGAGAATTGCTGGCCCTTCGGACATTCTGTCCAAATGTGCTCTATCATTTGTTGAAGCTCACCTGGTACAGCTACTGTTTATTCTAACTTTGATCTTTGGCATCTAAAGAAAGTCCCCAAAGAGTCTTCTTTCTGGGTGGGAAATGCAGCACAAGCAGAAGCTGCTGCCACCTGAGGAGGGGAAAATGAGGGACTAGGACCCTGTGAACTCACATGTTGTATGTCAGTACCTTTATTCTTGTGAAAGGCTCAGGAAACAGCCAGTGGTATGTGCAACCTTTTCAGCATTTGAAAGGAAAACTTAGAGGTCCTCTGTATGAATTAGAGCAGTCAGAGTGAAACTATCAGCTACATCTGAGAACGAATGGAGGATCAGAGAGTCTCCCCCCACAGCTCCTGTGCAGCAGTGCTGTATATTATTTTAAAAGACCCTTATGCAAGAATTATGTTGTGTTCTGAAAGAGGAGATTGTTTTACTTACTTGATGTGGGAAGGTCCTCAAATTACAGCCCTTCCTGCTTATACTGTTACATTCTAGGGTTCATCCTGCTGCAGTTACCCTATGCAGTATGGGAAGCAGGATCCATGAAAGATAAATCCACAGCCAAAGCCTGTTGCTACAACAGAAGTGTTTTGCCAGCGAGCCTGAGCTATTTCAGCCTCCTCATTACAGCTGATTGCGCTCTGGAAAAAAGTGTGAGATAGGTCAGAGTGTCCTGGAGCACAAAGGTGCTGGTCCAGCAGGTCCAGCTCTGGAGAATGGAGGTCATGGTGACAGGGGATGGCTCCCATCTACCACTGGACAAAATGTTCCTGTCTGCATTCTGCCTAGAAGACTGAGTTTTGGCTTGTTCCTCCATCACAAAGTCATCTACTTTCCATGGGGATGAAAGGGAGGGTCCAGTTTTAGCCAGGAAGTAGAATGACCCCAACCAAAACTGTGACTGTAATCTCAGCCAAGATGAAACATTTGTGTCCTGAAATTCCCATTCATAGGTCTAGTCCGAGCTGCATGTCTTTATTCCCACCAGTGGCCAGGTTTCCGAGGTGAACTCCCAGTCATTCATGTTGCTGGTGCATCACCCTTCCCACTGGAAGGGGAGACCATGGCATGTCATGGGAAATGTCATCCACCAAACACCTCATCCATTAAGAAAATAGGAGTGTGATGCAATTGCATCTCCCACAAGGCATGAATGACACTTAGGCTTTGAAGCAGTTTAATTTTGCCTCAAAATTTTGTTATTTTGGGAAGGAGGAGTTTCTAACCCACTTTCTAACTTACTGTAATTGAACTCTGAGGTTCATGATCTCAGCAAGGAATGGGGGATGTTCACACAGGTATAACATCTCAGCTCTCTGGTTGACCAAGAAATAACAGATAAAAATTATTTATAAGGAACCTAGATGAGAGCAGTCTTGAAGCATTTCATGCCTTTCATTCAAGGTCATGACTTTGCAAATCTCCTGGGATAGTCTGTTTGCAAAGAGCACAAAGAGAACCTGGTGGTCTTTGAGTGAGGAGCAGAGGAGGTGGTGCTTCAAGTCTCAGGTCTGGTTTGAAGTTGGCTGAAGGCATCCTTCAGTGGACACAGGCTTTGCACACCTGCTCTGACAAAGGCTGGAGGCTGCTTTGCTGCACAAACAGAAAGTTTGGCTTTGTGTAGAAGTTCAACCACAGTAATGCAGAATCAAACCTTTTGAAGCAGCCAACCCCAGTCAAAGATGCAGCTCTTAGGCCTGGTTGCAGATGCTGAGAAGGGGCATGTGCCTAAAGCCTGTCACCCTCTGGCTTTGGCTGCAGAGCTGTTTCTTTGCTGGCTATATGGCATTTCTCAGCCTGCGCTCCGGGCAGGCCATGCTATATTTAAATATTTTCTCTGGTGAAGGACTGAAGGGCCTCCAGATTTCTAACTTCCTAAGAGCTATTCTGCAGATTCCTTCCTCTTTTTTTTTTTTGTTTTGTTTTGTTTTTCTTTAAAGGAAACTCTCAGTCTTCTTAGGAAATAATCCTTTGTTTATGTCATGAAAAAACCTGTGCTCTCCTGGCCAGGAGCATGGAAGAGCCAATAGGAAGAAGTGCAGCTTGTGCATTTAGATACAACCAAGCATGTCTTAAATAAACACTTGTTTATTTTTCTACTTTTCTGTTGAATTGCATCGTTGCCAGCATAGAAGGTAAAAGTATCCAGTTCAAAGAAGGCTACTGTAAGTGTAGGCTGACATCCTGTCGTAAATATAGAACTGGCCTCATGACAATGCCCTGCTTGGAAACAATGGGAGCAAGGCTGGGAGAAAGAAATTTGTGAATTAACACAGCGGAGGCAAATGATTAACAACTGGTGGGGGAAAGGTGCTGTGGGCAAGGCTGCCTGCTCACAGGGGTGCTTCTGAGTTGGCCTTTGCCCTCTTCACAGAGACGTGCGATGTCTCTGCCTTGTTTGCAGTGCTGTCGGTGATGCCACCCTGGGGATGCCAAGGATATGGGAGACCCTTCTGTGCCAAACTGCAGACAGATTTCCCTCTCCCTTTACTCAGGCTGGGGCAGAGCAGTAGCTTTCATCTGCTCTTTCCTCCATCCTGCCTTGCCAACACTCAGCCCTGGACAAAGCCCCCGTGGGCCGATAGCCGTTCTCCATCACGGACAGTGGAGACCTGTTTCCTCAAGCAGGATGAGAGCCCCGGGCACTGCCAAGACAGACACGAAAAGGTTCATCTCAATCAGGCTTTGCCGTGAGGAAATGGAGTTCCAGGCTGATAGGAACCTTAGTGATACTTTTTGTGATACCTGAGAAAGCCTGTTAGGACTTAGTAAGAATCAGTCCATGGCCATCAGTTTTTCTGGGCTTTGGTTGGGCTCCTGGCAGAAGTCAGCAGCTCCTGTCCCCAGCAAGGAGGAGCAGACTGGGAGAAGACAGCAGCCACTTGCATCTAAAGCTGGTCTTCACATTTCTCTTTCTGTGCAGCACAGGGTGTGCCCCATTTGACCTAAATATTTGCGAAGTTACATCCTTGGGACAGGCTGACAAAAGGTTATAAACTCATTTGTTTTCATCTTTTCCTAAGGCGGGCAGGCTGCAGTGAGGCATGACATCTGCCTCACATGGGGTCCCTCACACCTTCCTCTGACGCATCTGGTGCTGGCCACCATCTGAGACAGGATATTGGGCTAGATGGGCTGTGGACCTGATCCACTCTGACAATTCCTGCTTCCTTACCCCAGGAGGCTACGGCTGCTGCCGCCTTGCCACCTTCTGTAGGCATGAACCTGTGGGCTCTGTAGGTACCATTTGGGATAAGAAGCAAATAGTGTCACAGGAGACGAGGCATCAGTTCTGTGTAAGAGGGGCTCTGTACACTCCTGGGTTTGATCCTCAGCTTAGTGAACCTCTGTGAATCAGCACAGAGCCGTGGGGGTCGGGATTTTCCCACTGACGTCAATGCCATTAGGTTGCTTTGTACCTGAACCATCGGTTGGAGGAAGATGGGAAAGAGTAAGTTTTGAATGTCAGTGGAAGGAAACGAAGCCGTTTAATCCCCGAGGTGAAGCGTGTGTACATAGTAACACCAGTTTCTACCAGCACTCTTTAACAACGGCTGCATTTAATTATGGTCGTGGCCCTGTTATTTCTTTTAGGAACAGCAAGGAGTGAGGTGCACTCTCTGTGCTTAAGCATAAGACAGAATGAAGAGCTTTTTCCATTCCACTCTTTACTTTAACATTCATCAATTCCCCAGCCCCTTCAAGAGCCTTTTCTAATGTGGATGCCAGCTGTGCCCACATCTGGGCTCCCCTGGGTGTGAGGCTGGTCCTGGCTGTGCAAAGAAGCTTGTGATGTGGCAGTGCCAGGTGCCACACGAGGAAGATCACTGTGTCTGAAGCCAGCTCTACATTACAAACGCATGGGCTTGGGCAGGGAACAGCAAGTGTCTTGTCTGCCACAGGGTATTTTAGCTGTTAGGCTGAGGGACCTTCGTGCTCGGCTATAATCGTGCACCACTCCCTAGCATACTTAAAGAGCTCCCTCATGCTGCCCTATGAAGTGATCTGTCTTCTCAAAAAGCTGAGCAAATCTACAGCCAAAGGTTTCAGAGTCAGTGCACAGTTTCCATTAAACATCCTGGCTGTGCTGGACTTCCAAGTCCCTGCTCTGAAACGTCACGTTCCGTCCCCCTGGCTTTATGGTGTCAGTGGGCAGAGCTTTGGGGGGACGCTGAGGTGCATGTCTACAGACCTGGCAGGTGGAAGAAAGACATCCCAAAGTATTCTTGGGAGTGACAGGTGAGTTACTGCAGCAGTTGGTGCAGCCAGCAGCAGAAGCACTGTGCAGGGTAGGAGGCTGGTGGTGCCTGTCCTGAAGCTGGTGATTTGCAGTGTAACCAGCAGCGCTGCGAGCCTGATCCCACTGCTGGTGTATGCTCTCTTATCAGAGCATCTCACATGTTTTCCATCAGCTGATCCTTAACCCCTTGCAGATACAGGCCAACCCTGCATTGGAACCAAAACCAGATCAGAAATAAACTCTTCCTCTTCTTTCTTTGGAGGCTTTTTGCAGTGAGTGCTCCCCACGCCACTAAAAAACATCTGGAAGTTATTTAGAAAGAAGCAACAACCAACAACCCCATCATCTCACCCCGGGGATATTTAGCAAGAGAAAGACAAAGTATCTGTGGAACAAAGTGATTTGAAAAACTCTGTAGGAGAGGTTCAGAGTCCCAAATTAAAGGTGATTTTCTTTGAGGATGGAGTAAGTGATTCAGTGACATAGGTGCTGGTGGAAAACACGAGCAGGTCTTCTGGAGCAGGCCAGACAAGGGTGTTCAGGTGCCTGCATATTCCAATGTCCCTAAGCAGGTCAAAGAGAGTTGATTGCTTGATGGGTGTAGAAGCCTTTCCTTATCTAACTTATAACCACTTACTGAAAAACTACATGGAGATAAGTTCTCTGAGTTCTTGCCCAAGTGCTTGACCACTCTCAGGGAAAAAATCTTTTTCCTTGTAGCTCATTTGAATCTCCCTTGCTGTGATTTGTCCTTTCTCTGTGCATCGTTGAGAGGCTGGGTTTCATCTCTTCTGTTACCAGTTATGTACTGGAAGCTGTGATTCCCCGTTGCTGTCTCTGTCCCAGCCTGAACAAGCCCAGTTCCCTCCTCTCAGGCCATGTGCTTTGCCCCGGAGATGATCACGCAGTTGCTGGTGCAGCCCAGTACAGGGTTGGACTTTGTCCCTAGAAGGGCACGTTGCTGACTGAGACTCTGCTTGTAGCAGTGTGATAAATACCCTGCTCTGCCACTGGCAGGCAGAGCTCCAGAATGTCCCTGACTGACCTCTCGTGAGTCTGTAGGCAACAGGGCCAGATAAGGACTTGAGCAATCCTGTAGAGCTTCCAATTTTTGTACAGTTCCACCTTACATCCAGTTTCTGATTGACTCTGTCCATCAAAGCCTTGCTTTAAGAGTTTCTAAGTTCCAAAGCAGAAATGTATCTGCACTGTGAAATTACTTTGCTGGGATCTTCTTTTCCCTGAACATTGGTTCAGGTCTTTGGGCAGTACAAAGATCTGGGAAAAGTTTCAAGAGAAACAGTGCCCTTCATGTGTAGTCTTACTTCACTGATCTAGGAAGACATTTTTCTTGGCCACTTTGATTCCTACTACTCACTCTAGTTGCAAATGGATAAACAGAATGCAGCTAGAGCAAGAATGCAGAGGCTGGAGAAGTTCCACCTTAAACAACTGCGTATTGGTAACACCTTGAAAAAGATATTATTGTTTTTTGGGGTAGGGGCATGTAAAGCTGGATTGCTAGGAGGAAAAGAAGTCACTGGGGACAGCCAAAGCTGTATTGTTATGTTGTGAAACTACAGCCAGATCCACAGCACCAGAGCAACTCCACTGACTAACTGCAGACTATGCAGGGGTCCAACAATGTGGGGAGGGGAGAAGAACTGGTAGATATTTTCCCTGTGTTTAGGAGTGTCCATTTTTGGTTTATCTCAAGGCCATTCACATCATTCTTTATTCTTCTGCCCGGCTGCTCTGTACTCATTCCTATGCCTGGGATACACAAGACTCTTCCTTTGCTCTCTGGCCTCAGCCCTGTGCATGCTTCCAGCTGTGCTCTACTACTACATCTGGTGGTGCTGCAAATGGAAGTCCCACCACCCATCCCCACCAACACCGTGGAGCCCATGGTCCCATCAGGGCCATGCTGTGACCTTAGATCACCTCTGCCAGCAGGAGGGTGAGGTTGTGTGTAGGAGCCAACCAGGTGGCTCTCGGCCTAAGCCCTGAACTTTTGCACCATGCTAAGGGAAAGGTGGATAATCTGGGGCTTGTGGGAAGCCTGAGAATACAGCAGCATTCCTGTATCCAGACTAGGTGGGGCAGCGACAAGGGGATATTAGCTCTCCCTAGCAGTCAGTGTCTGAAACTTCCTTGTATTGTTTGTCCAATGCTAAGAGTTTCCCCCCAATGCTAAAAATAGCTTTTTGTTTGGAAGTTCACTTTGCATTCAAGCTTCCTCTCTTGGTTTTCTCAAGAGGTTCCTTGATATCTTTAAATTTGCTTTAACCACAGGAACAAAAGGCAGTAAAAGTCTCCCTGCATGAAGATAGGGAGGTTTTCACCTCAGAAAGAGAGAGGGGGAGGCACTAAGTGCAGGTTTGACTGGTGAGAGCAAGCATCTTATTCAGCCTTTATTCCGTTTACCCAGTAAGAGCAGAAAGGGAATGCATTGTCCTCCTGGGATCCCAGGGAATAGTTGGCAGGGATACCACACAGCAAAAAAATGTTGCTCTCAAAAATACTTGAGCAACCACCAAGCAGCAGCAATCACTATGCCTTGTAGCTCTAGCCCTTGGCAGCTGTTATCTGGACCAGATGTTGTCATAAGGAAAAGGGAGATGCTGTTTTCTGGGACAGAGGGATATTTTTTTTGTGTGTGACATTATTGCTCGATTGATTTCTCTGAAAAATAATGCATTGTAGAATGTTAATAAATAGCTGTTTATTTTGACAGCAGTGTCAAGAGCATGCTAATGTGTTATTGTTTGTACTGTGGACACTTAAGACATATAAAGGGAGTTTGTGTTGCTGGTTCCAGGGAAGCAGGAGGGTTTTGCTAGCCGTGGAGCCAGTCCAGAGAATGTGCATTACATATGGGTGTTTATATCTCGCTCTGTCTGTAAGAGTTCATTTGGTTGATGAAAGATTGTTTGCTAGCACTCTTGGAGCTGGCAAGATGGTATTTATACCACTGTCAATTCTGATAAATGTTTCAGATGTTACAAAAGCTCTTAGCTTAGATCAGAAAAAAAAAAAAAAAGAGTAAATAAATTTCTTCTGAATTTCTGTTTAAAAATGATCTGCCTTTCAGGCCTTTGAATCTGGACTGATCTACTTGGTTTTTGTTGCAGTGAATCTGAATTGAAGCCAAGCAGTTCTGCAGCAGATGCCAGTCTAACCACAGCAGCCTGGAGCTTAATGTGCCATGGAAAACCAGACAGCACACCAGGTAAGGCAGCTCATGCAGCACTTGCCATTGGTATACAGCAATGTAGATGTGTCTCATAACTCGTGCTTCCTGCAGGTAGATCCTGGGTGTAAGTGTAAAATGACAGGGCTAGAAAAGCCCCCCTGAAGAGTCACCCTCCTTCTCTCAGCTGTGGAGCTAGAGCAGCTCTGCCCACGTCAGACCTGGTTCACAGCTGGTGATGGAGACACTGCAGCCTGCCCAGGCTGTCTGATGCAATCCTGTGCTATCTTCACTGCTTAGAAAGTTTCCTCTGAGGTATAATCAGAGCCTTTCAGTCTTCAGTTTACTTCTTAGCAAAACCACAGTGGATGTGATGCTGCTGCAGTGTGGACACTCGGGTGTTTGGGAAATATTACTCCTCCTCTCCCTACCTTTAGCTAGGAAATGGAGCAGTGCAATCACTCCTAGGGTGCAACACTATTTCAGTATCTATAACATATACAGGAAGGGAAATCAGGTCAGTGAAACAGAGCCCTTTATTCATACCAAAGAAAAGCCCTGCAGACATGTGAATGCCAGTTCCTCAGTGAAGGAACAGATTCTCACATCGCCACTCCTGCTAGAGCAAGTGCACAGTGCGTGGTGGAATCATCTTCACCTCCGAGGATACACCCCAAGGATGCCCTGCCTTACAGCACGAGGAAAGGTTGCAGCTCTTTGCCTTGGTGACATTGAAACAATACTTCCTCTGGAAAGGTCATGGCACTGAGTCACGCAGCAAGCCTTATCAACAAGTAGGCATATTATATATGAAATGTTAGCGCTCGTACGTGTGAGAATGTTTCTTAAGACAGCATCTGAATTTATATAGTGTTAGTAATAGGTGGATACGTTTCCTGCTAGCAACAACTGTAATAAAATCAAATCGTAACTGAAACTAAATGCTAAATTGAATCATAAAAATAAAATAAAGATGAAGTGCTGGTAGAGTCCCATCTAAATCGGAGTCAATTAAAGAAGCCGTTGAGGCCAAAATTGCACGTGAAGCAATTGTGAAGGACGGGCCCGCGATGTCGTCTCCGAGTCAACATTCAGATGAGTTACTGGCCCATGGAGGGAATGAATTCCCCTTGAATTCACACAAAGGAACAGCCTTTTGAGCTGGTGTTTCTGAATTATTCAGCCTGTCCACATACACAGTCTCAGGTTAGCTGGGGCTGTGCAGGGCTGTGGACAGGGAGGGTGTGCAGCGGTGCCTGCTGAGAGCTCTCAAGCCCTTTCAGAGCTGGGTGCTCTGCTCACTTCCAGGGCAAAGCTCAGCACAGCAGAGTGCTGAGAGCAAATGATCTTTAGTCCACCTGGCACATAGGGCTTAGGGCTGGGGTGTCTTTGCACTGGGTGCTCTTCCCACTGAGCAGGTTTTTGCCTGGGCTTCTACCAAGTGCCTTGAAATGAGAGATCTCTGGCTTCCACTAGAGCAGTGTCTTAGTGAATCAATGTTTAAAAACATTAATTTTTATTCAGGTGGGAATCTGCCAAGATTTTTTTCTTTATGCTCTTATTTGGCATTGTCCTGCAGTTGTAATTAGGTAAAATGTCTGGTCAGGAATTTTCTGGCTGGGTTTTTGTAATCAGAAAATGGTAATCTAGGCTAACCTGCCTGTGTTTGCATGTACGAAGGTCAGTTCAGTAAATCTCCCAGTCCTGAAAACATTTCCAAGTGGTTTCAAAAATGGCAAGCATGAGATCTGGATGGTTTTTTACAGTTTTATCTTGCTTTGCTGTTGTCTGTAGCATTAAAACCAGAATAAGCATTTCAGTTGATCCGTGCCATTTCCCCTCCTGAGATGATCCCTTTGCAAGGATTTTGAAGCTCTGATTTTCCATTCCATCCCAGGGCAGTAAAGCTCTCCCCTGACTCTGGTCTTATGTGAATACAAAGATTTACTGGGGCTTTCTGACAACTCAATCTGAGTTCCAGTTAGGTGGAGGAAGACTTCACTGTAGGGACGTCTCAGCTGGCTGCATTGCCATTTTCCACTGTATTTTTCCTTCCTTTCTGGTTGTCAGACTCACAGCAGTTCTGCACGCATACAGATATTTTTTACCCCTGGAATAGAGCAGTGGCCTCTCTTCCTGGTAGAAAACCCGCCCTTTTCCTTTTAGCCAGGCTCTTTGTCATGAAGCTTAAAACTGGTTTTGATGGACCTAATCTGGTGGGAAGCCATGGGAGCAAACCCAGGAAAAAATAAAGCTAAGATGTAATGTACTGGGATATTCTGGCTTTACTAGTCCCATGAAATCTTCAGCAGAGAACAGAAACAAGTACATAGAAAATAGCAGTGCACTCATAAATAACCATGGAGTTTGGCGGGACGGGGTAGAAGGGAAGCAAAAGGAGGAGGGAGATGAAACATCCACGAAAAAGACTTTGCTACCCTAGCCATGTTT
Organism: Chloroceryle aenea; assembly: GCA_013399075.1. Taxonomy (NCBI): domain Eukaryota; kingdom Metazoa; phylum Chordata; class Aves; order Coraciiformes; family Cerylidae; genus Chloroceryle; species Chloroceryle aenea. The sequence goes on along the minus strand of VWZY01004498.1, from coordinate 203,132 downwards.
GAATTAAACCAGACATTTCCTTGGAGGCAGAGGTTTTCCAGAGAGCCACAACTCCTCTGTGTAACCTGAGTGACAGAAGCCAGTCGAAGTGACTGTTTCCTCTGTGGACTGTTTCCTCTTTCTGTAAATCCCAGGCATGTTCTTCCCTGCTCTGTGTGCCAGCACATGCTAACGATTAGAGCAGTGGACAATACAAAGGCTTTCTGGGCAGAAATCCCTCCCAGTCTCCACGGGGCCCGGGTGCCGGTGCAGCTCGCCCAGCAGCTCCGTGTGCGCGTTCAGGCCCAACTCGAGAGGAGAAACATCACTGCTGGACTCATACCCTGCAAAGGGAATTCAGCCTTGGGAGCTTTCTGGGTTGGATCTGTACCCTGTCGACGTCGGTGGCCACGAGGTCAAACGCGTCTGCGTGCGCTGGTGCCCGTGCCAGGGGCCCAGAGCTCTCTGCAGAGCGGGGAGGACACTGCTGCGTTACCCAGCAGCGCTCAGGATTCAGGTCAAACAGGCCATCCCAGGGAAGAAAGATGAACTTGCATTTTTCTCCAGTGATGATGGTGATGTCATGGTATGGTAAACAAAGTATTTCATCTTTTCTCCTTTTCTTCTCTCAGTTCCAGGAGCTAGTCAGGGTTTTCTGCCAGAAAGCTGACTTTTCTCCTGGCTGAGGCTTGAGGGCCCATCAGTGCTGAAACATCACTGGAATGTTCTGTCCTGCAGACACGAGGGAACAAAAACCTCTCTGGAGGAGGAAACACTAGCCCGAGAGCTACAGGCTTTGTTTCTGTACCTGTCACAGTTATTTATTATTTCAGGCAACTTCTGAATTTATATAGTGCTCCTGAAAAGTGGTGCTGAGCCCTGAATAAGTAGATGAACAGACTCTCAGCACCTCACTGTTCATTTTGGCCAGAAAATGGAAAGCACTGTGCTGGAGCAGAAGGTACAGCATCTGAAATTACTGGGTCATGTAGCAACAGCTAGTGGTGCTTTTAACTCCTGCTGGTACAACTTTGAAAGCAGCTGTTTAGGGGGCTTGAATAAAAAAGGCAGTTTGTTTGCAATTAGTTTTTGTCAACTTTGCCAAAATGCCTTGTCCAAACAAAACCATGTGCGAGTGTAGACGCACACACAGTGCACGTACACACGTACACACACGGTCACACACACGCAGGTTCTGGCACAAGCCCACTCCAACATGCAGTTCTTCCCTTCAGTTTGGTACAACACTGTTACTCCCCGAGCAGCGTGCTCGGGTTTGGGTACCATGGTTCTTCTCTCTCCTGTCACTGCTTTCCCCTCACAAGCTGTATTTTCAGAGTACTTTTCCCACCAGTGACACAAATGTAAGAAGGGTTGGGATGAGGTCCAGCTTGGTGACCTCTGCTCCGGCCGCACACCCTCTCCTGGCTGTGCTCCTTCACTTCTTCCACCTCCTCTCTCTCCACCTGCTGCTGCTGCTGCTGCTTTGGGATGAAGTGACTCAGCAGAGCACGGCAGAGAGCAAAGCTGACTCAGAAGCAGCCGTCAGCACTCAGGAAAGGGCTCAGACTTCTTGGAACTTCCATGTGGTATCCTCTAACTACGCCTAACATGGCCTTGAGTCTGCCTCCTGGTCTTGTGGATGCTGTGTGGCACTAGGCTCAGTGAAGCAGGAGGCTCAGGACAGCCCCTGAGTTAGCTGTGGGTCAGATATGTGTACAAAGAATGGATGTGGACTGTGGAACTTCTGCACTGCAGGGTTGTGGAGGTCTCCAGGCCCATACACCCTCTGGGAAATTTTTCCAGTGTGGGTCTCCATCCCATCTACAGAGCCAGCCTTTCTCTGTCTTGCCAGCAGTTCCCAGCTACAGGGGGGCATTCGGAAGCAGGGGTCAGGCACAGAAATGCTGGTGCCATGGTGCTTCTTAAGAGGCTGTGAGGCGCAGGAGGAATACAGGAGTTGCTGAGGAATGAATCCCAAATACGTGCACGTTTCCTCCCTGTGTTTGCTGGCGGCTGTGGATGTGCTGCTATCCATCAGGGAGGTGTGAGAATACCAGAAACCAGCCCCTCTTCTGAGTCACTTGAGATGGAGAATCTTGTTTTCATAAAATTCTCTGAAACTGGCCCCTGACAAGTGCAGTATGGCCAAGAATACGGTGTCTACTTGCACATCTTCACGTCTTCTGCTTCTGAATGTGAAACAGGCGTGTTAAAGAGGGGGGTTTGGTCAAAACCCCTGTGTGTTTGGGCTAAGGGTGGAGAGGCTGAAGCTGATTATACCTCACAGGATTTTTTCATGCTATATAGCTGCAAAGTAGCAAAAAGAAATACATTTCTCTGTCAAGTATACACGACAGCACTAATTCATCCTTGAGTACCTCCTCAGCCTTGAGCTGTGTCAGCAGCTGGATTTTTCCTGTCATATTGAGACCTGCTCCAAACATACAGCTTTGATAGAAGAAGTTCATTTCTCTTGCTGTCCTGCAGCTAGACGAGTGATTTGTCCACCTCCTCCTTCCCCGTGGTAGGACCTAACTCCCTTCAGGCCTTTGGCATTGCCCAGCCCGCCATGTGCGGGGTTTTTCCTGCTGCCTGCTCTGTCTGGCAGGGGTGGGGGGCAGCAGATGGTGCTGTCGGACCATCGCTGGGTTTCTCCTGACCGTGCGAGCGACAGGCAGTGTTGGGGAGAAATGCAGGACTGGGGAGAACTGTGCTCTGGGGCACACTGTGCTGTGGTTTATTTTGGAGGAGGCTGTTGCAAACAGCAAAGTCATTTCTTCTCTTAATCTCAGTGGCTGAATAACCAGGTCAGGGGCAGAGTTGCTCCCTGGGAAATATGGTTTTGCCCTGATGTTTCCAGAAAGCACTGACAGCCGGCGCACGGGCTGCGAGCCTCTCCCCTCGAGGATTTGTGTGTACTGCATGAGATAAATGTCACCAGATCTACAGGGCCCACTCTGCTGAACAGCAACAGTCTCTTGGACCACGGAAGAAGCTGTGTGGTTAGGAAAGGAGAGCTGTTTTCTTGGAATAATGTCATATTAAACTAACCTTTCCCTTTCAATAATATTTAATTATGTAACAGAAAACTAAAGTAGAAAAGTCAAGGGGAGTGAGAAAAACCTCTAGAAGATATTTTGAGTGGGCCTTTCAAGTTGAAGCTGAAATGGGGCCAGGGTGGGAAGTCCAAAAAACTCAGTTTGAAAAAAACACCTGGAATTTATTAATCAAAGCAATTTTTTTTTTTTTTAAAAACATAGTTTCAAACATTAATCTGTACTGAATAAGATCCTCTCAGTCATCCAAAAGCATGAAATGAACCCTGTGATGCTATTTGAAATATGTAGGTGGCATGTGTAGGTGCTTCTATTTACCTTCCTACTCTAGTGAGTTTATAAAACAGTTGAGAGGTGTGCTAGCAATAATGAGATGAAGCATGGTCTATGGCTAAAAAAATAGAAATTATTGTTTGTTTTGTTTTGTTTTGTTTTTTTAAAAAAGCTACGTAAGCAAAGGAATGGGTCCCTGTTGAAAACTGATGGAAGCTCCATCATTTGGATCATTTGAAACCGGGCTGCACACTTCAGTAAAAAATACACCAAGGGAAACAGCTGTAGGTTTGTTCCTCCAGGGAGGGGCAAGACGGCCTAATATATCTTCTTAATTTCATTTCTAATTTCTATGCTTCAAATCATGTAGACAAACCTTGAAATATAACCTGCAGTCTGCTAATTCCTTCCTTGCTTCCTGTCTAGAGAGACATGTTGAGTTGAAGGCAGTTGCCCAATATTTTTGACTATTATTTTTAGCCTGGTTTCCTAAGGAAATGAAGTTTATGTGAACATAGTGTCACCGTGTCTGCTGCCAGTCCCTTCTCCTTCCTCTTCCCCCCGGAAGCTCTTGGCCAAATTTCAGCACAATTTAGGACAGGGCTGGGCACTGAAAAGATACAGTAATTCTTGAAGATGTAAGGGTAGAGGAAGCTGTAGGGAGAAGGAAGCACATGTGGCATCACTGGACAGACACGGCGTTGAAGGTTAACCTGCATTTGGCATCCAGTGAGCTCAGCCCAGGGGCACAAGTCCCAGCAAGGCAGGTCCGGAGGATAGCTCAGATGTCATCAGAGATGGGGCTCTGTTGGGACCCTTTGGCTGGAGTAACTGGAGTGGCAGTTTCTCACTGGTCACAGCCCTGTAGCTGCTCTCGTGTGGCTGCCTCTGCTGTGCTAATGCTTTCCTTCCCGTTTTTATTGTCTCTCTGGGGCATGCTGGGGTGAGCCGCTGACAACGGGGCTCTGCCACATGGCCTTCAGGCCAGAAAGCAGACCTTCTTGGTTCTCACAGGAGGGCTTTTTCCCCTAACTCCTCCTTTGAAGTCCCCTCTCCCCACGCCCGAGGAAGCTGATGTCATCGGAGGATGGGAGGCCGTGGCTGCTCTCAGCCAGTTCCCACCTTCAGAGGAAGGAAATTCCTTGGGGCAGTGCTGTTTATCTGTTGGCCCCCAGAGAGCTGGACCGAGAAATGATGTGGCTTTCTGAAAGCCACAGATTTTAGATTGCCCCTTGGCTCCCCGCGCTCGCTGAGCTTTCATTGTGCAGGTGGCTGCCTGGGGACAGCTCAGTGATTGCAATGTCAGAAAGCTGAAGCCTGGCTCCTTAATTACTTTTGCACCTTGCTTGTGGAATTTGCTCAGAAGAAACACAAAGCCTCATGCAAGTTAGTTTCTGTGGATTGATTAAGGAAGAAAAGCCCAACAAACAACCTCCCCCTGCCCAGGATTAGTGAGGGCAGTGAGCCAATGCAGCTCTGCAAGAAGGAAAAGGTGGGACTCGCTGCTTCAGAGGATGCAAAGGAAGGGGCCCTGGCCTCAGCCTTGAAGCCCTGTTAAGTGGAGCACTGAAATCACCCGTTGTGTTGGAGAGGAGTGCAGTGGTCAGAGCAGGAAGGATGGGAGATGGTCTCAGACCATCCTCCCTGAGGACACTTGCAGGTTACTTGCACAAGGCTGCAGAAGAGGTCAGGGCAGGGGAACATGTCTTGCCCCAACAGGTGCCCATCTGCAGCAAGAGGCAGTATATTCCCAGCATTAGCCTCCCTGTAGGGAGCTCTGGCTCTGCCTGTGTTGCAGTCAGACACGACTGCAGCAGGCGAAGCCACCGGTGAGACCACATTAGGCAAACATTAGGCTCAGCAGCAGTGGAAGGGAAAAGTGAATTGTACAGCCTGAGTATGTCTGGTGTATCTCGCCTGCAGCCTCCATGTAAAGCCAGAGAGACCCTGTTTTGATTCTAGGTAAATGAACACTCTCTGCCATCCCATCCCCAGAGCATGGTGTAGCTCTGACCTGGGGTGCCCATCTCACAACCTGCTGTGCCCACAGCAGGCAGGACCAAACCCCTTGAGGTCCAACTCTGAAACCTCGCCGTGAAGCAGAAACTTGCCGTTGCTGTGGGCAGTGGGCCATGCCAGAAGGCCAGGAATGATCTGCGTGTTATCACCCAGCAACCCTCTGGCTGGGGATTGTCTCCGACAAGAAACTCACTTTGCAGCCGAGGGGGCACGTGTCAGGCAGGAATGTGCTGTCTGATCGGCCACCCTCTGGCTTAGAGCAGCCAGAGCTTTCCCCCTCACCACACTGCCTCTCGGCGTCCTTGTAGATACCAAATAATCTGATCCTTGTTTTAGCCTTCCTCTATCCCAGGTAAAGACTTCAGAGGATTCAGCATTCGGTCTCTCCTCTCCAGCAGGAGGAATGTGCTGACACAGAGATATGGCTGGACTGGCAACCTACGCTGGAAACACAGTTGCTTGAGCCAAGAGGTTTCTTTTGCTGGTGTAGTTTATCGGAGCTACTCAAACAAAATTAGCTATGCTAGAAAGAAAAAAAATCCTTCCTTGTGTAGCACTGCATCCACACCAGGGCTTTTTGTTGGAGTAGTTCTTTCTCTTGTAGGGATGATGTATTTGTTTTTTCACACTCCTAGCTGACATAATTAGGCTTGCAAAACTTCCTTGTGTAGACCAGCCCTGGCAGAAAAGGGGTCAGCTTGCTTCAGGAGCAGTTGCAAGCACCAGTGAGAATTGCTGTTGTCTTGAGGTAGTACATTAGCTGGTTTTATGCTGTTGTAAAAGATCTCCCAGAGTGCAGAGAAAAAAGCAATCCTAAAAGCTCTCCTTTGTCCAGTCAGTTTTGTTGATCCATTATGCCTTGGGGGGGCTGTGTATGCACAGACCTTGTTCTCAAAGGGCTGCAGCAGAGAGATTTGGGCATTGGTGAAACAAGTACAGGGGATTTATTTGTGGATAGCCAGGTGGCTGAAGAAGTGTGGAAAGATGATACCAGCACCCAATGATTTTGCTGGTTTCAATCTGTTAATTGGCTAGGCCATGTAAAAAAATCAGGACCAGTTTGTTGTTCTAAGGATCATTGAATCAATGTGTTTAAATTACACTCTACCATTCATCCTGAGCAGGTTGCACAAGCAGGGATTTTGGAATCCTTTTGCTGAGGTGCAAATACTGCTGAGGAGAAAGGCAGCTGTGGCTGGTGAAAACATACAATGGGTCACAAGAGCAAGGGAAGAACTGCCACGTCTGGGACCGTGTGTTTGGAAAGGCGTTGTCACTTTGTGAGAGGGACAGAAAGTACCACGGGAGAATGCTGTTAATGGTGACAGGCAAACCTGGTCCTGGGGTGAAAAGCCAGCACGTAAACTGCAGTGTTTCTGGTCTGTGGATAAAGAGAGCGTCCCTCAGTGAAAAGCATCAAGAAGTCACTTTCCTCATAAGCTGGAGCCCTGGTTGAATGTCCTTTACCTCACTGCATGACTTGAGATGAGGTTTTCTGACCAGTGACAACAGCTGGCTCCAGTCAGAGCTCTCTGACCACCTAGCAGGATGGCCCAGGTTATTATTCCCATCATTCCCATCCCTCCTGCTTTCCTTTTGTGTGACCACACAGCCCCATGGAGGCCACCAGCCACAGCTTTGAGGACCACCACTGGCACTCTGTGGTGAGCAGCATCAAGCCCAGAAGCTATTGCCTGGCTTTGAAGGTGGTCAGCCTTTGTATACTGAGATAGAGAGATTCTTTAGATAACGTGCTACTGGATGGAAAAAGTTTCTCTCCCCCTCCACAGACACAGTTTCAGACTAACTAAATTATGCTCAGCATGGGTGTTTAGGCTGAGTGCTGCAATGTAGCATTGCACCCTGAGGAATGGTGCCTCCCAGTTTGTTGTGATATTAATCTTGGAAGCAAAACAAAATCCTTTACAAAAGATCAATTTAGTGCATCTCCTTTGTCTTGGCAGAAGACAAATTGGAGCTGCAACATCTGTTTTTCTGAAGGGATAGTACTTTTCCACTCTTGGTTTTCTCTGGCAGCTGCGCGCTGCCTGATAGGATGAAGTCAAGTACTTGTCAGTGGTACCTCTGACACTGAGCAGGATGACGGGCCTTAGAGATGAGCTTAATATTTCAAAGCACTGGGCAAATTTTAATTATCTTTGCCAATATTGCCCTAAGCCCACCAACGAGTGTGGATAAGCCATGGGGAGAACTACCAGATCTTGTGAACACTTTCATTTAGCAGAAAAAAGCATTGTTAGAAGTAGTGGCTGAAAGAAGAATCCCAAAAAATTCGAATGGGAAATGAAACTTGAATGCTCAGTAGGGATGGGAATTAATCACAGGGGGGAAAATACCAAGGGAAGTGCTGGCTTTTCTCCATCTCTTGATGTTTCAGATGAAGATAAGTTGTTCTTCTGTAAGAGATGGAGAGATATATATTGGTCAAACATAAGCAATTGGCCTTGATTCAGGCACAACTGAGTGAAATTAAAGGGTTTTTTGAGATAGAGAAGCCAGACCAGACTCTTCTTTGTAGAGCTTTAAGCTCTATAAATCCATGATGTTAACTATTTTCCCCACTTTATCTGAGGAAAACCCCAAACTGGCAGGTGATACAAGTTGCCCAAGGCCGTATAAGAAATTAATGGCAGAGTGAGGACTATAACTCAGGATTTCCTGGCTTTCTGCCTGGTTCCCTAGTCGTGCAGCCCTGTCAGATGCTGATGCTGCAGGAGAGAAGCTGCACCACTCACTGTCCACTCCCCGCTGAGGCTGGCTGCTGAGCCCCTGCTCAGACAGCCTGCACCCCTTGCTTGGCACTGCCAACGCCACCCAGCACCTGAACGCTCTTTCCACCAGCATTCAGGCACTGGGTGTGCTTGTGCAGCTGCCTTGGCTCTCAAGGCTGGAGCAGAGACCTCAGACCCCACCACCTTCTTGGTGCTGGGCAACATAGGCAGACCTTCTGCCCGTGGGGTCACTGCCCAGCATCCTTGGGGCACTCCTGTGTTTGCCTACAAGAATTGCAGGAATAGGCAAAGGTCACAGCCAGGATGAGGGGCTGCTGCTGGGGAAAGTGAAAAGGTGAAGGAAGGTCTCCCCATACAGGGTCACATATGGCCAAACTGGAGTCATGACGTAAACAAGGAAAAAGAGGCAGAGGTAAGAGCCCTGACCCCGTGTCAGCAAATCGATTGAGTGTATCCTTAAAAATACATCCTGCTGAATCCCATTAAACACACTCTTCATGCTACACAGGGGCTCAGGGCTTAGCTGAACCAAGGCTTGTGTAAATGGAGGGCTGTGCTTCTTTAAAGATAGTATTTTTAAGAAGTCACCTACAATAGAGTAGATAAGATCAGCTATTTCCTCAGCATATCTAGAAATATTTTTTTTTTTTTCCAAGAGAAATAAAATTCCAAACATAAACCCAAATTCCACCGGGAAATAGTGTATCAGGAAATTAGACAGCCAGGGTATTTTTGTGCTTATGAGCTGATTTGACCCATTAATAGCAACTTGCCAGCCCAAAAGCATCTCGGTGCTGTCAGGTCTGGCGACCCTCGTGTGGTGATGCTACTGCTAGAGAGGTGCATACTTGGGATGAGTGGGGAGGACCAGACCCCAGCAGAGACCAGCAAAAAGATAAAGCTGTGCCCCAGGTTTGCCCCTCTTTGGACTTCAGTAGAGCACGGCCATCTGATTTAGCTGCTGTGCTGGCTGGGAAGTGACTACCAGGTTTTTAATCCTGGGGTAGAAACATTTCCGCAGTAAGCGATGTAACCGTGGACTGTGGTTTTTCACTTGGATATCTGATACACAGCCAGCCCTGCAAGCATTTAGCTCTCTTTATTCTACCTAAAACTCATGGGCACGAGCTCATGCCTTTGTACGGAAGTTATTCATGCATATGTGAGAGTAGGTCTTACCTTAATATATTACCTTGGATGTTTTAGGTTGAAAGTAATGTAAGATGTTATCAGGTGGATCTCATCTCCTGTGTTGTGCTGGGACTGTGTTTGTACAAAGAAGGCAGCTTTTCTGTCCTGCTGGGGTGAGAGCCAATCCCAAATCCAAACAGGAATTTATATCTTTTTTAAATGGTTATAGCAAGTCATGAACCTTTGAATAGGGTCCTTCAAAGGTTTCTTTCAAGCACCTTCTTTGAAATGCAATTCTTCCCTTCCTTTTTTCCTTGAAGTTTCTATTCCAAGGTACTTCTAATCTTCAGCAGCTGATAAGAGCAGTCAGGGGGGAATTGCCAGAGGGGCTCTCCCAGCACACAGGCACCTGTGAGAGCAGCAGGTGTGACAACCCAAAGTCCCACTTGGGAACGGAGAGTCCTCGGCTGTCCCCCTCGCACAAAGGGGAGAGAAAAGCTTGCAGCCCTTGGCAGGCTCCTGGCACTCTCTCCTCCTCACTCATCTCTGTTCTCTGCCCCAAAACGATCGAATTCCTGGTGGAGCCTCCCAGATCATAACATTGTAGTAAAAGATATTTGAGGATTTTCTTGTTCTTTATAAGACTCTAAGTGTGGAAGGAGGCTCCCTAGGTATTTGGCTGAATGCTGGGGAAAGTGTGGAGAGGTGCTGGG